>OY282500.1:30432277-30754777 GCA_958295605.1 Ajuga chamaepitys | reverse complement strand
CGGGACTTTATGCATAAAATGAAAGTAACGAAACTATATATATGTGCGTGTGTGTGTATATTTTAGTTTGTATACACATTAGAAGAGTTGCCACATCAACAAAGTTAGTTAGAGTATAATACTATCTAGAAGCTTCCATTCTACTTGAAACTGTTACAACTGACTTTATTTATATAAGAAATTGAAGCTTCAAGATAGTATTCCACTCTAACTAATTTTGTTGATGTGGCAACTCTTCTAATGTGTATACAAACTAAAATACACACACACACACACACACATAGCTATACTCCAACATTTTAGACATAAAATTGTCTTCTAGACAATATATTTCATGTAAATTATAGTTAAAAGTTAATAATAGAAAAACCAAAGAAAAAACATATTAGGTATTTTATTTTTGTTTTATATAACCTTCCTTCATCAGTGTGGTCTTTTGGGAGATTTTACTTAAAATATTTATGGATTTATACAATATTATTTTTAATATAAGTTTTAATGTTTTTAAGAAGAAGCCATGAAACAGATGGAGAAATTAATGCTAGATCCTCAAACATGTCTATTAATAAGTTCAAGAAATTTACAAGTATACAAGTGCAAATCAAGAACTATACAAGGGAATTAGAGAAGGAAGTCTAAAGTCGGGCAAATCCAAACCATCTAAGTAAATGAAACATTTCATACATTAACATAAGTCAAGATTTACAAATTTAAAATTGCTTTCGTGTCTGATCGCCAAGTTTGCAAGATGATCAGCGGCGCAAAGAATCCACAATACTATTCTTAAGCATCAGAAGAATATATATCGCATCCACTTCAAACCAAATTCTCAAAATTTTCATTGTAAGACAAAGATTCAAGCCTTCAATAAGAGCATATAGTTCAGTAGAATAGTATATGTACAACCCAGAACTTCCAAAATCCAACAACAAAATTGGAACTGAATCCTTAATAAGATCATCAGCACCGGCTAAGCTGGGATTACCTTTAGATGCCCCCACCAACGTTTAGTTTAAAAATCAATTATTTAGAGATCTCCATTGGACCAAATTTTTTTCCTCAAGAGCAAGGAAATATTCTAAAGTGCAACCAAGTGTCAACTTCCTCTACAAAATCCAACAGTAACCGATTAGCATTAGAGGAAACTCTAAGCTTCTCCACAACCATATTTAAGTTTTAATGAACTTTTATTGCATATTTTTACATTGGGCTTTCTGAGTCACATTTTGGTCCATTGAATTTTGTATCACCGAATTGTTTCTTTTTTTTTTTTTTAATGATTAATATTTCTAATCATACGTTTGGATATCTTGATACTCTTGTACTTTATCCTATAGTTCAACTGCGGTGAATCAAAGCATGGGGAAAATCTATACCCTCACGAGCAGGGATGAAAATTTTTCGTCCAATTTAGGTAATAGGTTCTTGTCAGAATTTTGAAAAAAAATCGATAAAATTTCTGGATATTTACATAAATTTTAATTTATGTTGTCTCCAGGTACTATTTATTGTAATGTCGAGGAAATTTCACGAAAGTTGTTGAAATTTTGGTGGACGATCGATGAAAACTCGATATTCTTTTTAAATGGCTGACATGATGTGTAATGGTCCCTTTTTGAGCTAAATAAATTATTGACTCAGGAAAATAAGAAATTCTGGCGAAAAGCAAGAACGTGTCCGACATTTTTAATATGCATCATATCAGAAAGTGCTTATATTTTTTTATATTTATAATTAGTTGTAAACATTTTCATTTATATCATTTGTTTCCCTAAACATGCACGTTAGTTATAACAATCTGTAAAATATCATCTAGCATTTCTAGATTTTTAAAATATTTTTCAACTTTCTTAAAAACTACACCGATATTTTCATCTGTAGTGCTATAATGGATTATACCCCCTAAGAAACCTAGTTTGAAGGCCCAAACCCACCATTTTGGACCTATCACATTGAGCCCACATCATTTAAATAATTGGTATAAGTCCTAGCCCAAAGGAGGAGTCCCATTGTCGGTCCAGGCCCAATGGGAACCCTAATCATGTCAAAGTTACCGTTATGTCCCCAGGTAAAAAATATATAGTTCTTCAATTCTCACAAGTAAGGGTAAGTTTTCATTACACACTTTCACATCTTCTCCACTTTCTCTATACATAAACTACCGAAAATATGTTTCCATCCAACAAAATACACGCCAACTGACTTGAACATCGGAGTCCTTGCGTCGGGGCCTTCCCCGGCGTAATTTTTGCAGGTCCAATTGATCAAGAATCAGACCATCCGCAACCCGAAGTTGAAGACCTAACGCAAGGCCTGCCTAAAATTATTTTTGGGCCCAACAAATTTTTGTAGTGCCGAACCCGGTTTCACTACGGCACCACACCACCTATATCAATATTGCACCGAAGTTTTTGTAAATTGGAATACCGATATTTTCATAAAAAAACTAAAATATTCGTCCTTGCTCACGAGTCACGACAATCCGGCCCCTCTACCTGTAACCAGACCCCCTTCCATTGCCGCAAAATCACTGCGACCGTCTTTCTCTCTCCTCTCACATTATTAATCTATTAATTTAATCGTTACAATACCTCATCTTTACCAGTTCTATACAAAACAAAAAACATTACCTCATACTACTTAGGGATAATTTCAGTTTGCAACATGTACTATGCAAGTTTTTCTAGTTAAACATTTTTTTTTTTCCGATTGAAACCTGTAAAATACGATTTGTTACACTTTGCAACTCTGGTCATATTTTCTGGCTATATAAGATGTGCCCCTCACATGACCCATTTTTTTCTCCCTTTTCATTTTATTTTAATCACTTAATATTTTATTATACATTTCAAGAATTAATTTTATTTCTTTAGCTGAAATTTTTTTAAATAATTTATTAAAAATATAAAAATATTTAGAACTTTAATAATTTTATATAAGAAATTAGAAATATCAAAAAAAAATTGAAGATAAATATGAAAATTCAGAAAATTATTTTTAAATTCTAAAATTATTTAAATCCAAAAAAATTAAAAAATTATTTCTCATAATTATTTTAAAATTTTTAAGTCATTTAAAATTCAGAAAATTAGAAGATTTATTTCTGAAAATTTTAAAATTCATTTAAAATCGAGAAAGTAAAAAAAAAAAATTCTTTTTTCTTAAAATTAAAAATAATTTTTTTAGAAAATTAGAAAAAATAAAAACAATTAGAAATCTATTTCTTCTCCTTCTTCATCGATGTTCACATCTTGCTGTGACTTGCGGTTTCAAATCAAAGCCCTTTGAAAACCCTCATCAATTATTTTTTCTTCATTGCACCACACATACAACAACTATTCTAATTAGTAATATTTTTTCTTCTTTTTTCCTCTCCATCGTTGAGCCCTTATATCACAAAGAGCTGGAGGATGTGCACTTAGGGGAGAACCATATGAGTGGCATCATACCAACTCAAATTGGGAGTTTGACCAAGCTTAGAATTTCATCTCTATATTCAAACCAATTCGCAGGTCGAATTACTGCTTCAACAAACTACTATTGTGTATAGGAAGTCGATTGGGAGGTGGCGATGTAGGGTTCGGCTGATGCGCGACTGATGCGTGCTGATTGAAGATGGGGGCGGCGATGGCAGTGGATCGAAACGTCACTGTTCTTCCCTTTGTATTTTTTTTTTTTTTCTTTTTGGTATTGATGTTGATGGACAACACTCCTTTGCATGTGCGGGTGTCTGTGTGGTTGGAGGAGGAGGAGGAATGACGTGTAAGATGACGATTAATTAAAGAAGACATCTAATTTTTGAGATTTTTTAATTAGACGTCTAATAGAAGAAGAAGACTTCTAAATTTTTATTTTTAATTTAAAAACAATAAAGAAAGTTAATTTCTTTTTATATAATATTTTCAAAATAATCTTCTATTTTTTTATTAATTTCTACAAACTTATTTATATTTTTGGAAATCTAAAACTATTTTTTTTAATCTTCTGGAAAATATATTATTTATATATTAGTTTTGAAATTTTTATTAATTTTCTGGACTTATTTTTACTTTTAACAATTTAAAATTAAATTTAATTAAATTTCTTGTTTTATTTTTATTTTCTAGAATTTTTTATATGTTATTTTTTTATTTTGCTATGTTATTTTATTTTTTATTGGTGGCCACGTGTCGCCACCTTATTAGCCCTTTTGGCATGTGATGAGTACATGTCTTATATATGCCAGAATATATAGATGGAGGTTGCAAAGTGCAAAGAAACTCATAATACAGGCTGTGATCAGAAAAAATATTTAGTTTAAATTGCAAAGTGAACAAATCCGCATAATACCAAGTTTCTAAAAGTCGCTAGACGTTAATTAGGTGGTGGACTGGGGCCAAGCGATTAATTGGGATTTGGACGGGACTAATCGGGGCATAGACGTAGTTAGGCGGAGAGGAATCGGAAAATAAACGTAGGCGGTCAATGGAAGCCTAGCGCCTAGACGGGGATTAATCGGAGCTAGTCGGGGATTTTTAGAACAGAGCATAATACATGTTGCAAACTGAAATTAACCCTACTATTTAATTAGTTGTACATATTTAAGATGCATACATCCGAATGTGCTATATTCACTTATATTCTATTACAAACATTCTAATTAATGTTCACTTTAGTATTACTAGCCAACCTAGCTATTAGTACTACATGGTGCAAGTTGCAAGGTTTGGTTGATATCAATTTTAGCAAAGACCAAAATCCCAATTGGCAACTCAGGTCCTCTCACCACTACTTAACTTGCTTATGCATCAGCATCTTTTGATGCTACCTACTTAAAGCAGAGATCGTAGGCACTTCGTAAATTTGGTAAAGAAAAAGAAAAATAATAATCGATGGGAATAAGTGTACTCTAGTTGTTACAGGTTTAACTCTTATCTACTCTGCCTAATACCCCAATTGCATAATCAGTATACATTTGAATTCTATTATGTTGGTTCACAAATAAATGTCATTTTGGGAAAAAAAATATTTGTTTCACAAAAGAATGTCATTCTAGTAATTTATGCATAATCCTTCCAATATTATCCTTAGCTAAATCTAAGAAAATCTCCATACAAATCTTATATTGTTATTACCTAAATTATATTCTCTCAATTGGAAAATAATCATCTCCATCTCTTACGGAGAAAAGATAGAGAAATTTATGGTTGTAAAAAAATTGATGAAGAGAAAAATGAAAGCTAAGATTTAGAGACGAAATGTTGGTCTCTATAATCCTTATCTCTAAAATTTAGAGACCGGTTTATTATGTCTCCAAATTTAGTGATGAAATTTATGTTTCTATTACGAAATTAGAGACAAAATTATCTACAGACATGTCATGTATGTCTCTAATATTTGGATGTTATTTCGTCACTAATCGGATACTAATAGTTTGCCATTTTCCATCACTATTCTATTTCTATTTCTTTTTTATTTAGTGACCGATATTATCCGTTACTAATTTCTATCTCTAATATGAAAACTTCTTGTAGTGAGACATATATTTTCTAGAGGCATTGTAGGTCATTCAACAAACTCTTAAACTCCACCTGAAACTCTAAAATCATACTTATTTGTGAACGGAGTAAGTATACGAAGAAAACAAAAATTTAATCATTTGTTCTCCACCTATTTGTCAAGTATATAAGAAAGCTTCTCTTAGGTTGCGTTTGGATGGAAGGATTTGGAAATATAAGAATTTGATTTCTAATTCTTGATATTTTGAAATTCACTCATTTTAAATACCATGTTTAGATGTTTAGGTTCAAATGGGTGGATTAGAACGTATGAACTTTTCTATTTTCAAACTTTTCATATCATTTTTTAAAGGATGATGGTAATAGAAGTGTGAGTGTGCGTATAATATATGTGTGAAGTGTGTTTAGTATGTGTGTGTAGTGTGTGTGTGTATTGTGTGCATGTAGTGTTTGCGTGTAGTGTGTGCATGTAGTGTGTGAAGTATGAGTGAGGTGTGTGTAGTATGTGTGTGAAGTGTGTGTGCATCTGCAATGTGAGTGTGGCATGTGTGAAGTGTGTGTGTGAGTGTGTGTGCGTGTGTGTAGTGTGTGTGTGTGTGTGTGTGTGTGTGAAGTATAAATTTGTGTGTAATGTGTGAAGTGTGTGTGAAGTGCGTGTGAAGTGCGTGTGGAGTGTGTGTTTGAAGTGTGTGTATGTGTAGTGTGTGAAATGTGTGTGATAATATGGCTATACATATATGAGAGAGGTGTGATGAATTTATAATGACTAGGTTGTGGGATAGATTTGAAATCTATCCAAAGTGAATTAGAAATTTAGGAGGGATTTAAACTTCATTGATTTGATTATTTTTAGCACAGAAGTTGGGTGGATTTCAAAATCCAGCCCTCATATCCCTCCATCCAAATAGAACATTAGATTACATTTCAATAAAGGAATTTGAAGAATAAATTTGACATCTACAATTAAATCTAATAAAGTTTTTTGGTAAATAATTAGATTAACGAATTTTAAATCCCTCTTAATTTTCTAGTTCATATTGAAAGGATTTGAAATCTTTCCAACAATCTAGTTTTTTTTTTTTTTTATAAATCCATCATCATTCTCATATATATATATATATATATATATGTACACATACATTACACAGACTACACAGACAATACATGCTAGGAAAATTAGGAGAAAGGAAAGACCATAAAAACATAAATACTTTAGGCGTGCAAATATATGCACTATCCTTAGGATTCACTTGCATAATCCCCTAGGATACAACAAATCTTCAAGTACAAGACTAGGATCACGAGCAATAAATACAAATTAATTATCCAGCAGGCTTTACCCAAGAAAAGAAAGAAGAAGATGAAAGAGGAAGAAGATATAGTCGTGTCTTTTTCATAGTTACAATGACTCCAATATATGTGTGTGTGTGTGTGTGTGTGTGAGTGTGAAAAGTTAGGTGGCTTACCGCAGTGAGTCGAGACTAATTAATTGTTGCACTCGGTAAAAAGCACATTTATGTGACTTGGAAATTTAATTTATTGATTTGAAAATTTCAATATCTGTATCAAATTTTGGTTATCTTTAAAATTACTATCTCTACTGCATAATTCACACCCTTAGCTTTTGCAATAGAAAAAGAGTTGTATTTTTAGTTCTTCGAAAAGAAAAAACACTCATCATCAAACTCATCCATGACTGGTTGACTATTAAATTTTTGTGGACGTTTTCACGATATAATTTTTTTTTTTTTTTTGGTCTCAAATGAAATGCAAATAGTGAGAATGTGTTTTAAGAGTATATTCGGTAGGAATATATTTTTTTCAACCCGTCCTCCATCCCATACTTAGGCCAAAAAAATTTATATTTCGTCATTTCTTTCAACTTTCTTTTAATATCACGCACCCACTCCAAATACCTGCCCCATCCTAGGTCGATTTTTTTTTGTTTGTTCTTTTTTTCAGTTTTTTAATCCCACCCTTCCTCTTCCCACCTTGTCGGCCTAATTTTTTTTCTTTTAATTTTTTATTATATTTTTTCTATTTTTTCAAAATTTTAAATGGTTATCAAACGCACCCACACCCTTGAGAAATAGATAAATAAAAACTTTAAAAAATGACTTGGAATGTTGGGGGGATTATGAAAACTAAAAAGAGTTAAAAGCTGAAAAGTAAAAAAAAAATAAAAAAAATAAAAAAAAATAAAAAAAACTAAAACAAAAACTGACATGTGATGGGGCAAGGGTTGAGAAAAAAAAATGAAAATATTTGAAACAAATTTGACCCGAGTGTTAAGTATGGAGCCGAAAACCTAAAGCACTGTCGCGGCCGCGTCAGCGGATGGCCGCGGTCGCGTCGGGGGATGGACGTGGTCGCGTCCATTGGCGTTGGCTGGCCAGTGACGAGCGACGCGGTCGCGTCGGGTTGACGACAAGTTGTGACTCGACCGCGTCACAAGGAGCAACGTGGGGCATTATTAAGTGACGCGGTCGCGTCGGTTTGGACGTGGTCGCATCGACGTTGCGAGAGATTAATTCGTGGGCCCCAAGCTGAGGTCGGATTTTAGGCCCATAGAGCTATTATAAATAGTGGTTTCCTTCATAGCTTATGTAATTTCGAAAATCTATCATTCTAGTATATATCCTGGCTTGGTATCGCCTTCAGACGTAGTTACACTTCGTAACGAACTGGGTAATCAAATCGCTGTGTTTTGTGCTTAATTTGATTGCTTTCTTTATCCGATTATCTAGTCGTATCGTGGTTGTGGGTGGGTTTAATTCCCAACAACTTGTATCAAGAGCATCAGGTTAGTATCCTGGGAGTATACACGATGAACGACGAAAAGATTTCGGTGGAGAGGTTCGATGGGACTGATTATGGATTTTGGAAGATGCAAATTGAAGATTACCTATACGGTAAGGATTTGCACCAGCCTCTCAAGGAGAAGCCCGAGAAGATGCCTGCGAAGGAGTGAGAGTTATTGGACAGGAAAGCGATGAGCGCGGTGCGTCTGTCGTTGTCCAAGGAAGTGGCTTACCATACCACAGGCGCGAAGTCTACACGGGAGATGCTGAAAACCTTGGAGGAGATGTATCCAAAACCATCGACAGCAAACAAGGTTCATCTGATTAGATGGTTGTTTAATCTGAGGATGACGGAAGGAACATCAGTACATCAACACTTGAATGAGTTCAACATGTTGAACTCACAGTTGGACTCGGTGAACATAAAGTTTGATGATGAGATTTGGGCCCTAATTATGCTATCTTCTTTGCCAGACAGTTGGGCCGGTACAGTGACAGCTGTCAGCGCAACAGACGCTAAGCTAAAGTTTGACAGGGTGAGGGACTTGATGATCGGGGAGGAGATTCGGAGAAACGAATCAGGATCAGGATCGTCCTCAGGGTCAGCACTGAATACCGAGAACAGAGGCAGACTGAAGGGAATGCAGTTTAGAGGAAGGTCTAAATCCAGAGGGAAGAGTCGGACGAAGAAGGACGGGAGTTCTGTGAAGTGCTGGAATTTGATGAGGTTGGTCATTTCAAATACCAGTGCAAGGCGCCGAAGAAGAACAAGAAGGAATAGGCATACAGGAAGACAGCGAACGCAGCCACGTATGAGAATGATGGTGATGCGTTGGTCTTGAGTGTGTGCAGTCCCATGGAGTCTTGGGTCTTGGATTCCGGCTCGTCATTCCACTGCTGCGGTAATTTTAATATTATGCAAAATTACGTTTCTGGCAATTTTGGACAGGTGTATCTGGCTGATGATGAACCCCTGAAAATCATGGGGAAGGGAAACGTGAGGGTTGAAACATCAAATGGCTCGAAATTGATTTTGAATGGAGTGAGACATATCCCTGGATTGAAGAGAAACCTACTTTCAGTTGGACAGCTTGACAAGGAAGGTTACGTGGTAACGTTTGGCTGTAGTAACTGGAAGATTACCAAGGGGGCTATGGTAGTAGCTCGGGGTAAGAAGGAAGGAACGATGTATATGACTAGTAATTCGCAGAATTCCCTTGATCTTGAGAATGGTAATAGTGATGTGGATTTGTGGCACTGTCGATTGGGCCACATGAGCGAGAAAGGGATGAAGGTGATGTGTTCGAAGGGAAGACTGCCTGGCTTACAAACCGTGGAGGTTGGTATGTGTGAAGACTGTGTCTTCGGGAAACAAAGGCGTGTGAGTTTCTCGAGGAGTGGCAGAGCCCTGAGGAAGGAGAAGCTAGAGTTGGTCCATAGCGATCTATGGGGACCAGCTCCGGTGGCGTCCATTGGAGGATCGATGTATTACATGACTTTCATCGACGATTCAACCCGCAAGGTATGGATTTATTTTCTGAAAAGTAAATCTGATGCATTTAACGTTTTCAAAAGGTGGAAAGCCTTGGTTGAGACTGAGACGGGGTTGAAAGTGAAGTGCCTGCATTCCGACAACGGAGGCGAATATGAACTCAAGGAGTTCAAGAATTATTTTGCTGAGCATGGGATTCGTACAGAGAGGACTGAGCGTGGAACGCCCCAGCAGAATGCAGTGGCCGAAAGGATGAACAGAACACTAAATGAGCGGGCAAGGTGCATGAGACTGAAGAGCGGGTTGCCGCAGTCATTTTGGGCGGATGCAGTGAGCACAGCTGCATTCCTGCTCAATCGAGGTCCATCAGTTCCCTTAGATAATCGGATACCTAAGGAGGAGTGGACTGGAAAGGAGGTAAACTCACACATTTTCGGTTGTGTTGCTTACGCTCTTGTGGATCATGTTGATAGAAACAAATTAGATGCCAAGTCTGTCAAATGTACGTTTATTGGGTATGGAGGTGATGAGTTCGGCTATAGGCTATGGGATGAGCAAAGCCGAAAGGTGATTCGCAGCCGGGATGTGATATTCAATGAACATGTCATGTACAAGGACATGTTGAAGGATTTTGGTACTAATGATGGAACACTCAGCACTGTGAAGATGGATGATCTAAACTCGAATTGCAGAAAGGGGAGTTCGGTCGATGAGGAGGTTCTTGAGGAAGAACCAAGAACACCACCACCACCTCAAAGACCAGTTAGAGATCGTAGGCCACCAGATAAGTATTCGCCCTCTAAGTATTACTTATTGTTGACTGATGGTGGTGAACCTGAGAGCTTTGCAGAGGCAGAGCAGGTTAGTGATAGACGAAGATGGATGGCGGCCATGGAAGATGAAATGGCGTCTCTTTGTGTGAATAGCACTTGGGAAATGACTGAGCTTCCCAAGGACAAGAAGGTTTTGCACAGCACGTGGGTCTACCGAATTAAGAATGAGGCCGATTGTAGCAAGCGCTACAAGGCAAGGTTAGTTGTGAAAGGGTTCGAGCAGCGGTATGGTATTGACTATACGGATGTGTTTACTCCCGTTGTGAAGTTGACTGCAATTCGCATGGTGTTGAGTATGGTGGTTGCGGAGAACCTATTATTACATCAGATGGATATGAAGACGGCTTTCCTTCATGGTGATCTAGTGAAGGAGCTGTACATGGTACAGTCGGAGGGATTTGAGGTAGACGGAAGGGAAAGCTTTGTGTGCAAACTAAAGAAGAGCTTGTATGGCCTGAAGCAAGCTCCGAAGTAGTGGTATATGAAGTTCGACAATTTCATGATGGAGATTGGTTACCATAGATGTCACGCCGATCATTGTTGTTATTATAAAAGGTTTGACAATAGCTATCTTATCCTATTACTATATGTTGATGATATGTTGATTGTAGGAGCCGATCCAAGGGAGTTGGAAAGGTTGAAGAAGCAATTGTCTGAGAGGTTCTCCATAAAAGATCTTGGAGAAGCAAAATAGATTTTGGAGAAGCAATTGTCAGAGTGCAATTTTCTTGGCAAGTAATCCGGCGTTTCATTCAAGAAGAAAGCACGTCGAATTGAAGTATCATTTCATTCGGCACCTACTTGAGAAGAAAGCCTTGCGACTTGTGAAAATTCTCGGGAGTGAGAATTCAGCTGATATGTTCACTAAGGTTGTCACCTTAGAGAAATTGAAGTTGTGCATAACTTCAATTAGCATCAGAACGTGAAGAAAAAGAGGAGATGGCGGTACCAAGTGGAAAGGGGAAGAAAAAAAAAGGAGCATGTTTGCTTTGAAGGTGTTTTAGTCTCCAAGTGGGAGATTGTTAAGTATGGAGCCGAAAACCGAAAGCGCTGGCGCGATCGCGTCAGGGGATGGACGCGGTCGCGTCCATTGGCGTTGGCTGGCCAGTGACGAGCGATGCGGTCGCGTCGGGTTGAAGACAAGTTGTGGCGTGACCAGAGCAATGCGGGGCAGTATTGAGTGACGTGGTCGCGTCGGTTTGGACACGGTCGCGTCGACGTTGCAAGGGATTCTTTCGTGGGCCCCAAGCTGAGGTCGGATTTTAGGCCCATAGAGCTATTATAAATAGTAGTTTCCTTCATAACTTATGTAATTCCGAAAATCTATCATTCTAGTATATATCCTGGCTTGGTATCGCGCACAGACGTAGTTACACATCGTAACGAACTGGGTAATCAAATCGCTGTGTTTTGTGCTTGATTTTAGTGTTTTCTTTATTCGATTATCTAATCGTATCATGGTTGCGGGTGAGTTTAATTCCCAACACCGAGGACATGCAGGGATAACAGAGGGTGGGTTAGAGGCATTAAGAAATAAAAAGAAATAGAAATCGTTTTACCTGGAGGGTGAGGTGGATAGGACTTGAGGGAGGGATGAGGTTGGTAAAGATTGAATGCATTACGGAACAGATAAAAAAGGAAAACTAGGGTTTTTGAAGATGGGGGCATTAGGAACAAGAATTGAAAAAAAAAAAAAAAATTATTTTACTGTGAAGGAGGGGGACAAAGACTAGGGCATTGAGAAAAAGGGTGAAGAAAAAATAAAAAAATATTTTTTTATGGGGAAAGGGCGTGGATGGTTAGAAGTGTATGTTATTTTATTTTGTTATTAAAAATATTAATTTTTATTTTATAATTATTTTATATTTTTGAGCAACTATAAAATAGGAAAAACGTTGAAAATACAAAAAAAATTAAATTAACAATTATGTGCTTATCATATGACATTTTCGTCCAAAAATTTAAGTACCGGGCCAAAAGACTCTATAATTGGGCCAAAATCATCAGCCCATGCCAATTTAATTTATTCCGCAACATAAATTAATTAGTGATAGCATTTTATACACGTAGGGGTTATTGGATTGACATGTCTTCATCCGAATGTGGCATGATTCATCCCCAACGTATTTCATGTTATACTCGGATAATGCGTCCATTCACATCTGCATCCTATTATTTACATCATTTTTTCAATTCTCAATGCATCTTTTACAATTTTCAACACACTTTTTACAATTTTCAACACACATCATACCCTACAAATATCTTAAACAAAAATATATTTTCACTATTTAAGTAGATGTACCATTGGAAGATGTGCCACAACGAACGTGACACATGTCATTACATCCCATCACAAGTTTCCGTAGCGTTTTAGAGAATTTAGTAAAATACAAGAAATAGAAATTGTTATATAGTGATTTTTTAGGATTTCTTCCTTTTAACAGAGTGCAACAATTGACCATATCCAAAAAGATACCATTCTTGGGATTCCTTTTAACAGGCCATGTTTACTTAGGGCTGAAGGTTACTGGGCCAAATTTGGCTGAGGGAGTTAATGAGTGTGCTTTATTGGGATTTGAGTCCTTAAATCTATTGAGTCAAGTGTTAAGTAAACATAGCCACAGAGTAGATTCTTTTTGTAGTTTCATGAAAATATGAAAACACAGCAGTTATATTTGTATTTTACCTATTTTTCTCAATCTGTTTTTTTAAAGGTTAATGCTATGTGGGCACATTCTACTCATATGAGGAATTCTTTTTTTCATTAAATTGTTAATATTTGAAAAATATTGAATGGAGTAGGTCTTGGGTGCACCCAACCACAATAAGCTTATTGTGCACTCCTCAATTTAATTTGGGAATTAGATATATATTAAGGGTTGCGTTTGGATACCCAAAAATGTTGGTGGCCCAGCGGTCGAATTATCATGCGCGCGCGCTGAGGTCTCTAGTTCGAGCCTCAGCCAGCGCGCTTTAATTTTTTCTTTTTATACAAATTAATATATATAAAATCCTGAATTGCCACTTATTAGGGTATGGGTTCGAATCTCATCTTCTCCAATATAACATATACTATACATAAAAACATATAAGTATAATATATACTATTACGTAATATAACCATATACTATTGAACAAAATAAAAAGAAGTAAAAACAACATACAACATAAAAAGAGGCACGAAAGCAGGTTTTAAACCCTAGACCTCCGCGCACGTCAAACCTTCTAGACCTCCGCGGCGCGTCAGACCTTCTAGAAGCGGACCAAACAGACCTTCTAGAAGCGAGCCAAATTCATTGCACCACATGGTAATGTTGTGAATACCAAACAGGCCTTCTAGAAGCGGACCAAATTCATTGCATCATCCATTGCACCACATGGTAATGTTGTGAATACCAAACAGACCTTCTAGAAGCGGACCAAATCCATTGCATCACATGGTGATGTTGTGAATTTATCCAAACAAGTCCCTTATATATATTCTTAATTTCAAATTAAATAGGATAATGCACAATAAAGTTATTTTGTGTTGGATGCACACAAATTTTTTACTAATGTTAGATTTTTTGTAAAAGAATTACTTAAATTTTAACATTAATATTATATTAAGAGTAAAAAAAGGCGACAATAGTTTCATAGTCACCCAAATCAACATGTAAATCTTTTCCTAATAATTTTCCTAACTTGATAGTAATGTAATATAGTAATATTAGGGTAAACGGCAACTAAAATAAATTTTATTTTTTCTGTCCCGGTGAATTCGCTCAATTAGCAGTCTCCTTTCAAAATACTATATCTACATATATGTATTATTCCAACACCAAAAAAAAAAAGACTCCCTATATATATGCGTGAGCAAATTAAATTGGGCACGCCACATCTCTCTGCGCCCACATTAGCCGTATCTTCTCCCAAAGCTGGTCTGAACATTTATATTCATGGACATATTAATGGAGAAATCCCAGGTTTTGAAGCTTTTCCTAATAGCTGCTCTCCTCATCATAACACCCCTTCTATCCACATCTCTCAGATCTACCTATCTCTACTTCATCCTTAACATACTCATCGTCCTACTCGGAGCTGAAGCCGGCCTTCTCTCTTTCTTCCTCCATTCTTCCACTGATGATCGCAAGGATAAAACTGCTCTTCATGACTTTGGTATTAATAACAATTACAACGCCCCGCCAAGCAGCCCGGATAAGATTAATGTTGTGAAGAGATCGCCGTCAACGCCGAGCATCTTCTTCATCGAAGGTGGCGAAACAGAAGACGATCGCTTGGCTGATAACGTCACTATTAATGGTGATGACGACGATGGAACTGTGGAGGTAAGTGGTCAGGAATTGTATCACAAGGCTGAGACGTTTATTGGGAATTTTTATAAGCAGCTGAAGATGCAGAGAGAAGATTCCTGGAAGAAGCTTCATGATCTTTATCAGAAGGCATTTTAATAAGTATTTGCCTTAAATTCTGTTTAGTTAATTAATTAAGTGTTGTATATTTTGTTGCTAGTCGGGTTGGCGAAAACATTGGTTGAAGTAGTTATGTCCCTTCACGAGGAGTACTGCGTTTTTAAGTTTCACACAAAATTAGCTTTGTTTTCAAGAGTATCACTGTGTTCTCAAAAAAAGAGTATCACAGTGTCAGTGTGCGCATATATATGCATATAAGTACACCTAGGAACGATGGACATAAATTCCTTTATCCCACTTTACTTTTACTATTCAATATTATTATTCAAGACTTAAAAATAAAATAAATAAGAGATAGTATATCTCGTATTAAGTACTCCCTAATTAGGTGTTAATGATGTAAATGTCAACAAGTAGACGTGAGCACAGTTCTGATTTTTAATTGTGCTTAATGATTCGATTTAATTACTTGGTTATCTGATTCTTGTTTGAAATCGGATTTAGTTCCATAAGTTATTGGTTTTCCGATTTAGTCCCACAATTTTAGTAATTGCTCAATTTTGGTCCAATTTTAACCCAATGTTGACCAACTGATCGGAAAAGGTCATGTGACTTTCACGTGCCAGAGCGGTTTAGGAAATTCCGGCTAAATTGGTCCCATAACTTTTTACTTTTTCGGATTTAGTGCCATAAGTTATTGCTTTTTCGATTTAATCTCACATCTCTACTAATTGCTCAATTTTGGTCCAATTGTGACCTAATGTTGACCAACTGACTGAAAAAGGTTACGTGACTAAAGTTAACTTTAAATAAATTGCTCCGTCTGATTTTGCCGGGGCACCATTATATTACTCCATCCATTACATAATAATTGATGTTTTTTAATGAAAGGGAAGAATTAAGAATTAAATAACTTGACAAATATAAATTCAACTAAAATCTGTTTTAGGGGATAAATATTTGATTGAATCTACGATAAGTTAAAAAGTAGAGAGATTTTAAGGTTGAGCTCATGAAGAAAGTTGATAGAACTTTGTGAAAAATATATAAAATGTCAATTAATTGGAAACTTTAATTATTATGGAATGGAGAGAATAATATAATGAGTGTACTTTGAGATTTGGTTAAAGTTGAAGAGTACCGAGTCAAATTTCACTGAAAAAGTTAATAAACGTATTTTAAAATTTGACCCCCTCTATCCACCGAGAAAAATCATAAACAAACACAACTAATGGTTTTCCATTTGAAAATTTAACATCGCTTTCCGAAATATTAGGCAGCCAAGACACTTGTGTTGCCAATTGTAGTTAAGCTGGTGGCTGCGTTCGCAGATGACAGTCCAAAACAACACCTTTTATTTTATTTTGAGCATGTAAATGTACTAACCTGGTGCGCACATGTCATGACGGTAGGTAATATTTGCATGGATAATTTTGATTTTATGAGCTTAATTAAGTAATTAACAACTTATAAAACTATATAATGTTTGTCCATTCCAGTAAGTTTGATCTTGATCTTATCAATTATGTACCTGGCTGTCAAGATTTTAAGGTGCCACCAAGAATATCGTGAAATTCGCAATTAAGTTAATTATAAAAACAATAAAATATGCATATACATATATCTTGATTAGGATAAGCATCATTACAGGTCATCCATAACCTCTAATCACGAAGCCAAAAATCGTTAAAGGAGGTAATGCAAAATTTAAAGAGCGATATGAGAAAATTAATCAAAATAGGGGGAAATGACTTTCTCCGCTATCATTCATTTGTAGGCCTATATGGCGCAAAAATTTCTACTTTTTACACTTGAAATGTCTTGTTAGTTACACTTTTGAAGTAATTGCATGTATAGAAAATCTTGTCTAGTTAAACAAATATTCAAATCTATATGTTCTGAAATTGATTCAGATGAATTGAAATGAAAAATATCAACATATGGTACACTTTAGTGTTACGATTAAAACATCATAATATGAACGATGATTGATTAAAAGCTCACAGATTTTAACATAACTTATAAGTCATTGCTTTTTGGAATACATAATACCTTCTGCATAATGAAGATTAATTAATTAAAATTTTGTTAGTAATAAATAATTTAATAAAGGAAAACACAAAAATATATAATAACTATATAAAACTAAGACTAGTTTCTTTCGGTATTTATATGTTTTCTATATTTTGTTTATTTTTGAAATACAAACAATTTATTTATTTCTAAATTTTCCACATAATAAATCAAACTAATTTTCTTCACGCGATCTTTTAAGTTCCGAATATAGTAAAGTAATTCACTTTCTCTTACTCTTCATCGATCTTAATTTTTGAATCTATATATATACTAATATGACTAGAGATATGATAACTTCTATGAAATAAATTTAGGGTGTGTGTAATTAAAGTTGAGAGTGTTGCATCAAATTTGATTGAGGAAATTAATGAGTATGTTTTATTAAGATTCGGACCTCTAATTTATTGAGTCAAGTCTTAAGTAAACGCACTCCTATTTTTTCTATTAGAAAAACGCAATTACGTATATAAGGAAGTAATTACTTTACAGTAAGCTTATTCATTTTAGTTTATTTAATACTTTATCATAATATTTTTTTATGAGTCACGTTGGTTTGAATATTTATAGCTTTTTTTATATGATTGATCAATGTTTCTATTTATTTTTGTTTCTTATAGATATACGCACATTATGTGTGTGGTATTAAATGTAATTTTGTGGATATTAAATCGTTTGGTGACTTGGCACCTCACTTTACTTACTATAGTGGGTTAAAGATATTCTCTTTTTTTTTCTAACTTTTTTTTTATTTCATCTAAATAAGATTCCTTAAGAATCTTTAAATTCAAAAGGTCATTTTTTACATTTTAAATATAAACAATTAATGTTAGTTTATTCAAAATCACAACTTCACTTAATAGCAAACATTTTTTTTTTTAATTTTAGAAGATTAAATATCATTAAATTGCTAGAATCAACTAACACTGATTAACAAAAAGATTCAACCAAACCAACATAAATAGACACAAAATTACTAGATCTAAATCTATATAGATCTGAATCTAGTAAATCAAACAAATCGTTGTTGCGTTGGACAAATCACGTACCAAAATACTTAGGGTCCGCTTGGTTGCAAATCATCAATGGCAATGGGTATGAATGAGGGGTCAATCATACTAAGGAATGAAATAGGGGGAATTGTTAATAAAAGGGGGGCAATGATTAACTTATTTATTATGTACCATAAATGGGAATAAGTCATCATTCATTCTCATTCTTTACCCTTAAACTCCCCAACCAAGCGGATCCTTAATATTAATCTCGAATTTATCAATGATTTGTGAAAACCAAAAAAATGAGCAAATTAATATCGAAAAGTTCAATGACCACTCAATCATCAAAATGGACACCACGGACACTACAAATAACGAATGTATCGTTATTTCGGCGACTCACTTATTCAGGGCAGGCAATTCCATAAAGAGAGATGAAGTGAAATGATTTGTTTTAAAAATGTGATTAAGAAAAAAATAATATTCAATTTTTCTTTTAGTGTATTGAGATAAATGTAATTTGTTTAATTATTTTAAATATACTCTTAATTATTTTGATTGACACTATATAAGAGTAGCATTGATATCTTTTTTTCGTGTATATTTAAAAAAATAAAAATCAATGTCCCATCTAATGCCAAAAAAAAAAAGATAAAATTGAATTAAATTAAACAACAATATAATAAATTAGTAATTTTACATAAACTATAAGTTTTCGTTTATGATAAAAGTTAAATAGTTGCTTGTATAGATAAAATGAAAATAAAGTGTGTACAAAAAAGAAGTAGCAAAACCCAAAACACTCTATGAGTAGGCTAATACAATAGCCAGAAACGCCGCGCAGTGCGTATATTTAAGTCCAATATCGAAACTACTACAAGCCGGTAGTAGACTAAAAAAGTCTAACAGATCTAAGACGCTAAAGTGGGGAAGTAACCACTGAAAGGAACCAAGCGCCGTGAGTGCGAGGCCAAACACTCATAGAAGGGAGTGAGATCTGTGGTCCGGGAACAGCTTCCGGAATGCAAACGACATGTAGAGCAGGGAATGCAAAGTTGGAACAAGCAACACCAGCTGAAGGCGGCAGAGCAATGAGAGCCGTGGAGGTTCCGTCCAGGGGCGATAGAACTACCGGGCGTGCAACACAAGTGATCGTAAATAAAACACTTACTATAAATTATAAGGAAAAAATAAAAATAAAAAATGAAATTTTTTATTATTTCATGTGTAAATTACTTAGAAAATTAGCAGTTTCATGAAATCCATTTGACCAGACTAGTAGAATCAACATGTATCTACTATTTGACCCGATTCGCCTCATCGGATCAACAAGTTTCTACTACTTGATCCGTTTTCATTAATCAGATAAACAAGTATCCACTATTGTACCCAATTGGCCCATCGGGTCAACAAGTATCTTATATTTGATTCAATTCGACTTATTGGATCAAAAGCCATCCTACTTGACTCTACCCTTTTATCATATAAACAAATACCCATTATTTCACCTTTTTTGGCTTATTAATTCAACAAGTACCTAGTATTTGACCGGATTGACTTATCGAGTCAACATGTACCCATTGTTTGACTCAATTTGGCTTATCATACAAACAAATACCTGTTATTTGATACGTTTCGGCTTATTGACTCTATAAATATCCACTATTGCACTCGATTGGTCTATCGAGACAACAAGTACCCAATAGTTAACCCATTTTGCCATTTCGATTCAACAAGTACCCAGATTTGACCCGTTTCGACTAATCGGATAAACAAGTATCTATTATTGGATCCGATTGGCTTACGGATCAACAAGTACCGAATTTAACCCGTTTCGGCTTATATGACAACAAATTCCCACCATTTGACCGAATTCGGCTTATCAAATAAATAAGTACCCACTATTTGATCTGTTTTAGCTAATTAGATAAATAAGTATCCACTATTGGACTTGATTGGCTCATCGAGTTAACAAGGTAGTATCATTATTTGACCCGATTTAGCTTATCGGACCAAACAACCAACCACTATTTGACTCGATTTGCGTTATCATATAAAAAAGTACTCACTATTTGATCCATTTTGGCTTATCGATTTAACAAGTGTCAACTATTGGATCCGATTGGCTTGTCAGGTACAAATATCCACTATTCAACATGTTTCATCTTTTTGGTTCAAAAAGTAGCTCCTATTTGACCCGTTTCGGCCTATCGATCAACAAGACCCACTATTGGACCCAATTCGGCTCATCAGACAAATAAGTAACCACTATTTCAACCGTTTTAGATTATAAGATAAGCAAGTACCCACTATTTGATTTGTTTCCGCTAATCGGATAAACAAGTATCCAGTATTGGACCTGTTTGGCTCATTGAGTTAACAAGCTAGCATCCACTATTTGATCTGATTTAGCTTATCGAACCAACAAGCATCCCCTATTTAACGCGATCGGATCATCATATAAACAAGTATCCACTATTTGACTTGATTCGGCTTATCAGTTGAACAAGTATCAACTATTGGACCTGATTGACTTATCGAGTCAATATGTATCCGTTTTTAACCCGTTTCGTCTTTTTGATTCGACAAGTAGCCACTATTTGACTGGTTTCGTCTTATTGGATAAACTAATACCCACTATTGGACCCGATTAGATAATCGGATCAACGAGTATCCACTATTTGACCCATTTTAACTTATCGAACAACAAGTAATCACTATTTGACCTGATTCGCCTTATCAGATAAATAAGTACCCATTGTTTGACTCGTTTCAGCTAATCGATTAAACAAGTATCCACTATTGGACCAGACTGGCTCATCGAGTCAACAAGTATCCACTATTTGACCTGATTTGCCTTATCGGATCAACAAGCATCCACCATTTGCCTGGATTCGGCTTATTACATAAATAAGTACTCATTATTTGACTCATTTCAGCTTATTAGCTCGATAAGTATCCACTACTATACTTGAATAGCTTATCGAGTCAACATGTATCCACTACCTGACCTGATTCGGCTTATTACCTTAACAATTATCCACAATTTGACCCATTTCGGCTTATCTGACTACAAGCATATACTACTTGACCCGATTCAACTTATCGGCTCAACAAGTACCTACTATTTAACCAGTTTCAACTTATTGGCTTGATAGGTATCCATGATTGGACTCAATTGGCTTATCCAGTCAACAAATATCCCTTATTTGACTCGATTAACTTATCGAGTTAACATGTACCTACTATTTGATCCGACTCGACTTATTAGATTGACAAGTACACACTACTTGACCTGTCACTCTTATCGACTCAACAAGTACCCACTATTTGACTTGTCTCTCTTATCGACTCAACAAGTACCCACTATTTGATCTGATTGACGTATTGTTCAATAAATATCCACTATTGGACTCGATTGGCTTATCGAGTCAACATGTACCCTCTATTTGACCAGATTTGACTTATCAGATCAATTGGTACCCACTATTTGGCCCGTTTCTCTTATCAGCTTAGCAAACCCATTATTTGACCTATTTCAGCTTATCGGCTCAACAAGTACCTACTAATGGACCCGATTGACTTATCGAGTCAACAAGTATCCACTATTTAACCCATTGCGACTTATCGATTCAACAAGTACCCACTATTTGACAACATTAAAACTGAGCTTTAGTACGACTGCAAGTGCACACGTAGCTATAGACAGTGGTGAGCAAGGTTGATGCCACAGAGATCAGATTACTAGCTAATTAAATACTATAATCCTAACAGTTAACCTTTATCTAGACTAATGCATTGGAGTTATTGATTTTTAGACTAAATGTTAAACATAATTAATAAAGAACTTGCAATACGTAACAATAATGTTGGAAGACAAATCAGATAAAAAAATGTATCTAAGGTTCGATTTCAGTTACAACTTTTCTATGCCAGATTATCCTAATTATCTAGATTTATAAACTAAATTCAAGTTTTATTAGGCGATCACTTGTCTAGTTTGCCCTCCTCTCGGACGATTCTAACATGTAGATTATGTATAAAGTTATTGTCTCCAACTAACTATTATGTTTGTAACTCGTAATAGATCATAAGACCAAAGCCTACATAGATATCTCACACCTCTCGGTTGATATTGAATACCTAAGCTATGTGTCGTAAGCCTATTAATGATCCTCCCTTCTCGGGCGATGAATTATTAAGCTAATGAATCTAACAATTGGTCAAGTTGCCAGATCCAACAAACACATAAATAAAACTTCAGAACAGTGTCTAAATAATCAAAAGCAATCAAAACATAGAGTTATTGGAACCTACTTTCTAGTCATGTTCATAAACAATAAAACCAAATATTTGTAGACAAACATTCAGCATCAATTCACAAAAAATGAAGAACTAATAAAACCTGAAATTGTGTAAAATAAATTCAGTTCTTGCTCTGATCTTCTCCTCTTTTTGTTTCTGGCTCTCTACTCCAAGGGTTGAAACTTATAGAATGAAAAACTCTTTTTTTTTTTTTTTTTTTTTTTTTTCTCTAGAAACCCATTTTTATAGGTTTGGATAATTTCAGGTTGAAACAGGCCGAAATATAGCAAAACAGATATAATATCACTAGCCTAACAACGGATCTGGCTTGATCACCTAAACCTGTTCGGCCAGATGAAAAAAACTAATCAATTGGCGTGTTTTCTGCATTGAATTCGGCTGGATCACATGACCTGGTCCGACCACATCACCTATTTATGTTCCTCCGGATCGATTAGTTTGGATCGGCTCTTTGATTTTTTCTTTTATTGACTCGTCCGGGCCACTTTGACTCGTTCGGGTCACTTTAACTCGTCCGGCCGAGTCGTTTGCACTACCCAAACACTTTGTATCTTTACTGTTTTTGCCCAAATTTCGCTCGTTCCTTCTTCGGCCTTCATTATTATGGATATTTTTACCACTACAAAACAAGCATACATGTCATTCAGCTCGAGGTAATGAAATAACACACAAATTCACTGAAAATGCATTCAAAAGCTATCGAAATGTTCATCTAATTAATGAGCCTAAAGCATACATACACTACACGTAACACTATTTAACCCATTTCAGCTAATTGGATAATGAAGTTGATAGATCAAACAACTCACAAACTCACCTTATCACTCTAGAATGGAAATGGAATGCAAAGGAATTGAAGAACACACAATACACACAAAAGAATAACCAAAAACACACAACAACACCTTTTTAACGTGGTTCAATCAATGTGACCTACATCCATGGAGGATCATATCACCTCAATCCACTAATATCCAGAGTCAATTATAAGAAATACAAGGAATTCTTACAATCCCCAAAATAGAACCCAATTTTGAAGTAAGAACCCTAACTCTCTAATTCTCACTCTAGGATGTTAATTAAATGGAGAAACTGTTACGAGATATTTATATCAGCAAGGAGAAGTCCACGTGATCAAGATTTTAGCTGAAAACAACCAGAAACAGAATCAAAACTGAAACAAAACTGCAAAAAACTGTCAAAACCGTTGTCAAAGACCCTAAAAAACCGTTGTCAAAGACTGTTTCAAGAAAACTGAATCATAACCTCCAGTTCACTTATGTTATGCATCCGGTTTTCTCTCCTGAGCCGTTTTTCTCTATTCTGAATCCGGTTCTGAGTTTCTTGATCCAAAATGCACTTGACCACATCTTACTTTGATGATATTAACCTCTTTTTAGAAGTACTCACAATTCAATTTCTTATTAGATTATCAAGCACCCATTATTTTACCCGTTTTCGCTTATTCGATAATAAGTATCCACTATTTGCCTGATTCAGCTTATCAGATAAATAAGTACCCAATATTTGACCCATTTCGACTAATCGGATAAACAAGTATCCACTATTGGACCCGATTATCTTATCAAGTAAACATGTACCCACTATTTGCTCCAATTCGGCTTATCGAATCAACTAGTTTAAAAATTGTATTATTTTCAGTGTAAAATACTTAGTAAATTAGCTCGTACACGATATATGTTTAGTGAATTATGATAATACATACCATACCTATAAAAATTCTATTGTTTTATCTGTAAATTACTTTGTGAGTTAGTAGTTTCACGATATCTTTTTTGTGAAATGGTAATCAAAATATTAATTTCAAAATTTAAAAAATTCTATGAAAAATAGTTATACGGTGTCATTAATGAAAAGCTAAAATATGGAAATTAGATGTGTTAGTTTAACGTGTTATCTAATTCATATTGTTAGTTTTTTAACATTAATTTAATATTGCATTTAAAGTCACATATTTCAGAAGTATGGTTGTTATATCTCATACTAAAGAAAGTTAGATTGTATAACTCTTCTCCAAAATCTTTTTTCCATTCAATATCGGATGTGCAATATCTTACAGTGATGAAGAGCAATATCGGAAGTGCAACCGAAGATAATGAGAATCATATTTCCGATGAAGGTGGCAACAATATTAACAATGAAGGTTAGGAAGATCCAGATCTTGTAGTATGGCTAATCTTAATGATATTTTTGGGTATTGAGAAGGAAGAAAAATATATAGAAGATGAAGATCTACTAAATAAGGAGTTTGCTATAATGGAGCAAGCTGAGAAATTTTATGATTTTTACTAAAAACCATGTGGTTTAGCATACACAAAAAGTTGAGAAGGCAAAATTGACCAAAAAAAAAAAAAAAAAAAAAAAAAACAAGAAATTCTTAGAAGTTGGGTGCGTTCAAAGGAGGGTTTCAAGAAAAGACATAAATAGAGTTGGTGAATAGAAATAGGGACCTAAGATATTTGACAAGGAAAAGTTGTAGAGCAACATTTCAAAAAAAAAAAAAAAAAAGGTGGTGCATGGTGGGTTATATGTTTTAGAACACATCATAACTATTCATTAGCTTTATCCCACCAAAACCATTTCTTAGATTGAATAGGGAATTAAAGCAGGCATATCAAGAACAAGCGATGCTAATGAAAAGGTCAGAAATACGAACATGTTATCTTTGGAAATATATGGGGGTTGGAGATTGTTGGTTATATGAAAACATATCTATATACGGGAGTGAGGCAAAGTTTAGGATGATTGTGAAATATTTTCAACAATTGGTTACCTAATATCCAAAAAAGGTCCTGATCTAAAATTCTTTTCCAAATGATACTGATGAGAAGTGTAGGTTGACAAATTTATTTTGGACAGAAGGATGACTTATGTTTTTCTAACCCTAATTTACCGCAAGCATACGGTGTAGGTGTAGGTAGCGGTAGTCAAGGTCGATCCCACAAAGACTGACTGTAATATATAATTCGATACTCTAATCAATTTAAGACTCTCCTAACTAGACCCTAAATTAATAAAGGTTGGTATTAATTCTAAACTTAATTTGCATGAAATTAATGAATAATAAAGAATAACTTAGAAAAATAAGGAGGTTGAATACTGAAGGAAAACTTAGATGGAGAGAAACGTATTCTAGGGCATAGATTTCAGCTACAACTCTGATGCATGATTAACTTAAAATTCTATACTTTTAAACCAATTATAATGTTTATTAGATGGCACTTTAGTAAACCTAACCCTCCTTCCGAAGCAATTAGGTTGTTGATCTACTAGACTTAATCACCCTTCCAAGTTGACTAAATCTAAAGACTCTCAAAAGACCCTAGACCAAAGCCTACACGATCATAGACAATTGGGCTATGTGTTAATCGTCTATTAACAATTTCCTCCTCCCGGAGCGGAACTACTAAACATGTAGATTTAACTTAAGTGATCAATTCAAGTTTAATCGTCAGAAGCAAACAAACACATAAATGAACAATCAACTGGAGTCTATAATTAAAGAATTAAATCAAAACACCGTCTTAAGTAACCTACTTTCTAACCCCTAGAACACAAAACATTCAGCTACTCATAACTAAATTCAAATCCATATAATGTTTGTAAACAAACATTATAAAGAAATAAATACAGGAAAAAGAGTAAATAAACTCGAAATCTTCAGCTCTCTGATCTTCGTCATTAGCTCTTCGATCTTCGATCTTTGCTTTTGAAGCATTTCCGAGTGTTTAGAATATGAAAGTGTATGATCTTCCCCTATAAAACTCGAGCTTAGGGTCCTTTTTGTAGAGTATGGGGACGAATCTTGGGAAGATAGGGTCAAAATCCTAATAAAATTAGGAAATCTTTGTAAAACTGGACTTCTATCTGGCCGCGTGCAAGCTCTGTCGCGACGGAGACAAGTTTTACCCAAAAACACCTTAAGAAAATTGATTTTTTCGCGGCCGCAAAGGGTTTGTCGCTACCGCGAGTAAAGTGCCCTGGCGAGTTTTCAGGTCTGACTTCCAAGCTATTTTTTAGGGTATTCTGGTCATTTTAAGCAAAGTTGTAGCCCTTTGAATCATCTTTCCAACACCACCAATTGCACCTCAATAAACGTTGTAGATCTCAAGATATGACCAAAATACTAGAGGTGTATCAAGCTGACATAGAACTTCACTTTCAGGAAGCTTTTCGTCACAACAACGACCTATATCATCGCGGCCGCAACCATAGACGCGGCCGTGGTCAACCCTTTTACTCTTTTAACTCCCCTCTCGTCCATTTTTCACCCTATTTGACTTGTTTCTTGTCCGGACTTCATCCAAATGGAATAAAATCACGTAATTAACTCTAATATTAGTCAAAACACATCAAATGACCCAATATAAATATGCATGTAAATATCATAAAATATATACCTAAATTGACCCAAATACATGCATAAATAACGTGTATCAAAGGAGCGTTTAGAGTAGACTATAAGTCATTCGATGATTGTTTATCCTTTTATTCTACGTATAAAACTATTAGGTATGGAAAGCCATTAGTAGTTCTACTTGGATCAAATAACCACAACAAAACGTGCATATTTGAGTTTGCTTTGCTTCAAAATGAATTCGCAGAGACATATCACGATTACCAAAACTGTCAATCACAACGCCCAAACGGCAGCGGTTTGGTACGTGTCGTTGGACTGTACCAAATTAGATATTTATAATTCCAATTTCCAAACTCTACAAGTAGAGAGGTAAGTCGGGTCGAATCAACAGAGAACTGTAGACTAGTGTTATCTTAATAAATCAAGCGGTTATGAAATCTAAATAAAAGTATAAACAAATAATGAAAGCAATAAAGGTAGGAGGAGGGGGGGGGGGTTTGATTATGATTATCAACTAAGAACTATCAAACTACTAAACTAATGAAACTAAATAACTCAAGACAATTAAACACTAAAGATTCAATTAACACAAGAACACAAGACAATTAGAATGAGTTTTTTGTTTTAATAAATTTAAGGAATCTACCCTTGATCTAGTATCCATTTGGCTTCAATGTATTACCCTACTGTTGTTGATGCCTAATCCAATACAATTCAAGTTCCTATCCCACGAATTACTAAGTCTAGCAATCGTGTTATCTCTTACGTCTAGCTAATTGAAAGTCTACTCTTCGACTAACCCTATCCGATTAAACCAATCAAATCAATAAAGCACCAAGATAATGGAATAGATTCGACTTGAACCTCGAAAGCTCGGGTTTAGAGGTCGAATTCTGCAATATCACCAACGACATCACTCGTTGTTCGCTACTAGGAAAATCATAGAACTTACAATTACGGATAGTGATCTCTAATTCTAGCAACACATTTACACACTCCCTATAGGGTGATCAATCCAATAAAAAGCATGTAAACATGAATCAATACTAGCAAATAATGTAGAACACTTGAAATTGCATTAGAAAGGTAACATCAACTAGTAATAGTTACATAATCATTGTCACTCAAAGTTCAACATATGATCAAGGGTAGAAATAGGGGTGCTACTCACCTATTAATACTAAAACTAACAGGAATTCAATGTAAAAGCTAAGAAACATGATAAACATAAAAAATGAAACCAAAAATCTCCCTTCTTGGTGGTCTTGGTGGCTAGAAATGGTTGTTAGATATGTCCCCCCAATAGGTAAAATTCGAAATGGAACTTATATATATATATGGGAAGAGTTGTCACTTGGGTTTAAGGTAAAATCGCATTCATAATTTTAAAACAGGGTGTACAATCTCGGCCGAGATTCAAGTGTGTCTCGGCCGAGATGAAGCAATGAGGGTTTTATGCTTTGTGACTCGAAGGCTGATCTTGGCCGAGATGCAATTATGTCTCGGCCGAGACGTGAAAAGTGGAATTCAGGGTTTTGTTAGGGTTTGGCTCATCTCAGCCGAGATTTGGGTTTCATCTCAGTCGAGATCTTGATCTCTTGAAAACTTAGCTTTGCCCTGGAACGTCATCTCGGCCAAGATGCATGGCTCGTCTCGGCCGAGATCTTCCTTTAGCATTATCCTTTGTTGCTTCGATCGATCCATCAGTAAATTGCACAAAATATAAGTGAAATTGCACACGAACATCAGTAAATTAACACTTAAAGTGTTCTAATGTGTGTGCACGAACACGTGTACCAAATCTCCCCAAACTTAGAACTTTGTTCGTCCCAAACAAATAAAGAAAAAGAAGAAAGGACACGTGTTTAGGGCAGATTTAAGTGGCAATCGGTTTCAGATTTTTTTCTTAAAAGCAAGGCAAACATGATAGTAATGGGCATATATGATAGACAAAATCCACTACTTTCGATACTTGACATTCTCAACTTGAGATCCTCACCGGGTGAGTGTATCTCTCAACTCTCGAGTGTATCAAGTGGGACGTGTATACGCTCGCATTGAAATTCATGAACCGCCTACCATAGGCTTGCCAATCATCTAAACTCGAAAACGTAGTTGACAAGTGTGGCAATGAATCAAATATGTCTTTATATAGGTTGTAATGTTGGCTTGGGGTAAGGTGGGATAATTAGATAAAAGTGACTATAAACGGACAAATGAGTGGGCCCTACCCATCTACCCCTCAAATAATAGTGACTCTTCCTCACTCTCTCAATTCCCAATCAAGTCGATCCTAAGATTTGACTACCTCAATTCAAACCATCCTACTAATCTCTTGTTTACTAACTCTCAATTAAAGTGTATTTCTTATGACCTTTTCAACTTTTAAGAGTGAAGATCACAAGATGTGTGATTTTTACTAACCTCTCCAATTCTAACACTAAGAAAGTATATATAATCAACTATTTCTTTTGTTTTTCTGATTTTTCAACTTTTTCTCGGTATTCATTTTTTCTAAGTATAATAAATATTTACAACAAATGGAGAGGTTAATAATCTCGATTTTCACGTATTTTGTGTGTTTCCTTTTACCCTTCAACATTTTTCACTAGTCAACCCACATTTGATCCCAACTTTCCAACCCGACTACCTTCCAAACGCCTCCCTCATACTCATATAGTCCATTTAGGTTCAAAGGCTAAATGAAAAGGGAATTGGCTTGTAAGTTGGTTATTAAACAAAAATGCTAAAGCTCAAGGGGCTTACTAGGGGCAATTTTCAACTATTTGGTGAAGAAAAAGAATATTTTCAAGTCCTTGAAATAGGTTCAAATCAAGAAGTGCCTAAAATCATTTTCAATGCCACAACAATGCACCGACTTATTCGATATAGAAAATCTAGGCAAGTTCTAGAGACAATTAAATGCATTCAATGAATTCACACCGAAAGGAATTTTGAATTACTCCTACAGTGGGAACATCATTTTAAGGCTCAAAAACACACTTGGTACAAATTTTGATCCCAAGTTTTGAATGCAAGTTGATTTTGCTTCAAAAGCCTATCATGCTCTATCAAGTGCCATTTTTTTTTTTTTTTTTTTGGTACAAAAATCTTCATCATAAACCATTTGCCACAAGTTTCTTTCCTAAACGATCCAATCACTTTTTCTCGAGCGGCCAACTTGTACGTCTACTACCCCCTCCCCAAATTTGGTTGGAAACCAAGTTTGTGGAAAAGAGGAGTACGAGTTGATGCTCGCCGAATTTAACCAATTATTAACCATTTAACCAAAACCACTAACTATCTAAATAGCAAAAAAATCCTACTCCTAGAATGTGCAAGGTATCAAAATTAAACTATCAACAAAGCAAACAACCAAAATGGTTAATAAGAAAGCAATTGGCTAAATAATTTCATCAAAAGTCAAGGCAAGGTCATCTATCAACAATCAAACCAAAAGTCAAAGCATAATCGGCACACAGGCCGTCAAATCAATCCAACAAGCATAAGCAAAATATCAAATGGCTCACGGGCCAAAACCAATAATTCCTACAATGCAAAGTAACAGAAATAAGGGCACACATGATAATAGAAATATCATAAGCAGTCAAGGAAAATAAGGAAAGATAAGAGAGGGTTCGGGAATTTTGGGCGGCCGAGAATGTCTTACCCTCTTTTCTCTCCCCAAACTTAGTTTTCAACTATGTTTGTGAAGAAGGAGTAAGGCTTTCTCGGTACTCCACTCACATAGACCCGGAAGGCCGGGAGCTCGAGCCGGTGAAACATCCTTTGATGGTGTTGAGAAGGTCGAGGAGCTTGTTCTGGTTCCCTTTAATTGTCTCTTTAATTTCTCTCAGTTCAGTCGGTTCTGATTTCTTTAATTTCATCTCCCATTGTAGCCGCTAGTCCTTCTTTCCTTTCTTGGAACTCTGATTGAGACAGCACAGCTGATGCTGGTCTCTTCTTGGACGTCTATCTGGTTGGCTGCTACCTTCTCCCTCGCCTCTCACGTTCTGACCCCTTGCCATAGAACGTGACTTCTTAAATCTCTTGAACTTGGTCAACTCTTCACTTGTTGATTTCTTGGACGCATTGATGTGCGCCTCTGAACTCAGCTCCAAGTTCAATGTGCTCTTCAAATCAGTAATGTAAGTCAGATCAAGGTTAGGTAAGCGGAGATAGGGTCCCTTGTTTTGAAGAACATAAGGGACAGACGGTCCCGAGGTTCCCTTGTAATACCCTAGCATTGCTATTCGCATGTTCTCCATCTCCTCCCAGTCCAAGTAGTAATCATCACTGATAGGTGTGCATTCTGGGAGGGGCACGTTGTAGTGCTCAAGAATGGGGGTAATCAAGGCCCCGCCGTAGACTGGGTCTGGGACCTTCATTTCCTTCTTTCTATATGTCCTCAACTCCTTCACTATCTTCTCAAAGCTCATCGTTAAATCTTCTTGGAAATCCCTCAGTTTTCTGTTGACGACCCCATAAAATCTCCATCTCGTACAGGCGGGGGGAACTGATCGCTTTCCTACCACAAATCGTCGAGCTAAGTTGCTTCTGCAAGTATTTGACGACTAGGCTTCGTATCGAAGTCAACCTAGAGCCCCTCGGGTCATAAACCTATGGTGCAACTATTCCAGGAGTGGCAGTGATTTGACCCCAGAAATATTGCACATTGAACTCTCGTAGATCACCAGTATTGCTGACGATTGGCTTTTTGAAGCCATATATATCCCTCAAGTTGTCGTGGCTCAAGGTCTTCATCTCATTCAAAAGCTGAAATTTGATGTTGTAGACCTTTGTCTTGCATGAAATTGACTCCTCTCGGACTCCGAGGGTGCTAAAGAATTCTGGCACAAACTTGAGGAAGGTGGGTTGGGGTGTTAGGCGTCGGGCGAGCCCCACTTCTTCTAAAAGGTCATTCACGTTCTTCCTTATGCCCAAGGCGTCCAAAATCTTTGCATCGCCAAAACGGGTTGCTAACACCCCTCTTTTTATCAACTTGTCTAACTTCTTCTTTTGCTCGTCTGTGCTTAGAATGATATTGAAATTGGAAGGTTTCTTGGGCCTATATGTGGTAGCTGGAATTTCTGGTGTGGAATCCTCCGGTGTGTGCTCAACTGCTTTGCTCTTGTCTTTTGCCTGACTTTTTCTGACTTTTTTAGTTACACCCCTGCTTGAGGTGCCCTCTTGACTCGTATTCTTTGTATTTTTAGTTTGTGCCATTTCTTGCCTGAAAACACTCAAAACACATATCAAATGCAGTTTGACAAGACAATTCAACTTAATCTACAATCAAACTACTTATTGATCCTCAATTTACATTCAATCAAAATCCTAATAGAAACAAGTTCAAGCCATATGTAACACAATTACTCAACAAAATAATGAACTTGTAACTTGGGCAAATTGATCAAATAGTGATATATTCAACCAATCAAGCATCTACCTAAATTGTTCCTACTAATGAAATTATTAATCACATCAACAAAAATATGCCTTAATGAAGCACAAAAATTGACACTGTAATAATTTCAATAAGCATAAACAATCGCTCAACAATTCAAAAACAGCTTGAGAGGTTCCCTAGTCCAAATTTATCCTCAATTCACAAGTCAGTCACTCCATTCACCCTCCTCATCCTCAAACATATCACAAACAACATATTTAACATCAACATTTCATCTTCGCTTTACCAACAGTCGAATTTGATCAAGCAATTAGCGTAGAATCTCAAAAGTCAATCAATTCGAGAAAAGCATAAATCAATTTCATCAGTCAATCAATTTCAACATATGAATATACAACATTGAAGCGAAAATCATCTTCTTAAATTCATAATAAACCTTAAACAATCATTAGGAAGTGAGAGAATTACTTACCAATCGGGTTTAGTCGAGGAAATTTAAAAAAATACTCTTTTGTGCCCTTTTCAATTCGACCTCGAATTTACCCAAAATCAAAAAATAATCGGATAGATATGTGTGTAGTGATGTGGGTGAGGTGTTCTGGATTTGCAGAGATTTAAACGGTGATTTGAGGACGAATTTGTTGATTGAAGTGGTGTGTTTGCGTGTTTTTGCAAAGGAGGGGGAGGATTCTATGACCTAACTGTTCGCGCAAGGCATATTTAAACTGACTTGCGTCTCGGCCGAGATCCTTTCTTCGGTCTTGGGCTCCTTTTACTTAGCAACGGGTCTTGGAGGAGATGCTTTGTGTGTCTCGCCCAAGATAGCCTCACAGGGAATTCTGCCCCAATTCTGGACAAGTTGATCTCGGCCAAGATGTCTCGGTATCTCGGCCGAGATAGGCTTCCAGGAAATTTGGCCATTTTGGCCTCCGCTGAATCTCGGCCAAGATGCTTTCTCTGTCTCGGCCGAGAGAACTTCACAGGGAATTGGCCATTTTTTCTTTCATGACGTCTCGGCTGAGAAAATCATGCATCTCGGCCGAGATTCTTTCCCTCGCACTTTACCTTCAATTTGATCCTCTTCACCCCCATTTTATGCTATCTCTTGATTATTTTGCTCTATACCTGCACATACCTCAACAAAAACATAAAAAATATGCCACAAGATACTTATTAAGCTACCAAACTACGAACTTTAAAGTGCAAAAATTTAAAGCTACCGTCGGGTTGCCTCCCGATAACCACCTTTGTTTAACGTCGTTGGCTCAACAGATGTTTGGTCAGTCGATTTGTGGATCCTGCACTTGTTCGACTTGCTCTTCTTCATTGTAGTCTTCTTGGAAACTTTCAAAATAGGGCTTGAAAAGGTGCCCATTCACCTTGAAGCTTTTGCCAGTTTTGTTGCTCTCGCTTTCAACAGTGCCATGTGGAGACACTCCTTTGACAATGTAGGCTCCAAGCCACCTAGACCGAAGTTTTCCCGGAAATAGCTTCAGTCTTGAATGATATAGCAATACTTTGTCTCCCACATTGAATGTCTTCCGAGTAATCCTTGAATCATGGAATGCCTTTATTTTCTCTTTGTAAATTATGGCACTTTCGAAAGCCTCGTTTCGTATCTCCTCAAGCTCTTGGAGATGGAGCTTACAATGAGTTCCGGCTTCATCTAGATTCATGTTGCAATGCCGAATGGCCCAATAAGCTCTATGCTCAATTTCCACTGGCAAATGACAAGGTTTCCCATAACGAGATGGTACAGGGACATTCTGATCGGCATTTTATAGGCTGTTCTATAGGCCCATAGTGCGTCTTCTAGCCGGATACTCTACTCCTTCCAGTTCGGTTGAACCGTCTTCTCTAGAATCTGCTTGATCTCCCTATTTGAAGTCTCGGCCATTCCATTCGTTTGAGGGTGGTACGGGGTAGATACCTTGTGTAGAACTCCGTACTTCTTCAAGAGGGCCTCAATTGTCCGGTTTCAAAGGTGAGTCCCCCTGTCGCTTATTATGGCTCTTGGAATTCCGAACCGGGCGAATATGTTGGACTTGATAAACTCGGCTACGACTTTCGTATCATTCAACCTTGTGGTTTGGCCTCCACCCATTTAGAGACGTAGTCTACGGCTAGCAAAATGTATAAGTTGCCAAAGGACGACGGGAACGGGCCCATAAAGTCCATGCTCCAAATATCGAAGATTTCACACACGACTATTGAATTTTGAGGCATTTCATTCCTCTAGGACACGTTCCCTGTTCTTTGACATCTTTCACAAGTCTTGCAAAAAGCAAGGGCGTCTCCAAATATGGTGGGCTAAAACAATCCACTCTCAAGAACTTTGTGTGCCGTCCTCTTCGGCCCGAAGTGCCCACCACAAGCATACGAATGACAGAAGTTAAGCACTGATTGAACCTCATCTTCAGGGATGCACCTCCTAATCACCTAATCCGGCCCATACTGCAAGCATGCCAACCAACATGCTAATTTGCACCCTCTTCATTGGAATCAAACTACATAATTTCAAAGTAGAAGTAAGTTAAGAGATAACCACATCTAAAATATAATGATAATGTATTTAGTATGGATCTTGCCATAAATGATCTTGAATAGACTTAACAACTAGATTACAAAACAAAATAACAAATATTACACACTCAAAATTATTGGGCTACCTTGGAACATATGGCGCACATCCAATGTGAAAACTAGAAAAACTTAAACTTGCAGGCTTCTTCTTAATTTCTCCCTTCAAGCCCAAGTCCAAATTGCGTAGCTAAGTAATAAATAACAAAGAGAGATTTAGTGCTACTTTTAAGAATCATTAAATACGAAAATAAATACACATATGAAACTTATGATATCCTTAATTCTCGAAGAATAATGAATATGATGTGTCACATCGACAAAAGAGTCACAAACTTCAACATATTTTGTCTTCAACACCACTCACATAAGAATGTCGTGAAATATCAAAAGCAGTATGAATATCTAACGTCGAAAATACTAAATAAGTTACTTATTTAATGTCTACAAGAAAAAACATGACAAGATAGCGAACAATTTATACTTGCCTCGTTGCACTTGTCAAGACATCCCATGAACTTATCATAGTAGTGCATTTTCCCATATTTTGTGTACCGTCAATTATAATATGGTAAATGTTCTTTCTAAGAAAATTTATATCATCGTGTGATTAAAAAAAAAAGCTTCTAATTAGATTATTACTTAAACAAACAAAATAGATACTCATAGTTATTCTAACATGAAGATACCACTTTCTAGCTTTTCCACAAGTTTTCATCCTCTCGCCTTCAGTCAATATTAAATAAATGATAGTAGTATCTATCTTTAAAAAAAAAGGTGTTCTAATTAAATACAAGCTCATTAACCTTTATTTTTTTCAACAAAAAATAAAAGATAAGAAAAAACCTCAGTCTTTAACTCCATTTTAGGGCCAAGGTGTAAAACATGAGAACGTGCAAGAGCATCGCCACCATTGTCTACAATCACCTCGCTACATATGAAAATTGCATATACTTATATAGATCTAGATACAAAATAATGGCATAAAGGATGCAATATATGAAAAATCAAATGCAGGTTACTGTTTATTTAAACTTTTGAAGAAGATGTACTCCAACACTTCTCTTCCATTGCCCTAAATATATAATTTACTTTAAACTCTTCGAACGAACACATCTCCATCTACTTTAAATTTCTAACTTAGTCGTGGTTTACTCTTTAAACATCAATTGTTACCTAGACCTTTTTTCGATTAGAATAATGAATCTCGTCATCATCCATATAACGTATTTCAACGTCTTTACTATTAAAAGAATTATTTTGAAGCATGACAACTTTAATGAACCTTATTTCATTCTTTATAGAAGTTATTTCTTGATCCATGCATCATCTCATTCTTTTACAGACTCTACATACTCATTTTCTCTATTCCTCATCGTACCTACTGATGAACGTCGAAATTATCATTTTTTCTCATGCATTTCAAGTTGATATTTTGTTAAGAATTATGATTATTTGATATGTTTAGGTGCAATATCGTGTAAAAGTGTTTTTTCAGGTTGATTTCCCTTTTGATATGATTTGATGCACTTTTTGTGTTTTTAAGATGTATTTTGAAGGTTAGGAAAATCCAGAAGCTTAAGGAAGTCATTTGCACACAAGTTCCCATTTCAGCCTGCATATTGAGGGTTAGATAAGCCCTAATCAGGCTCAGACCTTGTTGAATCCGAAGTTCTTCAAGTCCCGAGTAAAAGTCGTCAAGAAGTCAAGTTGACAAAATAAGTGGAAAAAGGTCAAAACGATGAAAAACAAAAATAACACGCAGCGTCGGGCAAGATAGAGAGTACTGTTTTCGGTGCTACCACCGGTACCGGTATTGGCTACTGACCCGAAGTATCATTTTAGGTGCCACGCCAGTAATGGGTGTGGTACCCAAATCCGAACACCCCCCTATTTTCTTGTCGACACATTGCACTTTCATATTTTGGCCGTAACTTCTTCATTTGATGTCTGATCGAGGCAATTCATGTTGCTACAGATAGCTAAGATAAAGATCTACAATTCTGTAGTTTAAACTGAGAGCTGATTTTGGAAAATAAAATTCCCAGAGTTGTCGAGAATTTCAAATCAAATGCGGTCGAAGGAGTTCAACTCAAATTGACTTGTTTTTGGGGCTCTTTAGCATATAAACAAACTCTTCCCTTCATTTAGAAAAACAAGTTTTATTTTCTAGAAATAAACTCTTGTAATTTTCTCTCTAGAATTAGCTTTTCTCAAGGACTAGGACTAGAACTTTTTTCTTGGAACCAAGAATCCAACTTAAGGTTTCTTCAATCTCTGGAGGAACTCAATCTTTTGCTAAGGGAATTGGTAGAAGTGGGCTTCCAACAAAAAATATTGAAGATTTCTTCCATTTAATACTATCACAAGACTAAGCTTTCTCTTTTCTCTTTCTTTTTACATTTATTGCTATCTATTTCTCTCTTATCTTAGATACTTATGCCTTGTCATTTTATGGTGGATTAAATGATACTTATGAGTTGTGAGTAGTCTATTGTTGTTTTGAAGGGTTGGGAGTAGCACAACCCTAACTTATACCTTAGGAGTACCTAACAAGTTGTATAACGACAAGGGGGCCCAAATATTTATTGATCTTTTTGAATGCCTTAAGACCTTGCTCTTTAAGCATTATTCGCACGGGGTTGGTATATGATATGTTCATTTAACAATTTGAAATGTTTCTTAGTTGGTCTTAATTGGTTCCTTTTGCCGGTCCTTCATGATAGGAATCGAGGGGTATTTTATTGTTAGTCGATTGACATATTAATCCTTCTTGTTGAACTGCTTGGATTTTCGATTAAGACACATGAGCTTCTTTCACAACCCAATTGTTAATTCGTAATTGCTAGTCTACGATCCTAGGATTGACGTGAAACTATAAGTTGAAAATCCATCTCCTAGTTCTTGACGTTTTAGTTATTTTTATGCTTGCTTTGATGTTTCCTTGATACTTAGATAATGTCATCATTTTAATGAATCTGTGTAAGTTAATTTAAAAATAGACTTACATGTGCTTGACAAGGCATGTGGAGATGATAACTCTTTATACTACGTCGGTCACAAGTCGTACGCACGAATTAGAAAGGTGTTATATTAATGTTGAATTAGGTCTTTTTCACGACAAGTTTACCTATTGATGATAACAAAAAATATATTACAAGGATATTTAATTTGTAAGCTCTTTATTTAATGTGAGGGTTGCTCCGTAAAGTAAAATATTAATTAGGATAGTTAAAGATGCTCAACAATTATGATATTGAATGATTCTCATCAATCAATGTGTATACAATATATTTAATAAGGTTTGAAAATCAATAATCCTTACTAAATTGACAAAAAAGACATGGAATATTTAATTGTAGATTCCTTCATGATGACTTACATGTCATCAGATTATCCATTTTCTCAAGCATTAAATGGTTTTTATTCTTTTTAGCTGAATTAAATGCAAATACTTAATTAATTTCATCCTTTGATTTTTTAGCCAAGAGCTAATATTAGGTAGCCATCCATAATGAGAAAAGATAGGTAATCATTAAAACCATACTTTAAAGTGAAATGGAGGCCAAACATGTATACTACTTTTTTTTACTGTCCCCGACTAATTGTATTATAATGATGAACGGTTGTATTATAAAAGGAAAAAACTTGGGTGCATAAGATGTACAATAGTGCTATTGTGCACTTGCCAATTCAGGAGTGGTTTTCGTTGGTTCAGTTTGATTTTTAACCAGTTCGAACTTGTCAGTTTTATCCCCCAGATTTTCTTACTTTTTTAATCTTTTTTGGAATCTTTTATTGTCTTCTGTCATGCTTTTTCTTCCCCATTTCTCTCTTCGATTTTTCTTCGATTAATCCATCATTCTCTTTTCCTTCATCGCAATTGCTAAGGTTTTAGTTGTTCTTAGTGTTTTAGGCGGCTCGTCTCGTTGGTTTTTTCAATTTCTCGAGTTTTCTCGCGAAGAATGATAATGTAATCATATCTTTCTTTTTGTGTAATTTATGCTTTACCTTTTTAGTTTTGTTGCCGTTTTGAGTTGATTTGTATTTGTTCTTATTATTTAAGGCAGTTCGTGTCACTTGTTTTTTAGGGATTTTTTGTTGACTTCTAATTTTTCGATTTTAATGAGTCGCGAGATTCTGGTTTGATATGTCCTAGTAAAGACAACAAAATAAGATGTATGTTCTCTTTCTGTTTGTAGACTGATTCTGTCTTTTGCATTTACCCCTTATTACTTTCTACGAATACAAAGAAGTTAGTCGGGTTCACCTTCTAATAGTGGGAGAGAAACAAAAAATTGAAAACAATATGATGATCTTGTCACTAGGCACAAATATTTTGAAGAGGCCTGTGATGTTGAGCATACTTTTAAAATAATTTCAAGTTAAAATATAAGGAGAATGAAAGGTTGAATGAGCATCAGTCTTAGAGAATTTTGGCAATTAACTTTCTTCTTGTAGGATTTTATATGCATAGGAAAAGCGTTCTTGACTTTAGATTTTTATTTATTTTCTTATTTTTAGTTTGTTATTGGGAATTGAGTACATGCCTAGTTATTAACTAATTGGCACCAGAGCCAAATTGCACTTGCTAATGGTGAAATTCAGATTGTCAATTTAAATAGACTAGACGGAAGTACATCCATCAGTAGGAGATGTATTAGTTTAATTCTTATGTTGAAAAGTGAATCAAATAAGGGACAACATATCATGTGCCTATTTCTCTAGCTTTTTTGTCTATTTTGATTTTTATTTTTTATGAATATGGGTTGTAATTTCTTTTGATTTAGCAATGATTGAGTTTACAACTATTTTTATTTTCTTTTAGTTGAGTTTTCTTCGTTTTAAATTTTATTGTGCTTTAATGTAACATGTTCACAAATTTTAGGTGTAAATGGAAGATAATACTAATGAATCATCAAAGAAATGGAGGCCTTATTTGAAGCAAATGACTCACAAGCCTCCTAGAATCCTAAGAAGGTTCTTAGATCTTCTACTAAGAAAACGCTTGAAGAATCTTCGAAGAAATTAATGATGTCAAAAGATACTAAGAAAGCAACTAGCAAAATTGTTGACTCTGGAAGCAAGGGTTTAGTTGGAGCTGAAAGAAATGTAAAAGTTTCTAAAACGTCTACTGATAAGGGAACTAGTGGAAGTGTTTTGAAGGATAAAACGGTTGGCAAGAAAAAGGTTTTGATTGAATCTGGTGGAAGTGCTTTGAAGGAGAAAGCAGTTGGCAAGAAAAAGGTTTGTACTGAATCTATTGGAAATGTTTCGAAGGAGAAAGCAGCTGCCAAAAAAAGGGTTCTACTGAATCTGTTGGAAACGTTTTCAAGGAGAAAGCACCTTGCAAGAAAAAGGGTTCTAGTGATTTTGTGAAAGTGTTGAAAAGATAAAGAAGAGAAAGTAAAGGACTGAAGCGGACTTTGTCAAGGACCAAATTAAAAACAAAAGGAAAGGCAAAGGAAAACCTGTTCAAGGGGAAGTTGGAAGTAAAAGGAAAAATCAAGATAACTATGTCAATCTTTAGGAAGAGGAGGATGAGAAACCAAAGTAATTTATTTTTCAATTTTATAATATGTTATATAGTAGACATAGTATATCTTTATAAACTGTACAATGTAAATATTTTTTATGTAGTAGATACATATACATTTTCATGTATATGTTATACAGTAGATATGATACATGTTAATAAGTGCTGAAACAGATTTTGTAAATATTATACAGTGGATATAGTATATGTTCATAAAGTGTATAGTGTAAGGATGTTTTTGATGTAGTATAAATTTGTGTTTTTACTGTATAATTATTTTTCAGTTTACAGTATACCTATTTTACCTTATAGTATTTTTAATTTGCTTAATAGTATATGTTTACTGCATACTCTACAGTTTAAAGTTTATGTATTCAATACTTTTTATTCGTTATCAACACTTTTTTTCTTTTTTAAATTTGCAAGGGGTTTATTTATCAGTGTAGAGCATCAAATTTGTATAATATTATAGAGAAATTGACTGATGCTAAAAAAACATGCCAAAAGTATTGGATTTGAGGGGTTGTAATGCATTAATAGAAATCGTCATGATGGTTTGCTTAAGTGGTTGGTATCCAATTTTGATCCTAGTAGTAGGATGCTAAAATTGGATAGTTTCCATAAATTTCTTCTTAGAGTTGATGATATTTATGATGTTTTCATGATCCCTAGGAATGAGGGTGTTGTTGTTCCAACATATGTGTGGTCTAAGGAGAATCCTGAACTTGTGGCTAGGATTGAAGCTGAATATGGTATAATGTCTAGTGCACCATTAAGTATTTTAGATAGTTTGTTTGTTGGTAGGTTGAGAAATGAGGGGGGAGGGGGGGATGATTTTAAAAGGATTTTCTTATTGTATGTGCTTTGTTCTTTCTTGACCCCCACCAAATCGTTTTTTACTATTGGATGCACTGTTTTATACCTTAGTATTCCGCAAGTGTACGGTTCTAAAGTAGCTAGCAGCAGCAAGGTCGATCAGAGATTGTTAATTATGTAAGCCCAGTACCTTCATTTTAATACCTCTACTCTATCTAGACTTTACCTTAATTTTAATACCTCTACTCTATCTAGACTTCCGAATAAAAGGATGAATTTTATATTATCTAAACTAATTGCATATAATTAACTAACAAAGAATTGCTTGGAAGACCAGTAATCAAAGATAAGGTAAACTCAGATTGATAAAGCTGTATTCTAGGTCATAGATTTCAATTATGAAGTCCTATGTAAGATTAACCTAAAACTTTAGATTTCTAAACCAATTATGTTATTTATTAGGCGGCGCTACTCTATATCAATCCTCCTCTCGAAGCGGCTAATGCGTAGATAAATTAAGGATAGGCACCCTCTCAAGTCAACCAAACCTAAAAGACTCCCAAGGGTTCCCTAAGCCAATGCCTATGCTAGCCCTCACTCCTCTTGGACATATTGGTACCCACGCTATATGCTCATATGCCTATTAACAATCCCCTTCTCTCGAAGCAAAATTTCTAGGCAAATAGAATCACAAAATTGGCTAGCAACTCATAAAATAAGAACAAAGTATATAGCCAACATGCATAAATTGGAGTCTAGAATAAAAGATAAAATCAAAACATAATTGGTCACAATCTATTTTCTAACTCTACAACACAATATGTCTTTTAGCTAATCATAATCAAAGTCGAAAATCAAACACATCCATAGATAGACATGTTTGAATAATTAACTAAAGAAAAGGAATAGAAAAACTCGAATCTTGTCTCCAGTGTTCGTATAATCACGTCCTTGATCTTCGATCTCGTCTCCAAGTTCTTCTCCGATGAATCTTGTGTGTATTTTTAGACTTGGAGGCTTATATTATAATTGGGGACGAGTTTGGGTGATAATGGGCTAAAAACAATAATCAGACTCGTACTAGGAAATCAAAATCGCCTTTCTGTCGCGGCCGTGATGCCTATTGGCCGCTGTCGCATCGAGTTGTACCCAATTTCTTCTTCAAATGATACTTTTTTATGCGGCCGCAATCGATGATGTCGTGATCGCGTTGAGTATCACAGTGCTTGAAACACTTTAAGCCCTTTTTTTGTCACGGCCACTATTACGGTCGCAACCAGTTTAGTCCGGTTCTTCCGTTTTTGCTCCTTCTTGACTTGTTTCTTCATCCAAACTTTGTAAAACACGACTTTTTGACCTAAAAATACTTAAATACCTTCAAAACAGGTCAAAACACTTCAACTGGCCCAATATATCAAATTTGAACAATTCTTGGCCAAATACGCATACAAATGCTATGAAATAAATACCTAAATCAACCTAAATGCATGCATAAACAACGTGTATAACTATTAGTGTGTTGAAAGCTACTGAGGATGATAGTCTAATACGTAACTTTGATTGGTGAACTTTTTTTCTTGATAGGCTATGTCAATCCATTTATAATTATGTGAACAATGATGGTAGTTATGTAGGTGGTTGTATGTGTTGTTACAGATCATGTACTTCCATAGGGTGAAGTGGCATAGATTCTCTAAGCCATGCCTTTTGCCTCTTATACATCATTGGACTAAAAAGAAATTGTCCAAGAGATGTTTGAGGAGGTGAGAGCAAAGGAATATGGAGATGGCGCGTTGATTTTAGATAAACATCCAATTTCTAGAAATGGGCAGGTTTTAGGTCGTACAAGTGATGGGTCTTGATAATGCGCGATCCGCTTATCCCAGGAATTCGAAATAAAGCCTGATGAACAACGCTACCAAATTCAAGAAAAAGTAAAGAACACAAGATATACGTGGTTCGATCCTGAGATCTACGTCCACGGGCGCAAACAATCACCTGCCGAGGTGTTTTTCACTATCTTCCTCTCAATCTTACACGTTGTAGTTTCAGAGTACAAAGTGCGAACCCTAAATCTGAGTACAATTCTACTATTTATACTACTCAATTCAAAACCCTAACTAAATCCCTACAATTGCGCCCACCAAATCTGCATGGGAGTTGGAAGGAGATCATGGGGATTCCACTTTCAAAATATGCCGCGACTGGGCTGTGCCAGGCTCGTGCGCGCTTCTGGGCCGGCTTGGTTGCTGGGCTCGTTCTTCTGGGCCCAGTTGCTCCGGGGCGGGTCAACCCGATCCGGAGTTACTGGGCCATACCTATCAGATGCCCCCCCACCAACAGGAGCGAGGTAGGAGCTTCGGTTATAAGTAGGGCAGGATGTAACAGGTGCCGATGTTGAGCAATGTAATGACGTAGCGAGCAAGGAGGGATGCTATCTTTGTCGAACCGAAGTGTCCCTGGGGTCAGGGGGTCGACCGGAGCCGAGACGATGCATCCCCGGAGTGAAGGACTCCGCGAGGACCAAACTTGACCGAACTGGGGTACCCCGAGGTCATGGGGTCGACCGGAGCCGAACTTGAGTATCCCCGAGTTCATGCCGAACGTGAGTGTCCCCGAGATCCCGGGGTTGACCGGAGCCGAGCTAGAGTACCCCCGAGGTCGTAAGGTTTAGTGAGATTGAAACTAGAATATGCCCGAGGTGAAGGGAACACCGGAGTGAGACCCAAAACTTCCGGGGGAAGAGTGAGGTTGATGTGATTGGCGGCGCCATCATTAGGAAAAGCGATGTGAAGTGACGCGTTTGAGAATTCCAAGAAGCGTGTCTCCCACGCGCCTTGGTAACTGAAATGTGCGTGACGTCCACGCGCGAATCTGAGGCACAAAACTTGAAAAGGCCAGATCTGAGCCGTTGATGCAGGAGTATATATAGAGAAGGCTTGCACAGTAAACTTCATCTTTCTCATTTGCAATTTGCAAGATACAGAGAGCGGGAAAAAGGAGATTTATTTGTGCCATATGTGAGCCATCTCAAATCAAAACCAAGTAAGTATGTCTTCCTCATCGTCTTCATCGTCAATTAGGGAGGTAGGAACCGATAAAACCCCGTTAGGTGTACCACCCCTGCGTTATATCATTCCAGAAAGAAGAGTGATTAGGATGGTATATAGGGCAGACGACATGGAATCCGGCACCCGGGCAGTAGGGTTTAGTGAGTGTCTGGAGGAGGATTTTGAGGTGTCCGTGGAGGCACTGCGGATGACGCGGGTGCAAATAAAAACCCTGATTCCAACCTTTTTCTTCCCTTTTAATTTATAATGCATAGTGCCGGAGCCTAGTGACCGAGCTTGCTGCCCGCCGAAGGGCTTCATAAGTGCGTACATAGACCATCTGAGAATAGGAATTAGATTCCCCCTTTGGGACTTCGTAGTACAGTTGTTGAGATATTACAACATCGCCCTGAGTCAATTAGCACCCAATGCCGTGAGGCAAGTTGTCGGGTTTACAGTGGTATGTAAAAATGCCGGGGTAGAACCAAACGTAGATTTGTTTAGATTTTTCTTCCAACTGAAAGCCTTCGGAAAATCGAAGGGATGGTACTCCTTTAGCCCCAGGGCCCGAGGTGGGTTTAAGGTACAAAACCCGAGTAAGGTGGAGGGTTGGAAGGAGAAATTTATTTATGTGAAGACTGACGTGGTCCTCCCGAGGTGGAGGAGGGAGGAGGTATTAGATAATGCCCCAGTGGCGGAGCCGGAGCCGGAGGTTGTACGTCAATTCAGGACTGTAGGTACGTTCAAGACTCTCTGCACCGAGGAGGAGCTGGAGGAGGCAGGTTTAAGCCCGTATTACTCGGGCGGAGCAGAGGGGGTTTCCACCCGGGGGCAGGAGTCGGCAGCTGGGGTAGCCGAGGAAGGTAGGAACTTTAAATTTGTGTAACTGATTGCAACTTGCACAGGATTAACCACGAAATTCTTTTGCAGTGGGACGCTTCAGAAAGGAGACTTCGGGAAGCCCTGCGGTGCCCGAGGCGTCAAAGAAGAAGGGAACTGCAGCTGAAGTGGCACTGAGAAGTGGAGCGTCGCCAAGTTCAAGGCCGTTAGCGGGGACGGAAGAAGATGTGGTGGTCGCGGGAGCGACTCCGAGGTCGAAGAGGAGGTCGGAACCGTCTGTGACTCCACCGAGGGCGGCTAAAAGACTGCGTACGGAGTCGATCCCCGAGGTAAAGCACTTGTAACCATTGCTGGGGTGAAAAACTGTTGTTGAATCTTTTGTTTTCTAATGTGTGTTACGGATATTGTGTTTCAAGGGGCAAGAGCACACAAACGTGCTGGATCTGGAGGGGCCCGATGCCGAGGAGCTTCTACGTCTGGCTCGGGGGATCATGGACCTTGGTCGAAGGAGTGAGAGAGATGCCAAGGAAGGGCTAGCCGAGGCGGTGAGAGAGCTGCGTGCTCGTAATGACAGGTTAACTCATGATCTGTCCGAGGCGCGCAAGAGAGCTGCCTTGGTGGAGAAGGAGGTGGCGCGGCTGCGCGAGGTGAAGCGGCGGAACTGCGGGCGGAGCTAAAAGCCAAGGAAGCAGCAGTAGTGGAAGGCCAGGAGGCCGTGCTGAAGGCATTTGCAGAGAAACTATTGCAAACCAGCACATTTCTCGACTACCAAACAGGCTTCGTCGCTGTCGGGGACATGACAACGCGGTCAGTGCTGCTGGAGAAAGTCAAGGAAATCTATCCGAACGTGGACGTCTATCGTCCAGAGTTCGGCTACGATTTCAACTCCGTGGGTTCCGTGGAGGAGGCGTATTATAACGCACTGACTTGTGTCCCGGAGTGGCCATTGGTGAAGACTCTGGCAGAGAAAAAGAACATTCTGAGCGCCGAGGAGATCGCTGCCTGCGATGTGGATCAAGACGAAGAGTTCTTAGCATTTCGTCAAGGAGAGCTCATCACAGAACCAAGAGCCAAGGATCCACCCCCGCACGTGGAACTTACCGCGGAGCCAACGAGAGGTGACGCGGGGGTGATCCAAGAACTGCCGGAGGGAGAGCACGAGGTTGAGGTGGAGGTGCCGGAGGCAGTTGAAGGAGACGAACAGGGGGAGGTCAGTCATTCCCCGCAATTTTAATGAGCTGTATATATAGTAGATGACAGGAAAAACTTGTACTTCTGATGTAATGACTGCGGACGATGTATGCACTTATCTTTTTTGAATATGAAGTCGATTGTTGTCAAAATTGCTGAGTTACTGAGTTTTCGTTGGTGTGAGAATATCATACGAGTACTGATTGTGTGCTGCAAACAGGAGAATGCCGAGGAGCTTCATAATGTAATAAAGAAACTCATGCAGTCTTTAGACTGGTTCCGCGGGGAAAAGGATAATCTGCAAAAGCAAGTGGTTCCTCGATTGGAGAGGAGGGTGGCCGTAGCGGAGAGGAGAGCCAAGGAGGCCGAAGAGGCAAGGGCCAAAGCTGTAGAAAAGGCGAGAGACCGGGAGCTGAAATATTTGTCGACGGTCGCCGAACTAGACCGCGTCATCATCCACCAAAAGGAATATGAGTGAATACTAACAGAGTACGGCCTGCTAACTTTTGAGGAAGTCGAGGAGCGGATAACCGAGATTCAGGAGGAAATTATGGCACTGATGGCGGTCGGTCACACAGACTCCTCCGAGCTTGTGAGAAAGCGGGAAGTACTGGAATTACTCCTGAATATGTACGAGGGCCTGAGAGGCCGCGGCAGGTGGCGTCGTACTGCAGAAGAATACATTGCAAACTCCAGCCGGGGCCAGGATGTCTCGAAGGCACCACGGAGGACCAAAAAGGGAGCGGAGGGAAAAGGCAAAGGGATCATAATCCAAGAGCCGACCCCGGTGGCCGTTGGGAAGGAGACCCCAGTAGCTGTTGCGGAGGAGGAGGTTGAGAACCTAGCCGAGGAGATCGAAGTAATGGACCCCGCGGAATGGGATCCCGCGGAATGGGCTAACACTGCGAGACCAACGCCTCAACCGAGTCCTCGGGGCAGAGTGAGGAGCGACGTTCCAAGGCCAGTGCCAAGAGTGAGTCCTCGGCGTAAAGGAGGTCAAAGCAGGGGAAGAACAGGAGCTCAAAGCCGAGGAGCCTCCAGATCCCGGAGGACGCAAAGAAGCTCCCGGGACGGGTCCCAACGCCGGAGCGCGGAGTATTGGCTCGGAGGCTGAAGATAATGCTTAGTTGTTGTAATAATGCATGCATATATGTAAAGAACTCCTTTTGGGAAGCAAAATGGCGAAAATGTTTTGATATGTTTGACAAGTATGTTAAATAAGAGTGATAAATGTTTGATCATGATGCAATTGCTTCAAATTATTTTGACATGTCATTACGAAAATAATGAGGTAATGAGTACTCGGGAGTACAATATGTAAATAAGGCCTGGTAGAGAAACAAGGCAGAAAATCTCCCCTGACGGATCGGGCGGGAGTTAATGATCTCTCCGGACGGATCAGGCGAGATTGGACGACCTCTCTGGTTAAACGGACGAGAGGGAATATAGGTCCGGGGACTAAATGCTGATCTCTCCGGACGGATCTGGCGAGATTGAACGACCTCTCCGGTTAAACGGGAGAGAGGGAATATAGGTCCGGGGACTAAATGCTGATCTCTCCGGACGGATCAGGCGAGAGATCAGTGTGTCCGGAGACAGATAATAATGAGTCTAGGCTAGGCGTCCCCGCAGCGTAGAATAAAGTACAGCAATATACGCAAAGTGAAAACTTTATTCAAAGTAATTGTCGGAATAATTGAAAAGTACAAAGAGACTCATAAAAGAAAACGTTATAGTACGGAAACGAAATAACGTACAAACAACGTAAAGGTAGAAAACATACTTGACAATCGAAATCATAGATAAAAACGCCGTAGATTAGTAACATGCCATGTTCGGGGAATCGGCATACCATGTAGATGTGCTAACTGATAGCACCCGGAGGTATGCGCGGCAATGACGCGGTAAGGCCCTTCCCAGGCGGCATGCAGTTTGCCCTCGGGGGCAGCTTTGCTGGCACAGTTTAACCGGAGTACTAGGTCTCCGACTTTAAATTGAGTACCCTTAACCCAGAGGTTGTGATACTGAGATGCGCGTTGCTTACATTTAGCTTGTTGAATGAAAGATTAATCGCGGCGGTCATCCAAGTTAGCACGGAGTGCATCGTCGTTAGCCTCGGGATCTAGAGTAACGAGGCGGGGACTGGGTACCCCTACCTTAGTAGGGATGATAGCCTTAGAGCCATAGGTGAGGCTGTATGGGGTTTCTCCGGTTGATGTGTGCGGCGTGGTACGATAGGCCCAGAGAACCTGCGGAAGATTCTCGGCCCAGAGACCTTTTGATCTAAGGGCTTCTTTAAACCAGTAAGCAGGGTGCGGTTGGTGACTTCGACCTGACCATTGGCTTGAGGATGAGCGACCGAGGTGAAATTTTTTTTGATGTACAACTCCTCGCACCAGGACCGAAAGGGGTCATTGGCGAACTGTTTGCCATTGTCTGAGATAATGGCGCTCGGGATGCCGAAGCAGCATATGATGTTTCACCAAACAAACTTCAAGATGTTCTGACCGGTGATAGCAGTGAGGGGCTCGGCTTCAACCCATTTGGTGAAGTAATCCACTGCAACCACAAGAAATTTTAAGCCTCCCGGAGCGACTGGAAATGGGCCCACAATGTCGATTCCCCACTGGATAAATGGCCAAGCACTTTGTATGCCAGTGAGCTCGGTTTGCAGTAAATGCTTCACTCGGGAGTGTCTCTGATACTTGTCACACTTTGTCACTAAATTATGGGCATCAATAAATAACGTGGGCCAGTAGTATCCCAATCGAAGGACTTTCTTGGCCAACGTTCGCGAGCCAATATGGCTGGCACAGGCCCCCTCGTGAAACTCGCGAAGAATATAGTCAGCCTGGACTGGATCAAGGCAGCGAAGACTCGGCTGTAAGTATGACTGTCGGTACAGGATTTCGTCGTGGAGTGCATACTTCGGTGCCTTAAGAATTATTCGTCGAGCGAGTAATTTATCGTCCGGCAGTGTACCATCCCGAAGATAATGGATGATTGGGGTCATCCAATTAGGACTGCTCTCAGTTAATACAGAAATCGTTGCCTCATGTATGGAAGGGTGGATTGCATCTTCAAAGATTATGTCCGGAGACATGTTGGTCTGGACCGCGGAGGCCATTTTGCTAAGAGCATCAGCTTGAACATTGTCTTTGTGAGGCACCTGCTGGATAGCAACCGAAGCAAAAGTTGACAAAAGCTTAAGTGTCAAAGCGAGGTACCTTTTCAACGTATCATCCTTGGCTGCATAAGCGCCTTTAATTTGACTAGAGACCACCTCGGAGTTCGTAAGAAGCTGGATATGCGAAGCTGCAAAGGATTGGTCGAGCCGAAGCCCAGCAAGAACTGCCTCATATTCCGCTTCATTGTTGGTGACCTTGAACTTAAATCGCAAGACATACTTGGTTTCAACACCATCAGGACTAATGAGAAGGACCCCGGCGCCACTGCCTCGGGCCGCATAGGCTCCATCCATGTACAATTGCCACTTACGAGCTTCAGCTTCGGGATTGGAGTGATTAGGAGTAGTCTCATATGCAGGCGAACCGGCGTCAGGGAATGGTGCTTCTACCAAAAAATCCGCAAGGGCCTGGCCTTTGATGGCCTGGCGAGGTAGAAATTGAATATCATATTCCCCGAGTTCGATGGCCCACTTAGCCAGACGTCCTGACACATCGGGCTTAACAAAGATTTGACGAATAGGGTGATTAGTGAGAACCCTGATGCCACGTCCTTGGAAATAAGGCCGCAGGCGGCGGGCAGCCATGACGAGGGCCAACATTGTTTTCTCTACCACAGAATACCGGGTCTCTGCCCCTTGAAGTGCCCAGCTCACAAAATACACGGGTTGCTGACTCCCACGGTCCTCGCGGACGAGGGCCGCGTTGATTGCTTCCTCGGCAGATGCCAGATATACATAAAGGGGCTCTCCGGGGACAGGTGCAGACATAGTTGGCAGCTCCTTGATGTGTTGCTTTAGAGCCTCAAAGGCCTCGGTGCACTGCGGAGTCCACTCAAATTTCATTGCCTGACGTAAAATTTTGAAGAATGGGAGCTGACGCTCCGCGGCCTTAGACAAAAAATGGTTCAAGGCCGCGAGACCACCAGTGAGATGCTGGACATCCTTCACCGTCTTCGGCGGCTGAAGATCCAATACATCTCTGATTTTGGCTGGGTTTGCCTGGAGACCATGCTGCGAGACCAAGTATCCTAGAAATTTACCTAAGCCAATGCCAAAGGTACACTTGGCCGGATTGAGGCGTAGATTATAGCGTCGCAATGTGCTCAGCGTCTCGGCAAGGTCTTGTATACATGTGGTGGGGGAGGAACTTTGAATAACAAGATCGTCAAAATACACTTCAACATTTCGACCAATTTGATCTCGGAAGACGTGGTCCATTAGGCGTTGATATGTGGCTCCCGCATTCTTAAGTCTGAAGGGCATTTTTTTTAAGGCAAAACACCCGAAGTCAGTGATAAAGGCCGTTTTGATGGCATCACGGCGATCCATATGGATTTGATGGTATCCCTTGTATAAATCTAAAAAGCAAAGTACCTTGTGCCCGGTGATGGCCTCGGCTTTTTGGTCGATGGGGGGCAGAGGATAATAATCCTTTGGGCAGTGCTTATTGAGATCAGAGAAATCGACGCACATCCTCCATGCCCCGCTGGACTTCGTCACCATCATGGGATCAGAAAGCCAGGACGGATAGTGTACTTCAAACAGGATATCTGCATCCAGGAGCTGTTGAACTTCGGTTCGGATGGCTGCATTCCTCTCCGGAGCAAATTTCCTCCATTTTTGTTGTATGGGCTTCACGCTGGGGTCAATGTTTAACTTGTGAGTAATGAAGTCCGGAGAGACCCCCGACATATCCAAGGGAGACCACGCAAAAACTTCAGAATATTCGCGTAAGGTCTGGATGATGGCATTCTGTAGCCATGGGATGTCTACAGCGCCGACTGTAACAGTTTGCTCCGGTTTAGCCGGGTCGAGCGGAACCTTAACAGTATCGTCCCCGAGTGATGCAGACGAATCCGAGGTAGTACTCGAGGTGGCTACTTGAAACTGTGGCTTGGGAGGAACCTTCGTCGTCTTTTTAAGTGATACATACATGCACTCTTTAGAGACCCGTTGATTGCCACGAATGGCCACCTCGCCGTGGAGTGTAGGAAACTTCAGTGCGAGGTGGTATGTAGAACAAACGGCCTTTGCCGGAGTAAGCCAATCCCAACCCAAAATCATGTTGTATGGAGATGGAGAGTTGACCACATAAAAATCGACGAAGATGGTCTTTATTGCTGGATAAGTACCGAGCGAAGCAGGGAGGTTGATGATTCCTTCAGGTCGAACCTCACCCTGAGTGAAGGTCTATAACGCCCCGGGGGCCGGTCGAAGTTGTTCACGAGGGATGCCCATTTTCTGGAAACAATCAGCGAATATGACGCTAACTGCGGCTCCATTGTCAATGAAAACTCGTTTTATTGTAACATTAGCTACAGCCATATCGATTACGATGGCATCAGTATGTGGGGTGAGCTCGGGAACAGGATCTTCATCGGTGAAACTAACAGTTTCAGATTTATGGAGGCGTTTGTGTCGTGGCTCCTCGGGAGGAGGCCTGCGTGCTTCCGCCTTCAGGGCACTTCGGGAAGTCCCGGTTGGAATGGCCCCATAGATCACATTTATAACGTGGTTGGGCGGGTTGTCTCCAGGTCCTCCATGAGGAGGTGGTTGCGGCAGCAACTGGGGTTGTTGACGACTACCCTGGTCTTGTCGAGCATAATTGTTGTACCCCGACCTGTTATTCTGCCACTGAGGCCTATTTTATCGTGGACCTCGGTCGTTGTAGCCTCCACGGCTTTGTTGTGAGCCTCCATTTTGGTTTGACCGAGACCTGTCCTCGGTCTGAGCTACATATTGTCGTAAGAAACCCCTCTTCAAGCAATCTTCAATTTCTTTTCCAAGCTAGCGACACTCTTCGATGTCATGTCCATGATCATTGTGGTACGCATACCACTTGTCCCGGTTACGTTTCTTCGCCGGAGCAGTCATCCGCGGGCACGGTCGCAGATCATTCTTGTGAACAGAAAGAATTTCTGTCTTTGATTTTGTAAGCGGGGTGAGCTGAGGGATATCTCCGCGAGGTTCCAAACGCCCTCTGCTTAGGCGAGTGAATGCACTAGGCCGGGTACTAGTCCCGGCTTGTATTTTATCCAATTGCCGCTTGATGGCATGTTTCTCGCGCTTGCGATGGGTTTGCTCCTCAGCCTTGGCGAACCTGCATACAATGCTGAAAAGAGCCCGGGTCGTGGTAGGAGGGTTTCGGACAAGCTCGGTGTAAAGCGGTCCGGGGCGAAGGCCATTCATAAAGGCGTTGATGATAACATCATCAGACCGGCTGCCCACCTTAAGGCTCTCTGCAGTAAAGCGATCAAGAAATTGGGTAACAGCCTCCCCATCTCATTGTTCCAGATTCATGAGATCGGCCAAGGTGGCCATGGGTTTTGCTCGCGTATGAAAACGTGCCCAAAACTGCTCGGCGAGATCCCGAAAAGAGGTAACGCTGCCCCAGGGTAAAGAATCGAACCAAAGTCTAGCTTCGTCTTGGAGATACTCAGGAAACACCTTACACAAGTGGTGAGGTGTACAATTGCGGTTGAACATAGCATACTTGAAGGCGTTCAAAAAAATATTTGGATCTCCGGTGCCGTTGTAGACGGACACGGGGGGAAGCTTGAACCCCTCGGGGAGTGGGGTAGCAAGAATCTCCTCAGAGAACGGGGTGATGATCTCCCCGTCAGCATCGAGACCCAACACCTTGTCAAGTTCCGCAGCAAATTGGGCTTGTTCTTGTTCCAGAGGATCCAGCACACGGGATTTGTCTAAGCGAGCACGCTTTGGTGCGTCTACAAGTCTGCGACGATCCACGCCCTCGTGGGCGTAACGGGGTCTTAACCCATTAGAGCTACGGTTGTCCGCTGGAGAGGCTGATCGCTGTCGACGACGATCATGCCGTGCTCGGTGAGGTGGATCTTCATCCAATTCACGTGATAAATCGCGGGGCGGATTCCTCACATCTTGGTCTACGCCATTGTTGGGGCGCTCACCGGAGTGAGCGCGCCGATTATTCCATTCTTGGAATAGGCGGCATGCTCCCGAAGAAAGGTTTGTTGCGCCTGCGACAACTCGGGGGCAGGTGGTGGATTAACTTGCGCCGGATCATTGGCAGGAGGGAGATTCTGCATGTTAACGTGTTCCGCGGGCAGATCTTGATTCTGTTGATGGGGTGGAGGATTCAGATCTACAGGAGGATTGCGACGGGACCGAGTAGGATTAGCAGATCGACGGGTATTAACCATAGCGGATGTGATGACGCTGAAGTACTTATTTCGAATCGTTCCCACAGACGGCGCCAATTGATAATGCGCGATCCGCTTATCCCAGGAATTCGAAATAAAGCCCGATGAACAACGCTACCAAATTTAAGAAAAATTAAAGAACATAAGATATACGTGGTTCGATCCTGAGATCTACGTCTACGGGCACAAACAATCACCTGCCGAGGTGTTTTTCACTATCTTCCTTTCAATCTTACACGTTGTAGTTTTGGAGTACAAAGTGCGAACCCTAAATCTGAGTACAATTCTGCTATTTATACTACTCAATTCAAAACCCTAACTAAATCCCTACAATTGCGCCCACCAAATCTGCATGGGAGTTGGAAGGAGATTGTGGGGATCCCACTTTCCAAATATGCCGCGACAGGGTTGTGCCAGGCTCGTGCGCGCTTCTGGGCCGGCTTGGTTGCTGAGCTCGTTCTTCTGGGACCCGGTTGCTCTGGGACGGGTCAACCCGACCCGGAGTTACTGGGCCATACCTATCAGGTCTCGAAATGATGAAAGAATGGTGGAAAGGAGAAGGAAAATGTTGAAGACTCGAGATACATTAATATTTTGTATCCCAAAATGCTGAGTTGAAGAATTCTGATCTACACAAGGCATCCACTGATGTAAGTATAATTTTTTAACCTTGTTATTACTTAATAGTTGTTTGTTTATCTTATGTTATGTTATAGTTTTATGCAAGTTTATATTAATAGTATATTTTATGTTGTCTACTAGTATGAATGCAATGTTGATACAGTATATGTTCTATCTCATAATTTTTATACAAGTTTATATTAATAGTATATGTTCTATTGTCTAGTAGTACGAATGTAATGTTGATACAATATATGTTTTTTTTTTGTTTTTTTTCAGAGTAGTACATATTTAATATTCTACATAGTAATCTTTGTTATTCTTATTATTATTTGTTTTAACTAAATATGGATTATTCTTATATGTTTTTGTGTGAACGTGTTATTTGTAATTTATGTTATACTATATTATGTTAATATAATTATTTATTTGTTGCAGCGTCTTCATGAAATCCTTCTTTTCTTTAAGAGGGATGTGTCAATTGTTTCCGACCATATGAGGAAATAGTTGGAAATAATGAGATGTCTAGCAGAGGAAGCCGAGAATAACTCAACTTCTAAAACATCAGATTCCCAGAAATTCTTTTATGATGCTTTAATGATATTCTAACACCGTCTCGCAAGGTTGACAAATCTGGTGAAGGTAGAGATGGTGAAGATGAACCTGCATCTGGCGAAGACTTATCCAAGACATTGATGTCTCTCAGTGCAAGAAAGAGGAATCCAACCCTTGATTTAGATTCTTTGGTAATTAATGAAAAATCCGGATATGTCTCTCAATTTTTAATTTCATACAATGACTTGTTGTCTTCCATGGATTCAAGGCAGAAAAAAATCATAGACTATTGCTTGTTCAGCGAAGACCCTGAAAATGATATGTAAGTGTAATTGTTTTACAGTCTACTTAATTTAACTTTACAATATTAGTTAATTATTGACACAATATATGTGAGTGAAACATAGAAAGTATACAATAACATAATTGTGCATTTTATGTACCATGTCCCACTTTTATAAAAATAGTATTGGTTTGTATTTAACAACTTTTCCAAATGTTACAATATAAATAATGTTTTTATTCTAATATTGTTAACGTATAATATAAAAAAATTCAAGACCTTTAATTTAACAATAATATCGTATATCTTTTAAAATGAGACATAGACAACATTTGAAAACTGTTTGATTTAACATTTTATTTTTACCGTCGGTCAGACTTTTCATATGAGGTTTGAGTTACAAATAAAACCAATTAAATAAATTTCTTATGAATATTATCAGTAACTTTAATTTTTTGAATACAAGATATAATGAAACGCCTAAATTGCCCCTCATCAGTTACTTTTGATGAAGGCACACTAATTGTGTTTTTTCCTTCAACACTCCCCCTTGTGCCAAATCAAAAGGGTGGATGGTGCATGAATGTTTCCTCGTTAAAAACCTTGCCAAATAACAAAACCTAGTGGGAAAAATAAACCTTGGTCGAAGGGAAAAAGAGTGCAACGCATCTATGTTGAGACTCCCCCTGAAGTCTACACCTCTCACCTGATACGTACATCTATCAAGTGAGCTCAGAAAGTCTACACATCCCAATCATTTTCACATGTTTTTCAAAGATTGTCTTGGGCAGTGATTTGCTTGTTGTGGCTGGTTGTAAAAGAACTTCGGTGGTATATGCTTCGTATTGTTGCCTTTGATGTATCCTAGTTTCATCTGTTCGATGCAAGCAGCATTATCTTCATATATACATGTAGGCTCTTCGGTGGTAGAACTTAAGCCACTACTTCTCCGAATATGTGTGATGATCGACCTTAACCAAATTGACTCACGAACTGCTTCATGCAAGGCAATGATCTCCGAATGATTTGATGAGGTAGCTACAAGGGTTTGTTTAGTTGATCTCCAAGATATCGCCGTATTTCCAATGGTAAATACGTAACCAGTTTGGGAACGCCCTTTATGTGGATCCGAAAGATAACCAGCATCAGCAAAACCAATTAATACATTATTTGGTGTATTGGTGAAAGGGGTAGCTTCAACATTTGCTTTAGGGATTACAATTTCAACTGTGTTCCCTTTTTTCTCTTTGTAAGGAAAGAACAAGCCCATGTCAATGGTTCCTTTTAGGTATCGGAATATATTCTTAACACCATTCCAATGACGCTGCGTTGGTCCTGAACTAAATCCAGCTAATACGTTCACTGAGAAAGCAATGTCTGGTCGAGTACATTGAGCTAAGTACAATAATGCGCCTATTGCACTTAAATAGGGAATTTCAGCTGCCAATAGTTCTTCGTCGTCTTCCTTTGGACGAAATGGATCTTTCTTTAAATCCAAACTTCGACCGATCATGGGAGTGCTAACAGGATGCACTTTGTCCACAAACTCGGTGCTCTAGTTCAATGCCTATACAAAACCGAGTTTTCCCAAGATCCTTCATCTCAAACTCGGATTTCAAATAGTTCTTGGTTTCTCTTATTTCATTAAGAGTACCTATTATGTTCATGTCATCAACATAAACCGCTACTATCGCAAATCCGGAACTAGTTTTCTTTATAAATACGCAGGGGCACTGTTCATCGTTCTTGTAACCTTTCCCAATCAAGTAGTCACTTAGGCGGGTACACCACATCTGTCCAGATTGTTTCAATCCATAAAGTGAGCGTTTCAATCTGATTGCAAATGCACTCCGTGGTTTAGAGTCACTTGACTTGGGCAATGGAAGGCCATCAGGCACTTTCATATATATCTCTGAATCAAGATCCCCATAGAGATATGCAGTAACCACATCCATCAGCTGCATTTCCAGTCCTTCGGAAACTACTAAGCTAACTAAGTAGCGAAACGTTATAACGTCCATTACGGGAGAGTACGTCTCCTCATAGTCAATTTCAGGGCGTTGTGAGAAGCCTTGTGCTATAAGGCGAGCTTTATATCTCAAGACCTCATTTTTCTCATTACGCTTTCTGACAAAGACCCATTTATGTCCTACAGGCTTTACACTCGGTGGGGCTAGCACTACCGAACCGAATACCTATCTCTTTGTCAAAGAATCAAGTTCTGCCTGGATTGCTTCTTTCCATTTAGGCCAATCTGCTCTTTGTTGACATTTTGCAACAGAGTGTGGTTCGATATCATCATGCTCTATAATTTCTTTAGCAACAGTATAAGCAAATACATCATCAATCTGTGTGTAGTGTCTGTCTATCAACTCATATGCACTTTCATAATCCATAGAGATTTCTTTATTCTCTGGAATCATATCAAACATCGGAGCGTCCTCCAGTAATGATTCTAGGACATAACTATAATCAGAGATAATCTCATGAGATGGATTCTCAACATTGATGATTAATGGATTGGGTTGTGCCGCACCTACCCTTTTCTTCCTTGGGTGGGTATCGATCGAACCAAGTGGCCTCCCCCTTTTCCTTTTGGGAGCCACGACCTCAACTATACCTCCACCAGGTGTGGTTGCAACACCTTTATCTGCGGTGTTGTGCCCCTTATTGGGGACTTCTAACCTTGCAGGCACATTTGCAGCTGGTATATGAGACCTAGTCACTTTTGCAATATCAGCAAACGCATCAGGCATCGAATCTGCTACGTTCTGAAGTAAATAGGTAGTATTATAAATAAAAAGGAAAATAAAGAGAAGACAGAAACGTGCGAATAATGTGGAGACCACATGACGGTCACTCACAAAAAGCAAACTAAAAACCTTTTCATGCCACAAGCCGACAGATAAAGGTGTACATAATGCGTCTAAAATTGGCTAAAGAAAATATAAGCAGTGGCAAGAACAAGCCAATATGATGCAATGAATGAGACTGTCTTCTAGTGTACTACAGATGCGAAGCACTTTGCCCTATGTCACGAAATCCAAGCGTGGGGGAAATCCAACACTCCTCACATCGGCGTGAGTCCAAAATCCCTGGGAAGATTACAATGCATTAGCTCGGAGCAGTCAAATCTGTGATCACAACCAAACGGCATATCCCAAAACACGGCAATTGGAATTTTAGTCAATTCCAAGAAATCCATCAAATACCAACACATGGTCTTGTTCGTCAGTCCAAACAACGTGCAAACTGATCCATTCTCGACATGTAATTAAATTCAACAACAATAGCACAGAATGATCAATTGGCCACGAGCAAAATAAACATAGCAAAATCACATGGTCTGTCTCATTATTCCAAGAAAAACAGCCCCATGTGAGCTCAATAGACAGAATCTGAAATTCTTGATAGCAAGGGCTGATTAAGTCGAACTCAATCGAGAAGCAGCAAAAAGTCAGAATATTGAAATCAGCTCCAAGACAAAGTTGTTCAGCTTCCAAATATATGAGGAAGAAGCTGCTGAAAAGCCAGATAACGAACCGGTTCGGTTGGTCCGGTTCACTGAAACACGCGTGGGTTCGGGTCGGGCCAGAACCCAAGAACCGGTTTGTGTAGGGCAGAGGAGTCCCTAATCCTGCGCCGCTAGAGACGAAGATACACTGAGTCGACTCGGCGGGAGGAAAGGACTCATTGAAATATGGTCGGCCGACTCAGGGGAACCGCCATGGATTGATGCTGCAGAAATCCGGCATGTATGCTTTCCGACCAGGGGAAGAAATCGCAAAGATGCGAAGATACATTCAACAGATCCACTCCTGAAATAGAACTGGATCTGGTTGTACGAGTCACGGCGGGACCGTGAATGAATCCAAGCTCCAATATCACCTCCGGCGAGAGAGATTCAGGCGAAGAACAGGCGTTTCAGACTGAGATTCGAAGAGAAGAAGCCCAGAGCTCGAAGGACCTTTAATGGCGGAGATCTGGGCTCATGGAAAAAAGACTTTTCGAGTCTCTTTCAGGGTCCTAGAACACGAAAAGGGTTCCAATATCACCTCCGGCGAAGTGATTTCAGGCGAAGGCAAGGCTGCGCAGCCCCAGGGCAAGCCCTAGGGCGAGAGAGAGAAAGACGCCTCTTCGTATGAAAAGGAAGATAAAAGCATAATAGAATAAATATGTGGCCGGCGGCAACAGCCGTCGGCCAAGGGGGAGAAGGCTTGTGTTTTCTAGTTTTTAGAGAGAGGAGAGAGCTTTTTTGATTACTGATAATAATAACGATATGAAAAATAAAGCAAAATCTACGTTCTGAAGATCAATTATTCTTTTTACTTCACTTTCACACTGTGAAGTTCGGGGATCAAAATAAGACAGAGTGGGGACAGACCACGATAATTCCTATCGTTCCCTTAGAAATTTCTTTTTCCCATCTCCCCCTAACGACGGGAAGACTGTCTCATTAAAGTGACAATCCGCAAATCTAGCGGTAAAGAGGTCGCCTGTCAAAGGTTCTAAATAGCGGATAATTGTTGGAGATTCATATCCAACGTATATACCTAATCATCTCTGGGGACCCATTTTTGTGCGTTGTGGGGGCGCAATAGGCACATATACTGCACAACCAAATATGCGTAAGTGTGAAATGTCAGGCTCATATCCAGTTACCAACTGGTACGCAGAAAATGGTTGGTCAACAGTGGGTCTGAGACGAATAAGTAAAGCTACATGCAATATTGCATAACCCCATGCAGAGATAGGCATGTTGGTGCGCATAACCAAAGCCCTAGCCACCATTTGTAGTCTTTTGATGGTGGCTTCTGCGAGACCGTTTTGTGTATGCACATGGGGTACGGGATGCTCTACATCGATCCCAATAGACATGCAATAATCATCAAATGCTTTTGATGTGAACTCTCCAGCATTATCAAGTCTTATGGACTTGATAGGGTTATCAGGGTGGTGAGCCCTTAAACGAATAATTTGTGCTAAGAGTTTTGCAAATGCAGAATTTCTTGTGGACAATAAAGCGACATGTGACCAACGTTTCGAAGCATCAACCAGAACCATAAAATACTTAAATAGTCCGCATTCTGGATGAATAGGTCCACAAATATGTCCTTGTATCATGTGTAAGAATGGAATATTTTGTTTGATATCTTTAGCATAAGACGGTCTCGGTGGTACTTTTGCTAAAGAACAGGCTTTGCAAAATGAGTGATGTGCCTTTGAGATTTGTAATGAGGCAGGGTGGGATGTAGATAGTGCATCTGGTGCTTTAGAAAACACAGGTTGCGATGGAGCAACAACATGACCGATATCGTCCATTGTATCGAATTTGCGTCCCTTTCTATGTTTCACTCGGAAAAAAAGGATGTCCGTGTGAGTTTTTCAAAATACGGATCATCATATCACGACCGGGATGTCCAAGACGGTCATGCCAAAGCCTGTATAAACTAGTGTCACATAGTTCATCATTGGTGACAACATAGGATTCGAGAATTCGAATAGTAGTGATGTACAACCCACTAGATTGACTCATTAGTTTCTTTAAGATGCGTTTTCTTCCACATTCATTAGAGGTAATATATATAAACTCAATTCCATTCTCACTGTGAGTTTCCAAATGATAGCCGTTGGCACGAATATCTTTAAAACTTAACAAGGTCCGATTAGCTCTTGGTGCATACAGAGCTTCTTTGATGTTAATAAGTGTGCCATTAGGCATCAAGAATTTGGCAGTGCCTCGCCCTTTTATTAATTGGGATGACCCAATCATTGTAGTTACAAATGAATTGTAAGGAATAAGTTCAATGAATAATTGTCTATTCCTTAAAATTGTGTGGGTGGTCCCACTATCAGCTAAGCACTATATTTCTCCACGAGACATTCCTACAAGTAAATGTGATTTGTGCTATTAATTTAGTTGGAAACATAATCTTATTTTCTTTTGAGTATTTCAATTTTAATAGAATGATTTACTTTTCATTCAATCCTTTTATTTCTCATATGTATTACTTTACATCTGGATATTGCTATTTTCGAACCATGTATATTGATGTACAATAAATTCAAATAAATTCAATACGTTAGGATAAAATTTAAATTTATTGATAAACCAACGTCAAGAAATGTAAGTCTCATTCCCAAAATCTAACTAAAAAACAATCAGTCTAAGTAACTTGAAGACTAAAAACAATTGTCCAAATAAAATGAGGCATAGTGCCTTAACATCATTCTTGAAAAAAAAACAGAATTAATAAAGCAGATCAGTCGAAATCGGGAGTATCCATTGATTGAGCAAAGTCCTTGTTGCCATTGAAATCTGCAATCGTGAGGTTAACATATGTGGGTTGATCATCGCCTTCCATGTAGTGGGTCTCTTGTTCTTTAGATTTCCTATACCTCTTATAGTTGGCTGCTACATAGTTGCTTGCACGACAGTTGCTATACCAGTGGTCGGTGTCTCCACACCTATAGCAAGGTTCATTGCCAACTCGTTCCTTTTTGTTCGAAGGATTTTTAGGTGCCTTTTGCACCTTGGCTCCACGACCACGGTGGCAACTAGGAGCGCCAATACCTACTTGTCGCCCTCCAGTGGGAGGGCCACCACGGCCCCTACCACGGCCTCTACCATGGCCCCCACGGCCCCTACCCCGTGGTGCATTATTCCCACGATGGTAAGGATGAGCACGTCCTGGCTCCTTTTCTTTGGGGCTCTTTCCACCGTTTTCTTGATCAAAGTTTGCCTCGGGAATTTTCTTTGTCCCAGCAGGCCTGGCATTGTTGTTCAAAAGAACTTGGTCATGCCTCTCAACTACTTGCAGCATGTTCATCAGCTTATTAAATATTGTGATTCTTTTGTTATCATATTCAAGTCTATACTGGTTTGCCAGTATAAGTGATGAGGTAGGAAATGTGGAAAGAGTTTTTTGTATCATGTCATCTTCTGTGATTTTCTTTCCACAGAATGTAAGACGTGCTTTAAGGCATAACATATCCTTGTTGAAATCATTGACCTTTTTGTAGTCAAGTAAGCGGATATCATTCCACTAGACTGTTAGTTCTGGAAGCAGAGTGTCATGTATGTTTCCAAAACGTTCATTTAGGGCATCCCACAGTTCTTTGGGGATTTTCAATTGAAGGTACTCCCAGCGTAAACTAGGATCGATATATCGCCTAAGGAACATTAGGGCATTTGCTTTGACCTTGTCAGACGGTTCTTTGTCATTTGGGTCAGTGGATGGTTTGATTGTGGATAGATAATCCTTCCCTAAGAAAGTAGTTTCCATATCAGAAACCCAACGATGGTACTCAATTCCTTCTGAGTCCAAAATTTCAAATTCAGGTCGAGTTGGTTCAGCCATCTGCTATAAAACAAGAGGGGATATATATTAATTATGCAAGCGTAGCATTATATGATTTTTTTTCAAGAAAGTGAGTTAAGTTAGATTTTGAGACAATTGGTCATATATGTTTTTCGATGCTTTGTGAAAATGCTTTATCACATTTATTTACGTTAATATGTATTATCCATGAATTTTCTTTATCATGGAAGTACTCAACAACAAATATATAAATAATGTGTCATATGTCATATAATAATTCAAAGATTACTAAATACAAGTACAAAATATGCTTGCAAATAATTTTTTTTTTAAAAAAAAAAAGAAAAAGGTTCGGTCAACATACTAATCCAAATAACAAACTAATATGTTTTGAGATTCACTGTACCCAAAACATATCTTACTATATATATGATATCTATCACCAATAACTAAAAGGGAATAATCATATAAAATATATATCATATTTGCACACATCATATGCAGCGTATTAGAAAGAAAATAATATGAAATCAAGCAATCACATTATTTTGATAAATAAATGACGGGACAGGACATAACTCATCTAAATTAGTGATTAACTTATGACTAACTTATAAGCATAACATAAATCATGTGTTCTTCGAAATCAAAACAAGATTGATGGTGAAAGTAATATTTCATTGTACAGTAATGTTAAATAAAGCAGTAGCACTAATAATTACATAACTTTGAATCAAATAGTGTATACAGTAAAGATAATTAATCAAACATATATGGAATCTACATCCTACTGTAATGAATGCATATGATACAGCCATGGCACCATATTATAATGATTGCATATTATAGTTGATAATTAAATTTATGAAGCTACTGTTCAAAATCAACTAATATGTTCCGGATATGAGATGCAATTGATAAAATCAACGATAAATCAACGCAATCAGACAACTTCTGAATCAATTTATGAATTCGTCGCAATTATTCTAACATATTTACAGATTAAGGAGTCTAAAAAAAATTAGGGTTTCGAAATACCTTGCAATTGTGATATTTCTTAACAACGTTGAAGGAGTTACTTTCACCAGACTCCTTTTCGTTCTTCACCGTAGAGCAAGGTCGTGCTGATAACGTGTAAAAGTAAACTGGAAAGAATAAAGAGAAAGAGAAGAAAGCAGAAATAGACAGAAAAGCGGCGTATATTGTTTCACAATAGATGTCTCTTATATAGGCATACATGTAGGGTTTTATGTATACAAGATATAATGAAACGCCTAAATTGCCCCTCATCAGTTACTTTTGATGAAGGCATAAGATGCACATTAGTGTTATTGTACACCTTGTGAGCCCCACTTATAATTTTTGCGCGCGCAATCTATATATATTAAGGTGTGTTTGGAATCACAAAATAGGCGCTAGCTTAGTTGGTAAAGGCGCGGCATTTTACCCTTCAGTGCGCGAGTTCGAATCTTAACAGCACCTTTTTATTTTTCACCAACAGTATATTCAAATTTCGAGCATAGTATATGTTATAAAGCCTGAGAGTATATGAACAACACCTTTTATTTTTCACCAGCAGTATATTCAAATTTCGAGCATAGTATATGTTATAATGCCTAACAGTATATTTAATATTTCGATGTAGTATACGTTATGTTGCATGACAGTATACGTTATTCAAATTTCAAGCATAGTATATGTTATAATGCCTAACAATATATTTAATATTTCGAAGTAGTATACGTTATGTTGCATGACAGTATACGTTGTTCCTTTTTATTTTCACCAGCAGTATATTCAAATTTCGAGCTTAGTATATGTTATGATGCCTAACAGTATATTTAATATTTCGATGTAGTATACGTTATGTTGCATGACAGTATACGTTGTTTTAGTTAAGTTTTATTTTATACTGCGAAATATTTATTTTTTCCAACTTACAATACTCATAGTATATTTAATATTTCGATACAGTATACGTTATGATGTCTGACAGTATACGTTGTTTTAGTTAATTTTTGTTTTATACTGCGAATTTACTTTTTTTTCCAACTTACAATACTCACAGTATATTTAATATTTTGATACAGTATACGTTGTGATGCCTGACAGTATATGTTGTTTTAGTTAATTTTTGTTTCATACTGCGAAATATTTATTTTTTCCAACTTACAATTCTCACAGTATATTTAATATTTCGATACGGTGTATATTATGATGTATGACAGTATAGGTTTGGTTAGATTAATTTTTCTTGTATATTGTACAATATTTATGTTTCGAACTTACAATACAATTATTGTTGCATTATAAAAAAAAATTAATAATACAATTTATAATTTTTTCCAGACTCACAGGCTAAAAGATAAATAAATTAAAGGGCAAAAAAAAAAAAAAAAAAAAAGAAGAAAGCAAAGGAAAAAAAATGAAGGAAGAAGGAAAAAAGATGCAAACGGAATTGAACCCTTGACCTCAAGATTGAGATATTTAAAACTGCATTAAATATCACCAGACCACTTGCTTTTAATGTTTAACAAACAGGCCATTAAATATATAAAATGCGTGCGCAAACAATAATAATATAATAATAATTGGCCGGTTCAGATCCGCGACTTTTTTGGGCTGAACCAGTGGAACCCACAAAGTGTACAATAACACTATGGTGCATCTTATGCACCCAAGTTTTTTCCCTCTTTTGTTGCATAGGGTGCATAGCACGCGAAAACTCCATGCTCGCTCTATGTTTAATCCAAACGTTCAAATATTTTTCACTATGCATATAGTGGTGACATTTTTAAGTAATTAAATTATATAATATTAAGTGCCAACTTAGTTGGTTCAATTTCTCAAATTTCCTTTTATATTTGATTTTTTTTTTACTTATTAGTTTTTTTATGGTAATATATTAAATTAATATTTTTCTCACCATACTTAATTTAACACTCATACAGCATATTTTAATTGAATTAGAAAATTCTCACAAATAATGAGTTTAATTCCAAAAACATATTCTTTTAGTACGTTTTGTAAAACTGAATAGATTATAGGTGGCATTCTGTGGTTGATTCCATTGTTTTGTCTTGAAAACCTTTTCTATATATGAAAACACAAATATTCTTTTTCCTTATCAGTTTTTAACAATGAAAATATCAAATTAATAATCTCTTTACTATCTTTAATTTGTCACCAGATAATTACATATTTCAAGATAAGGTGCTATATTTCAAAAATGCAATTATCTTTTGTTTTATTGTTTGGATGAAATTTGTGTGAGAATCTTTTTTTTATGTGTATTTGGGCTAAAATTAATATTTTATCAGTATCTTTCATAAATAAATACTCATTTATTTTAAAATTTTATTTTTAATTTGAATATATAAATAAATATATATTTTGACCTCTAATATAATAACAAAACAATCTATGTATTCCTTAATAACCTTGAGTATTCTTTACGCATTGGGTTATTTGTGATGGATCGGAGTTGTAAAATAAAATAAATTATTTTTATGACATAAATTAATTTTTTTTTTTTTCAAATTTAAGGCGCCGGTTATTCAGAGTCCATTAATTTTTTTTAAAACAGCCCCCTAATAAAATTATTTAAAATACTATTTTAAAAAGACTAGAATATCCTTAATAAGAATAAGATAAACAATATAAAAACATTAAACCAAAAAAAAAAAAAAAAAAGCTAAAACCCACCTTCTTCCTCGTTGCCCCCTCCCCCTCCCCAACCAGACAGTATGTATTTCAATGGCAGACTTCCTTTAAGTATAGAAACTAAGTGAGAACATCTCAAATAATTCACCAGGAAAAAAATTAGAATATGCAGAATTTTAAAAGTTTATCTAAATAAATTGTACAAGCTTCAAGATCCGTAAATAACTCCAAATATGAGAAATAGCATAATCAAAGTAACACTTCTCCACTGATTAAAACATAAAGCAACTTCCAAGTTACAAAATATTCCTTGACGGGACAAACACATTAAACCCATATTCAGGCCACCATGGATGAATTGGTACAAAGTGGACTGTGTTTGAAAGTTTGTATTATTTATTAAATATAAGTGGGTCACATTAAGAAGTGAACTACACTAAGAAAATTTGTGAAATGCAAATAGTCACAGCCTAAATCTTTTTTTTTCTTTATTGTAAAAATAACTATAGGCGACTATATTATAGGTTTTAAATACATAGAGTGGGAAACTTTTAGTACCATAATAAAATTTAGTCTTGACATAGTTTATATATGTATTCACGGTGAATAACTTGTTGTGCTAAAATAAATAAATTAGTTGGGTTTTAAGTCACATGGTCTAATTATTATGGTGTTTTTTTTTCTTGAAAACAATTTTGTTGATGTTATGGTTATTGTTATTATTATGTGTCTTTCTTCTCTAAAACTTCTGTATAAAGAAGGCGCGTGTTCATTAACGATAGATGAAAAAGTTCATCTTGGATCATATCGCGATTTCTGCGAGATAGAATGACTTTTAGGACAAAGTAGTCCACTGCAATCGGCATAAGCTTCATTCCAAAAATGAGATTAATTTATTTTTGTTAAAGCATAAATTAAAGAAAAAATCCACCCAACTCCTGACAAAATGTTCCTTCTTGTAGTGTCTTTCATTTTCATAAACGAAATTGACATTGAAAGGTAATTGATTAATGATGTCACTATTCAAATCATGTTTCAAGTGGAAATTTGTAATAGTCCATGTTTTGGGCTTTAGAACATGTAGTGGATCCAAGGCTTCTGAGCTATTTTTTGGACAGAAATATTGGACCACAGGTTGGATATTTAGCCCATTATGATATACATCATTCAATTCACAATTTCTGCTTGATACGGGATACCTACTTTTTATCGGGTTTGAATTTTTCAAATACCAAATTATCGAATTGGCAATTTAGGACTACATTTCACACTGAAAACTAAAAAGGAAGAAATTAGGACTACTTCTATAACTTTGCCAAGGAATTTTTTTGGCCCAAACATCGTTGGACCCAAAACAACATGAATTTCATATGCCGGCCGGAGAAAATTTGTAAGTAAAAAGTAGTCAAAATAATTATTATCATAACTTTTAGTATAATTTTAATTATTTTTTAAAATTATTATAATTTTAATTTTTTTTTTATTCTTTTCTAGGATAACTAATACTGTAGTTTTAATCTTATTACATTTATTAATATATATATATATATATATATATATATATATATAAATATATATATATATTATTATTACCTCCCAACCTTACCCCATTATACACCACCCTCATCCTAAGGCCCTAATTCCTCCAGCCCCCAACCCTAGAACCCCACCCCAAGCCACCCCAACCCTAGGCCCCCCGTCCCATCCATCCGCCCCCATGTCAAACAAAAAATAACTTTTTTTTTTAATATTTCATCCCATACCCTCCACCCCCACGTCCCCACCACCCCAACCCACCCCACCCCCACCCCCACTCTACCCAGCCCAAGACCAAAAAGAAAAAAGAAAAAAAAAAAATTTTAATATATCATCCCCTGCTCGCAACCCCTGCTCCCCTCCACCACCCACCCCCCCACCCCACCTACTCACCCCCAAGTCAAAAAAACAAAAAAAAAAAAAAAAATATATATATATATATACACAACATCCCCCCGCCCCCCAGCATCACCCCCACCCCTATCCACCCACCTCCAAGCCAAAAAAAAATCATATCTCATCCCCTGCCCCAACACCACCCCCGCCCCACATGTATTAGAATTCATGGTAAGTGGGTGTCGTGGCACATGTGGCAGTTCCATGACAATAGTGACATGACCGTAAGAAATTGTAAAATTATTCAAATTCGTGGCAAGTGTGTGTCGTGTCAATTGACGATTCGTGGAAAGTGTGTCGTGGCACAATTTGTAAATATATTAGAATCCATGGTAAATGGATGTCGTGGCACATGTGGGAGATCCGTGACACATATGAAAAATTCGTGGCAATAGTGACCCGACCGTAAGAAATGGTAGAATTATATAAATTCGTGGCAAGTGTGTATCGTGTCAAATGACGATTCGTGGGAAGTGTGTCGTGGCACAATTCGCAAATTTATTAGAATTCGTGGTAAGTGGGTATCGTGGCACATGTGGTAGATCCGTGACAATAGTGACACCACTGTACAAAAGGGTAAAATTATACAAATGTGTGACAAGTGTATATCGTGTCAAATGAGGACTTTTTGTTATTGTTTGTCGTGACATGATTTTTGCGGTAAGTGTTAATCGTAAAGTGAAATTTTAAAAGAAAAAAATATAAAAATATCAAACGGAGAACATTTTATTTTTTTTCCCTTGGGGGGTGGGAGTGTTGGGTGTAGGGGTGGGGAAAATACCGAAATGTCGAAACACCGCACATACCGTACCGAAAAATTACCGAAAATATCAAAATTTTTGGTATACCGAATTTTCGGTACAGTATGATACCATATCGAAAATTTTCGGTACGGTAATGGTATGATAATCTAAAAACTTTGGTATTTCGGTATATACCGAAAAAAATTCGATATTTTCGGTATATATCGGTATACCAAATTTTTTTTGGTATTTTGGTAGTTCGGTATTTCGGTATACCAAAGTTCTAACGGTATACCGTAAATTTTCGGTATACCGAAAATTTACGGTATACCAAAATCAACTGTATGGATCGGTATATACCGATACCGATACAAAATTGGTATACTAAATTTTCGGTATGGTATCGGTATTTACCGTTATCATAGGTATGCCGAATTTCGGTACGGTAACGGTCGGTATGGACGATTCGGTATGGCATACCGTACCGAACCACCCCTAGCTAGGTGGGATTGGGGCAAAGGATGATCCAGTAAAGAAAAAAAAAAAAAAAATTGGCTTGGGGGTGGGTGGGGTAGGGTTAAGGGGTTGCAGGGTAGTATTGGGGGCAGGGGATGATCCAATAAAAAAAAAAATTTTTTTTTTTTGGGCTTGAGGGTGGGTGGGTTGGGGGTATGGGGTGGAGTGGGTGGGTGAGGGGTATGGGAGTGTGGTGTGTGGGAGTTGGGGTGCAGGGGATGATCCTGCAAAAAAAAAAAAAATGGCTTGGGGGTGGGTGAGTAGGGGGTAGGGTGGGATTGGGGGCAGGGGATTATTGATAACGTTAATTATGCATGTAAATAAGGTCGATTTATGAGACTATTTTATAAGAATTATGTGCATAGTTGGTCAAAATTTGGATAAAATGTTATAAAGTTGACCAATTAATAAGGAACAAAACAGAGCAAGAACCGACACGGCCGTGTCACATAAGCAACGCGGCCGTGTCAAAAGTGTTGCGCAAATAGTGAAACGGCTCTGTGGGAGCAACACGACCGCGTCAGACCTGCAACACGACCGTTGTCACTTGATTAACACGGCCGTGTCATTAGTCCTTTTTTTCATTAAAATTCTGTTTTAAAGAGGATTTAAGGCCTAATTCCCCGAGGACTTCTGCGAAGCTTATAAAAGAGGACTTAAGCTCGTTTTTTTAGGGAGAATATCATATTTTTATATTCGATAGACGACTTGGACGACAGAGAAGACTTCAATCAACATAACAATTTACTCGGGTTTAGCAATTCTTCTTAGTTTTTATTCTTTATCATGTTTTGTTCAGAATATTGTATTGGATTGAAACTAGGCATGAGTAGCTAAGTTATTCGTGTCCTGGGGTTAGAAATTAGGGATTTTTTATAACAATGTTTTTATTTACGTTTTAACTTATTGATTCCGTTCTTTCATGTGTTTATCTTTATGTTTGTTTTTCATAACTAAATTTAGACTGGCCATCTAGATTTAATAATTTCGTTTAACGAATCCGCTTCGAGAGGAGGGATTTGTTATCAGACGTACGACATAGAGCGCAGTTGTCTATGACTTTGTAGGCATAGGTTCGTGAGCTTTTGGGAGTTACTAGGATTAATGACTCGAAAGAGTAATTGTCTTAGTTAATCAACGATTTAACCGCTTCGAGAGGAGGGTAAAGTTAATATTGCGCCGCTTAATAAACACTAGATCGGTTTAAAAATCAATAAGTTGAGTATAATCATCATTGAAGTAATATCCTGAAATTGAAACTCTAGGATACCTTTTCTCCTTGATTGTTAATTCTTTGGGTTTGATAAGGTTGAAATCATAGTTAATTGAGTTAATTAGTTAAACTTTGTTAGTATTAGTAAAAATCAATCTTTGCAATTTAGTATCTAGTTAGGACATTCCTAGAGTATTGAGGTATCAAACTACCTAAAACTATTCCTTGTGGGATCGACCTTAATTATCGCTACTACACCTACATCCGTACACTTGCGGAACACTAGGTTAGAAATCGACGAGTCAATTATCCAGTAAATTTTTTTTTTTTTTTTCTTTTGGGCTTCGGGGTGGGAGGGTTGGGGGGTAGGGGGTGGGTGGGGTGGGGGTGGGGGGTGCGTGGGGTGGAGGGGGCAGGGGTAGGACTGGGGCTGGGGCTGGGGTCCTTGGTTAGGGTGGGGGTATGTGTGGTAGGGTAGGTTAGGGTTGTAATTTGGGGGTGAGGGTGATTGGATAAGGGGGATGGATTGGATAAGGGATATGGTGTTTACTTTGTTGATTATCCAAGAAGGATAAGGATAGGCGAAAATTATACTATTTTTACAAGGTGTTTAGAATTATAGTATAAGTTGTATAAAAGAGCATTTTGAATTTTCTCCCAAATCTATAATAGTCTTTCAACTTTTAGTAAAATTTTAATGTTAAAAGTGGTGAAAATATCATTTATCATAATTTTTAAGTATAATTCTAATCACCTTGTAAAATTATTATAATTTTAGTGTTTTTTTATATAATTTTAGACTTCCTTATCATTTTTTAGGATAACTAATAGAGCTGGTAAAACTGACCCGACCCGATATTTTCCTCGGTGTACAAATAGATACGAAAGATATTTTAATAATCAAGCCTTGTCTAACAAACAAACAGGTTAATTTATGAAAGGTATATGCAGCAAATTCTCATAAACCAGAGTAAATATGCAAAAGTAGGTCTAACCAGGAAAAATACATTTTTGCGTGCACTCAAAGAATTTACTTTGCAACAATTCCTCAGCGAAACCTTTGTCGGGTCTTCAAGCGAAAAGGGTCAAGCTTGTAATCTAGAGTCTGGGTATGGCTGAAAGATTTGAATTGATCAACTATTTTTCAAAAGGGTAAAAAGTGACAAAAGATTGGTTTCCAACATTACTGTTGGTGTGATTTTTTGCCCCGATGACCCAAGGTGCGTTGAGCTGGGCCTAGCATATCTAAACTTGAAATAAATTTGGCCCGACCCAAAAATACTTTTGGCTTAACTGAGCCCGGCCCGGGCGGGCCACCCGAATTGTCAGCTCTAATAACTAACTATGTCATTTTACCAATTTATCCTTCAAATAATTATCTTATCATATCTATTATAATTATATATATATATATATATATATATATATATATATATATATATGTATTTTATTATTATCACCCCACACTACCCCACATACTCTCCCCACCCTAACCAATCACACATGGCCCTAGCCCCGACCTCATCCTCGCCCCCACCACCCCCCCTCCCCCCCACCCCGACCCCCACTCCCAAGTTTAAAAAAATTTTAAAAAAATCTTTTTACGTTTTCATCCTCCAGCCCCACCCCCAAGCAATAATAAAGTATATTTCATTTCTTTTTAAGTATAAGAGATGTAATAAAATAATTAGTAGAAGGGTAAATTGGTAAAAGTCATTTGTTAGTTATCCTAAAAAAATAACAAGGAATGTTGAAATTATATAAGGAAGGCCAAAATTATACTAAATTTACAAGGTGGTAAGAACTATAACAAAATTTAAGAAAAACATTATTTTCATCATTGTTCACTTATTAGATTGGTATTTCATAAATGGACTAATTATGAAATAAAATGTGAAATTTATTACTAGTAATTGTTTAGAAGTACAAATCTGAAGCAAATATTCAAAAGTATTTTAAAATTTGCAAAACTATAAAGGGGAACCAAATAGTTACTAAATAAATATAGAAGTTATAATACAAAAAAAATCTGCTAAACAACAACAGTGAAAAACAATTGTTGTTTATAAAAAGTTAGCTTGTTGTACATGGCGTTGTGGTAGACCAACTTACCTCAACGTTTTTCCACTATTTTCGTAGATGTAAAACACAACACTTTTACAAAGCATATAAATCGTTGTGTTTTATTTTTACTACAACAGTCATTACAACACAACTGGACTGTTATCTTTGACATTTACCATGACGAGCCGTACAACACACATGGACCGTTGTCTTTTGGATGTACAACAACTGATAATAGCATCTAACTGTTGTCGCGTTTACCTTTACAACAACAATAACAACCCATTTTTTTACCGTTGTATTTGTAGTACTTACAACGGTTTGTGGCACCTATAATTAGACATCGAGAAATAAATAAGTAGAGAATTCCGTTCCTGCGGAATAACCTAATAGCATTTAGAATAGAAAAATGAAGTATGACACGGATTTTATTTGCAGAGTTGATCACTAACCGGGGTCAACGGTAGGGTTGTCCTTATTTCCCAGTACCCCGCAATGGGCTAGTAGATCTATATCCCTTGAAAAGGTGTTAACCGACCAGAGCCCACGATCTACCACATGCTTATTTAGCCTACTCATGATTCCTTTTATTCTCCTCTGAAATGCAAACAGTAGAGGGATGAGTGGTGAGAGTAGTTGAATACACCCATTCGCAAGGAAAGTCCCGCTCTCCCTGACGAGGGGTAACAACTACCCATTCGTGTTTCTAATCACCATCATAGCTCGGGGTTTTACGTACGAAATGGGCAGGGCCCGATGGTCTAGAGCTGAAATAAAAGAAGTCATTGCCCATTTTGAAGTCATGGCAGGCGTAGAAGTATTCAAGGGTGCAGTTCCAACCATTGGCTTTCATAAGGATATAAAAGGCAAGCAAGATATGCAAGGAGGGAGGGTTGATTTGGCCCAGTGAAATCCCTAATTTCCTACACATCCCTAATACATAAGAATGGGCAGGGATTTGGAACTAAGGGCCTCACGGGCTATGAAAAAGTCCATGTCAACATCAGAAAACCGTGAAGCTAACACGTAAAATAATAAATCTATTGTATAGTTCTACGAGGTGTCCAAAGTTTATGCATACAGAAAATCAGTAGAAATTTATGGGGTTCATAAGAAGATAAAGTGAGAACGCTACTTCTAAAATACTTGTGCATATGCTTCATCTATTTAGTAGACTTCAGTACCGTTGCCTTGTAACAGCACAATAAAAAAACAAATTATATATTCGTTGAGGACAAACCGGCTCACATAAAATTTTACTTTTAATCTATTTAGAAACAAAAAAAAAAAAAAAAAAAAAAAAAAACCACGAGTATAGGCTACCCTAACTTAAAAAGAATCTTACTTAGGACCTCATTACCAATACAGGAAGTCAACAGAAGTACAAATCATTTTTTTCTTTTTTTTATCCTGACACTTCTAGGGAAAAATAAAAAAATAGGGAAACCTCTAGGATATAATAACCTTCACATGTACAGACACGTGAAAAGGTAAACTACACAAGTAAAATGACCAAGATCAAGAAGAAACTATGTAGCAATGCAACAAGGATGACTTCAGAAGAAAGAAGGCACTGGATAACCGTGCTTCATGTTTAAACAAAAAATACCCAACATTTCAGTAGCCAAATCATCTGTTTTGGGTAAAGCGTCTATCAATTACCAAAATCATAAGGTTTAATAACATTCGTTAACTATTCAAATTCTAACTGAGGTACTAAATCAGGATGGTATTCTAACTGAGGTATTAAATCAGGATGATCTTATACTAGTCTAGATGTCACAACTGCACACCTACTTATAAGAATTGTTTAATCATTGTGGGATGCTTCCGTCCAGAAATGGGGGTATTGTACAGGTGCGTTCTTAGTCCGCCATCAGCATTGAGCGCCGTCCCCATATTCCCTACACCCGTAGCCACATGGTTCATAATTGTTCTGCATCTGCGCGTGGACAATGAAAAAAGTATTTCTGTTAATCAGTTAGAGTTCTAGGTTATGATTAACTATGTCAAGTAACTCATTTAGTAAAGCACCAACGAAATTGATTTTCAGCGGTCTCATTAGGTACAATAAAATATATATGGTTAACATGAAGACACTAGAATGTTATTGCTATTCTTCTAACAACTATTCTTACAAATTAAATTTCACTATTTACCTCACTTGTTGATCCATCATCATACTCAGACAACAACAACCAATACAAAGGGTTACATGACAAGTTTTTAAGAAAAAAATTAACAGCAAAAACAGATTAAATCAATTACTCAAAGCCAAATAAATTTTCGTCAACTTGTAATGCAGCCATCTAACAGACAAGTAAATTGAGTATTCCATCCTGCAATTATAGTTTATCTTCAAGACCATAACTATCCTATCCTATACCTGAGTCGAAGTTTTACAGTTGGCCCTATTTTAAAAAAAAAAAAATTCATCAATGTACAAACTAATAAAGAAAAAATGCAAACGTGAGGATGAAATATGTAAGGTACTCATTAAATTTACATAACCTTTTACAAAATTAGAATGGCAACCAAGTTCAATATAATTGTTTAAAGGGTTAATTACCAAAAAAATCACGACATTTGGTCCAATTTTCAATTGCAACATGACTTTTAAAACTTATCAATGTTGATCACCAACTATAATTCTTTTTCAATTACAACATCGGCTAAAAAATTTAACACTTTATTGTGTCTCCATCACCACCATTAGAAGTGCTTGTACACGACCTTCATTTGCCCTAGATCAATTTCACAATCCGTCAATTCTCTGGTCGTTAATTGAGAGTCGAAGAAGTGACATAATAACTTCAATCATCAATTAACGACAATGAAAATTACGGATTGTGAAATTGATCGAGGGTAAATGACGGTCTTGTCGAGGTGCATCTAATGGTGGTGGTGTCGACACAATCAGGTGTTAAAAAAATTAGCCGATGTTGTAATTGAAAAAAAATTATAGTTGGTGACCAACATTGATAAGTTTTAAAAGTCATGTTGCAATTGAAAATTGGACCAAAGGTCGTGATTTTTTTGGTAATTAACCCTTGTTTAAATACAACTACTCGCACAATGTTCGTTGAGAAAGTATTAATCAACTCAGTACACAGCACGATTTTAATCTCAAATACTTTAAAGAATAGCAATGGCCAATAAAATTAAATGGTTCTTCACTAGTATTCGACAACAACTGTTATCAAATAAGTAGTTGAGAAAATATAAAATAGAAAAATGGTTTTAGAATTATTCATTCTCAACCATTTTAAAAGGCTCCTAATTTAAAAAGGAAAAGAAAACACACCTATTTAAAATGACCACCCTAAAAAAGGCAACGACAAATAAGGTACAACATCAAACCTGCCTTGTAAATGGCACGGTCCCAGCCAAAAAATATTTGAAATCAATAAATCTTAATGGTTTACCAACTTGATTTATACAATGATCATCGTATGTATGTATATATATATATATATATATATATATTTAGTCTATATTTAGATACATAAAAATTATTCTAAACCCCTACAGACTAAATTTTTTTATTAGGCAATAGTGGAGCAGCTCTCCAACCAAACATAAGGTCCAACCAGGCTTATTGTGTAATTTGTAACCGACGGGATGGATCAAACAAGGCTAAGAATGGTAACGTAGAATCTAATTCATCCTTACAAATTTACAAAGGATGTGTTTCACGTTTTACATTTTTTTAAAATCGAGGATCATGATTATGATTTGTACTAAAAGAGAAAAAAATAATAATTTAATAACTTTCAGAACACCACATGACATATTATTCGGTTTATTCCATAGTCAAATCTACCTCTAATATTAAAAGAGAGTTGCATAAAAGTAGAGAAAAACACGTGTTGCTTTCACAGATTTTTCAACGAATTTTTGTGTTTTTTTTTTAATTATTAAAATTGCTCTAAACATTGTACACTACGTACGTGTGCTATTAAATGAGAACTCATAGAGAATGCAGAGACATGTGTCTCATCCACCTTCTTTGGTGGGTTCTCATCCAATCAATTCTTTTTCTTTTTCTTTTATCTTTTCCCTTCGAAATTTTAAGGTCTTATAATTCTTTCGTCTCAACTCGACTTTTCAAAAGGAATATATCAAATAATTCATCTTTGAACGTTCTTCAATTTAACATCCATAATGCATATATTATAATTAAAATATTAATTTTTAAGGATAAAATACCTCTTTAGGATGATAATAACATATTTTGATTTTTAAATATTTGTATATAGAATTAAAATGTGATATAATTCCAAAAATAATATTGTTTTGAACAGATTAATTTTTTTAAAATATTAAAATTATTTACTTTAATATTACCTTTTTTTAATCTTAATAATTTTTGGATAATTTATATTATTTTGTTTAAAAAAAGTTCATAAAAGATACATATTTGTTAGGTTTACACTTTACAATAGAAAAAAGATTTGATATATTTGCTAAAGTGATTTTTTGATTGCACTAGTTTGCTTCTTATTTTATTTTTTATTTTTTTGTGAAAAGAAAATTATGTTACCTACAAAACTAATAAGTCAATTATTTGAATATGATATGATACTATGGTTTACACTTACATACTTAAGTAACTAATATATTTGTGACTTCTTATATTAATATTATGTTATTTAATATATATGGCTTTCAAACGATAATTATTCAAAATATTTGACATTATTTTATCATTATATGCATATGTAATTATTACAATCTATGTTATATATAGGGAGAGCAATGAATCAAATTTCAAGTTATATATAAAATTTTACATAAAATATTCAGGATCGTCAAATCATGCATTCAAATAATCGTATTTACAAAATTTATGAAAATATAATTGATAGTTTTAGTTTGTGATAATGAAATGTATTAAAAGTAAAATATAAAAAAATGAATATTCAAAATTTATTAATATCTAACTGGTAGTTTCAATTTGTGGTATTGGGGTATAAAATGTAAAAAAAATACACATATAGAAAAATAATATGTAAGGGGAAAAAAAGATAATTGAACAAAAAAATATTAACTCTCGATTTTATATTCTCAAATAATATATAGGTTAATAATTTTATTATATATTATTATTATAATAAAAAATACTCATCCCGTGCATCGTACGAATGAACATCTAGTGGTTGCATAATATAGTTTTGAAATGTGAACGGTTTATTAATTCGTGGTTGAAAACATTCTATTCTATATTTTATTTTTTTAATAATAGCATGGCTGCCTTTCTATCGGAGCTCTTAGCCAAATTCGAAGTTCTAGTCTTCAATTTATTGAGAAATAAATAAATAAATTCAAGGCACTCTGATGTTAACATTAACGACTCTTTAAGTTTTGACATCTTGAATATCATACTCTAACTAATTACTCCTACATTATTAAAATTGATACTTCATTAAATAAACTACTCTTTTCTATAAGTCGTCTTAGTTGCTGTTGCTTAATTTTTATACCATACACTGGGCCTACTCTGCCTTAGTTTATTTAAAAAAAAGGAAAGAGTGGGATCAAAACTTTTTTTTTTTCCCTATCAATTTACTTAAATTGAGCAAGTTCATTTGAATTTTCAATAAGGTCCTCCAAGCCCAGTAGACCTACTTATTTAGTGACTACTGATATATATAAAATATAAAATTGATATTTATATTTATTATACACAATGTCATACATGTTTACATATTTTTAGTTATCATTTCTCTATCAATAAATAATGCAACTAGTAAAACTTGTTTTTATATACGCAAAGGCAAATGCATGCACTTGATGCACGCCAATGTCTTACCATGCACCATTCCCATTTTTGTCCGCTCACTCCGTCAACCGCAATCCTTAACTTTTTATTTTTCATTTTTTCAATGTTTGATTATTTATTGGTAGGTAAGGCCCAAGTTGCCTAAGGTCGCAGTCCGGCCCAAGTTGTTTATAGTTGGAAACCCAAGAATTGGCCCAAATATGGATTTGATAATTGGGTTGTAACGGCAGCGCAAGAGGCATCAATCGCGTGGCCCACGATTTCCTCCCAATCACGATTTCTTCCCAATCACGAAGGCAAGTTTCGTGGCCTTAATTGCAGGAGTATAGTTAGGGGCCTCAATTGTAGGAATATAGTTAGGGATGTAATTTGAATGATATAAATAGTAGAATTAGAGAGAGAAGAGGGGTGGGAACTTTTGAAAAGAAAGAACGCTTGTAAACAATAACAAAGAAAGAGAAAGAAAAGGAGCCCGGTAGGGACACCATTTTTTCCGTGGACGTAGATCTTCGGATCGAACCACGTAAACATTGTGTCTTATTGCTTGGTTATTTTCTTGTTTAGTACTTTTCGTAAATATTTTGGTGATAGCGGATTGCGCTTTATCATTTATTAATCGTAATAACAAGAATATAAATATGAATTAAATAATAAAATAAATTCATTATATTTTTACTACTTTTTTATTTATTTTGGTTATTTACAAGTTATATTGTTTAGTTAAACAAATAATACATTTTGTTTATATAAATTATATTTTATCAAATCCGCCACTTAAAGAAGATCCTTTTTTTAATAATTAGAAATTATACTATTCGGTCAAACAAATAATATTTGTGGTTAAATAATTTATACTATATTGGATTCGCCAACAATAAGAAAAAAACAAATCATCAAAGAATTACAAATAATATTATTCAGGTAAATAAATTATACTTTTGGACAAACAAGTTATATTGTATCATATCCGTCACAATAAAAAGAGAAAAAAATAAAAAATAAAAAATTACGACTTATAATGTTCATGTAATAATATTTTTTGTTAAACTAAGTTATACTATATTGAATCCGCCAACATAGAGAAAAAAAGCAAAAGAATTACAAAATTACAATAATACTTTTTGATTAAACAAGTTCTACTTAGGGATGTGCACGGGACAGTATGGTTCTGGGGTTTGAAAAATTCAGTACCGTCCCAAAGTTCGGTTCTTCCAAAATCTAAGATTCGGAACCGAACCGAAACTTATAAGGATCGGTACCGAACCGTTCGGTACAATATTTCGGATCTAATGGATCTGCTAAGCGCTTTGGTTGAGTACGACATACTCGGTAATCTAGAGATTTTTCAAGACTTTTAATACCAAAGTTAAAGCTGAAAACAAAAATCAAGATACTCACATCAGAGTTGTAATTAAAATTAAAATTTATGTTATCATAAACATCAAGTTATAAGGAATTTTTTCTAGTAAGGTCGTTAAAGAGTAGCAATATATGAAAATTATGCACAAAACTTGTAAACTACTCAATGTCTGAAATTATTAATATATTTATATATTATTGTAATCTCAGTTTTCGGTACGGGATGTCTCAAGTCAGTTCGATATAGTTAGGTACGGTTCTCGGTACAGATATTACTGAATATCCAGAACCATACCATAATTTTTTTCGTTACAGTTCGGTTTGGTATGTTTTCAGTTCGGTAAATCCCGAGTTCCATGCACACCCCTAGTTCTACTATATCGAATCCACAGCAATACAAATTAAAAAATGAAAAACTACAAATAATATTGTTCAGGTAAATAACTTATACGTTTTGGTTGAACAAGTTATACTGTAATTTTTATTATATATTTTTACCTTTATTATATTTTCTTTACATACACTACAACATAATTGAGCTTATATACATCTAAAAGTGTTATATATATACAAAAAATATGTTACTATACATTTTATGTAGAATTTTATTGGTGTTACATTTATCGGTGTTAAGTAAAGTTTACTATAATACTTTTAAATGTGGATGACACGACAACTGTGAAGCTAAAATTCATGAAAAATGGGAGCATAAGACGGAACATGGATCGTATGTAGCTCGAGTGCAGCAACGGGTTCAGTTCAATTTAATTCAGTTCAATTTAATTTAGTTTAGTTTGCATCCGTGTTGCAAGTTAGGAATGAAAACGAGTTTGGTAATGTAAATAAAAATATCAAGCTTGTACACAAAGAGATGATTGAACTTCAAAAGCAGCAACAAAGCCCATCAGTATGTGACTGAATCAGACATCTTGAAGAGAAAATAGATAAATTGCTGAAATTACAGGAGACAATGTGGTACCAGAGATCGCAAGCCTTATGGTTGAAAAACAGAGATAAAAATACGGAGTTTTTTATGATAGGTTGATGATGCACGAAGCAAAAGAAAAAAAAAAAAAAGAGCAACCATCTTCAATGGGCACAAACTGTTGAAGAAGAGAAATGTTCGACTAATCTAACAGAAGCAGGAATCAGGGTTGCAAAATGTTATTTTAGGGACTACGTTTATAGCCTTTTTCTTTTATAAAAATTATTGAGGAAAATTTGTCACTATCGTCGATCGTGGTGGAGTTGTCTTGTGTGATGTTGGAAATGGAAAGGGTGATATGCTTGAATCTCATAGTACAGTAGTAGTGACAAGGATGGACAAGCATCTGTTGCATGCCATTTGTTGTCGAGAAATGTGTTGTTTAGAAGGTTGCTCCTCGGGGCTCGGAACTTAGATAGCATGTATCTTCTTCCTTTTTTTGTGAGGTAAAGTGTTGCAAGAGGTTGTTAGCTGGGGTAAGCAGACGTAGTTTTTAGTAATACTTTAGATATAAAATTGAGAAGTCAAAACACAATATAATGAGATATGAGGCAAAGAAATGCTTTGCCGCAATTGGAAGACTCTTATTTCTCGTGGAATAAATTAAAATACTTAGGTCGACTGATAAGAATAATATTGAGTGGTCAAGGAAACTATAATAATTGACATATCATCAACCGAAATTGAATAACCGCCGGCCTCCCTCATAACAAATCGATCACTTGATTCTATCATCTCTTTCACTGCATGCAAAATCTGTTGTAAACTTCGTTGAAGATGGAGAAACACCCTAAGAAACTCATTTTTGCCGCCACTCCAATTTTGTTCCTTCTTTCCTTCTCTTTCCTTTGCCTTACTCTTGATTTCTACTGGGGCAACACCATCCCCTTTGATCGATGTAACTTTACATTATTCTTTAATTTTCTGCTTAATTCTTATACTGTTTCTTGCTTGGACTACAATTAAGTCGCTCAAAATTTCAGGGGTGCAATATTTTTCAAGCTCACAAACTTGCTTTAATGGCGGAAATGCCGTTAACACAACACTTGAAGAGCAGGAATTCATCAACTTCCATTTAGCAAGGCTAGTAAGAGGTTTGTAATCCATTTCTGATCGTTAATTAATTACAATCTCTCTCTCTGTCTCAAAATTGTCCGACGTAACAGGGGAGGATCGAAGAAATCTGTATGCTACAGGTTTTGCCTGCGATAAGACGTATCACTCCATCGTCTGTGTATCGTACAAATCTGTAAGTATCGACACCGCCAACATGACAGTTTACACACCGTCCGATCAACACCAAGAGACCGTTGTTCGGCCTTACGCGAAACAGGAAGATCATTCCGAAGCCATCTCCCCTGTCCACATCATTGAGTACGCTAACACCTCCGCTCTGCCGCCGTGCCACTACAACCACAGCGTCCCGGCGGTGATCTTCTCCTCCGGCAGCACCGGGAATGTCTTCCACGAAATGAACGAAATCATCATCCCTCTCTTCATCACTACCAAACAGTTCCAATCCCGAGTCCTCTTCATTCTACAAGATTACAAGCCATCCTTTGTAAGCAAATACGGAAAGATCTTCTCCCTCTTGTCCGCCTATGACGTAATGAACCCTGCTCAAAATGGAAGTCTCCACTGTTTTCCAGGCTCGGTAGTCGGGCTGAAATACCACAATAATTTGGCCCTAAATGCTAGTGACATTCCAGGCGGATACGGAATGCCCGAATTCAGACAGTTCCTGAGACAAGCATACAGTCTGAAATTCGTGCACGTGTCACAAATAACTAAACCGAGGCTAGTTCTTCTATCCCGTACCGGTTCGAGGAGGTTTCTGAACGAAGAAGAGATGGTTTCTCTGATGAAGGAGATAGGATTTGAGGTGATCGTCGTAAAGAGATCAAAATTGGTGTCGAATTTGAACAAATTTACGCAGCTGATAAATTCGTGCAGCGTGTTGGTTGGGGCCCACGGGGCCGGTCTTACAAACGAGATATTCTTGCCTTATGGGGCTGTGATGATCCAAGTAGAACTGCTGGGCACAGGGTGGGCTTCGGATACGTATTACGGAGACACCGCACGTGCGATGGGGGTCCGTTATTTGAGGTACAAAATTGAAGCAGAGGAAAGTACGCTAATGAAACTGTATGGAAGGAACAATCCGATTGTGACTAATTCTACGTACTTGTATTTGGAGGGTGGATACAGAGCGGCAAGAACTGTGTATCTTGATCAGCAGAATGTGAGGGTTAATCTTGTTAGGTTTAGGGACACTCTTGTCGAGGCTTTAAGTATTGTTACAGATTCCATGGATCTATAAACATTCTTGCCTCTGTACATACATCACCATATTGCCTGCAAAACCGATGGCACTTTTTCTTTTTTAAAATTTATGCCAAGGTAATCAAGGGGCTGATTCCTCTAAGCATGAGACTTCGTTTCTGATTATTTTATAGTAAATCGATTCTATACTCTAACAAATATACAGGCATGTGAATTGGCCATCTAAAAGCTAAAATATATGCATTAGAGGAAATGCAGTTTTTGAGTTAATTCTCCCCTACCAACATCAGTATTAGATGCAAACCATGTGTAATACTATTACAATTAGTGATTAGCATTTTCTTGATTTTGGTTCGATTAATACGATATTTCCAGAAAGCAGGGAATTCACGTTCATTAGCAACACGATAGGATTTATCTTCTAGGTGTGGCTTTCCGTTTTCAAGGTTTCACTTGTTATCAGAAGACGGTCCGATTTTCCATACCGTTGTCGCTAGCCAGAGCAGAGTCAAATTTATGGTGATGCCAAACGGTAGAGAAAATAATACCATGACTAACCAAATGAAAGTCAATATAGTTTTCGTACAAGGGATGCTAACCTCCTACTCCTACTCCCCACCAAAATAAAAGGAGAAAAGAATAAAGGTGACGTAAAGAAAAGGAGAAGGCATGAGTATTGACGTAAACCGTGGGGAAATTTTAGATGAATACTGGGCTTTGTGGATAAAAACTGATCGGCGACTCTCACATAGACATAATTAATTAATAGCCATTGTTTTTAATCTAATTAATATGGTTGCTAGTGAGACAAACTTATCTTAGCTCGTTCTACTGCATCATTAGAAAACAATGAGCCAATGACGATTTCGATCATCATATGTTGATGTTGTCAAGATCATCCATGACCATACAAGTAGTTTTCGTACAACAATGCCACTTGTTCAATTAATTGTCTTTCTCGTCATGCTTTTACGAGAGAAAAGCCATAGCAGCCGTCGAAGCAAACTTTGATTCTTGTAAAAACTTTGAATAGTTCAAAATTTGGACTAGTCAACACCTTTAAAATGATATTCATCCTCATCACCTGAATCTGTCAACATAAAAGATAGAAACACATTTCGGACAGTGAAATTATTTTCTCCAAGTAAATTAAATATGTCCGTTGTTTTGGATCGACTCCTTTAGGTTCCAAGCGGGAAAATCTCTTGAATAATAAACAAGGGCGGCTGTAATAACTTACTCTACTTTGTTCCTATCAGCAAAAATGCTTTGATTACTTTTTTGCTTCAATCGTTGCATTTTACAGGCTTCTAATATGGCCTGCTTCGAGCTGTTCAAATTCCGATTAATATACAGAAAGTCAAGATAATAATTAATATTTTGAAGCCAAATTAGGCACAAATAAAAATGTTTTTATTACAACAAAAATGACTCCTCAACAAGCCCTTAAAAAGTCTCCTCTACAGAGAATAATGTAAAAATAAATGAATGACAGATGACTTAGGCCAAAGCCGAAAAAAAATGCAAGATAAGAAATTGACATCTCATCAACTAGTAACATTCTAGTGTTTTGGGGGATACTCCATCTTGGTATTAATCCTTTGCTTCTATACAGTGCAAGAATTTCCAGCGTGATGGAGAAGGAGCCCCGAAAGCTGATTTTCCGCATAACTACATGGATCTTCTTACTTGTTCTGCCTTTGTTCTACGTTGATGTTTTATGGAAGAGCAGTATTCCATTCGACCAACGTAATTCCACCTTCTCCTTTCATTTGATTATTCGAGCAACGTAACTTCATTGTTATATTCGTTTCGGATTTCCAGGGCTGCACTATATCTCCACTGCTGAGGTAAAACAAGAATCCCTGGATTCGCTTCTCTCAAGGCTATTGAAAGGTCTGTAACTTTTTCCAATTAAATTCCGAGTATTACACATAACTTTCCACCTCATTTACTTGGAATATTGAATAAACAGGGGAAGAGAAAAACAAGCTGAAAAACACTGGCTTTGCTTGTAATACACAAGTGCACTCCAAACACTGTGTTACAAATCAACACGTCCGAATCGACACCAGAACAATGACAGTTACAATTCCGTCCAATCAAACGGTGCAAGAAACGGTGTTACGGCCATACGCGAGGCAAGAGGACGAGATACTTCTCAAAACCGTAACTCCGGTAAGAATATTACTGGGAAACACCAATACAACCCCACCAGTTTGTCAACACAACCATCAAAATCCAGCTGTAATCTTCTCATCCAGCGGCTTCACCGGAAACGTATTCCACGAATTTAACGAAATCATCATACCTCTCTTCATCACATCCCGACTGTTCAAATCCCACGTCATATTTATCATAGAGGATTATAAGCCTTCATTCGTAACAAAATACAGTAAAATCCTGGCAAAGTTAACATCTCACGAGATCATAAACCCGGATTCGAACCCAACAGTTCATTGCTTTCCAGGAGCCGTAATTGGGCTAAAGTTCCATTACCATCTCTCTTTGAATTCCAGCAAAGTTCCAGTTGGTCTTTCGATGCAGAACTTCAGGCAGTTTCTTAGAAAAACATTGAATCTGAAGTACAGTCATGTCACTGAGATTGAAACACCGACAGTGATGCTTTTATCTCGTTCGAAAACGAGAAGGATTATCAACGAAGATGAAATCGTAGGTATGATGGAGGAATTAGGGTTTCGAGTGATTGTTGCTTCGAGAGCGAAGGTGATATCGAATCTAAATTTGTTTTCGAGAATGATAAATTCGTGCAGTGTATTGGTGGGAACTCATGGGGCTGGGCTTACCAATGAAATATTTTTGGCAGACGGGGCTGTGATGGTACAAGTGGACTTAATTGGGCTAAATTGGGCGGCCTGGACATATTATGGAAATCCAGCCCGTGAAATGGGAGTCCATTATTTGAGATACATGATTGAGCCCGAGGAGAGCTCATTGCTCAAAGTGTTTGGTTCGAGGAATCATACAGCGATTAGGGATCCAAGCGGAGCATTTCCCCAGCAAGCAGGGAAGGAAGTGTATCTTAATGGCCAAAATGTCAAAATTAATGTTGCAAGATTTAGGGAGACAATGCTTGAAGCTATGAGTCTTGTTCCAGAACCGACTCTCTAATCTCTTACATTAATTGTAAATTCAATTCATTTTTTTCTTGGGATTTCCTTTCTCAAATTGTCATGCAAACAAGTACAAATATGTTAATAGTCACGTAACTTACTTGGACATGTAGTACTAGTATTCGATAAAGGACGGAGACCTTATTCGAATTACTAAAGAACAAGAAAGGGGATTGTTAATGGATAGGGTAATAAGTGAACCGATTTGTTAGTGTATATTAGAGTATGTGCATGGAAATTACGTGGACTGATATAAAGTCGTCGTAGCATAGATGTTTCATGTAGGTTCTAAGCACTACAACAAATAAGGTCTATTACTACACCAATTTTAAGACACTATGAAATGGGTGTCTTAATAAGAGGTCTAATGACACATTAATTTTCTTTATTGTTTTGTAGTACTATTTTAATCAACACTATTGACACACCAAAACATAAGTGTCTTAATAGCAAATTAATTATGACACTATTGAGCAAGTGTCTCTATAATCACTAAAATTGCAATATTTAAATTGTTGATAAAACCATTCACGAAAATTCTATCAAGACACTAACAAAAATTGTCTCATTATTAACTTTATTAAGACACTTTTAAATAGTGACTTAACATCCCATCTAATTAAACAAATAAATTGAATCAAATGAAATAAGACAAAACGAAAAAAAAAAAATCAATTTTTAACAATGAGAATTTCGTACACCCAACGAATCCGTGAAATCAAATGTAATTCAAGTATATTAATTTAACAAAAAAGAAAAATAAAATGTTGGCCAGTAGAACTAGCCCAACGAAATTAATAGTGGCAAAATTTGTCCGACTCGATAGGCCAACCCTGCTGGTATAGTCTAATGAGCCGGTCTAGTTAGCCCGATATTTTGAATGGGTTGGGACCATAGAAATCTTGATCCGAAGTATTATATGATCCGACAGGCCTGATACGATGGGCCAAAAGCCGAACGGGTTAGTATTGGCATGATAATTTTAGTATATTATATCGGGATAGGCTGGGTCGAACTGACTAAATTTAGGACCGATCAAATTTTAGCCTCGCCCGACTATCCCGAAATATTATGGTGGCCCAACATACAACGTGCTGACCCGATAATCTTAGCATATTATAAGGGGATAGATTAGGCGGGCTGATTAATTTTATATTCAACTAAATTTTAGCTCGACCCTACTGTCTGAAATATTGTATTGGTCCGACGGACTGAGTCGGGCAATTTGAATTCCACCTCGAGAATAAGTGGCATTTGACGGAAACAAGAAAATATAAGAGCAAATTTAAAGAAACTAATTAATAGTCTTGATTTAATAATAAAAGAAAAAACAAAAGAAAAACAAAAAGAGAGATAACCACGCTGAATCAACAAACACCTCAGAAGAGGGAAAAGAAAAGAGAAAAAAATTCGTATGGATTAGCGCAACTAAAATCAACGATAACTTGATTAGCGCAACAGAAACCAACGATAACTAGTCAAGCCGGCAAGAATATCTATATTGGTACCTTCTTTCACAGAAACTTCACGAGGGTTTACGGCAATTGATTTTCGAAAAGTTTGAGAGTGGGTATAGAATTAGCTCAAAGAGAGTTTGCAGCGAGCAATTACGGGTAAGCCGCTCTTTCCCCCATTTTTCTTAGGCTAATATAATATAAGGAAATTGTTTGTGGTATTACTTCGTTGATTTGAATGATTATATTTTTCAAAGTAAATGTTATTTATTGTTTATATTTATTTGAAACTTGGTATGGACTTATTGATTTAGTTATTTGCTTTGGTTGTAAAATCCCACAGTTTTTCCATTCTGGCAATTTAGTTGTAAAATTCCACAGTTTTCTTGATTCAGTTTTGGCAGAGCATTATTATTATTGTTAGCTTTATTGATCTATTTTTCTGCAAATTTATCTAATGACTTGGCCAATGTGTATATATATTTGCTTTAGCTTAGTTTATTTTATAGTTTTATTGGTTGCTACAGTCAGATTCCAAAAAAACATTGTGCTTGTAGTACTGTAGTTATCGACACCTTTGTGAGATTATATGAAAAATATGATGGATATCAAGAGCTAGCTTCATACTTCTTTGGTCTGCACAAAATTTAACGTTACATTGTGCTATGCAAATTTATGCGGTAGTGTAGTTTTTAAGCGTTTCAGAGTTAAATGGTTAACAAAATTTAATCTATTTATCACCCAAAGCAAACAATAGATAAAGAAAATTTAATTCATTAACAAAATTTTATAAGTCAAACTAATCTAAATGAAGATTTGATATCTAATTTGAGTAACATTAATCCTAGATATTAACTCAAGTTAAGCAGTGATTGTGTTTGCTTATTTTAAGCAGATTTTTGCTTTGGCTTAAGTTCAATTAAATAAGAGTGTTTGTATAGATCCGCTTCTACTGAAACTTGTCATATTTAAGCTAAAATCTAGAAGTAAAGGAAATGCTCCTTCAAACTGCTTCATAATAAAAATTGTCATAAAAAGTGATTATTTTGCAAACACTACAACTTATGAGTTGACTACAGTTACTTTTTCTTCAAGCGCTACCAATTTGATGTTAAGCAATTTCTTTACAATCTCTAATTTTAATCACTTTCCAAAAGCAAAAGCAACTGTAAACATTCTTAGTAAATGGCTCTAAATTTGATATTTTTTGGATTTATATGCTTAGATAAGATGTAAGATTTGTTACATATATATGAGTATAAATTTCAAAACTTCTATGCTATTGTCAGACTCATAAGTTCCAATTCATTGTTTTTCTTGCAAGGTAGCAATAGCTGAAAGGATATATGCAACATGATTTATCTTGAAGTTGTCTTCTAGTGGTGGAAACACAATTTCAGTGTTTTCCTATTTTTGTTCCGTAGATTAATAAATTTTCATGTCAATGAAGTATTTTGGTTGGACTTTAAGTGATTATATTTGCAAATTGTAACTTAAATATATGAAAATTTACTCTTTTACATTGTTTATGTAGCTTTCACATTATATTGATTTTGTTAGTATTACAAAATGTGGTAAGTGCTAGTTTATCTTTGGTTCATTGTGTATTTGACAGAAAAATGGACAAGAGTTGGATGAGTAAACCAAGATACAGCGAGCAATATGTGCATGGGCTTGAGCAATTTCTAGACTTTGCATTTTCTAATCCGACTAGAAATGGAATGATTTCATGTCCATGCACGCAGTGTAAGCTTGCTATATTTGTGACACGAAATGATGCATGTGAGCACTTAATAGTTAAGGGATTTATTAAAGGGTACGATCATTGGATAGCTCATGGAGAGTTTTCATCGAGCCACCCCCCGACAAGTACTTCGACTCCTATTGATTCTAGACCTCCAGTGGCTACTGATGACATGCACGGTTTTCTTCATGATACTTTTGGGGTTCCGGAACAAGACATAGATTTGGATAGTCCAGCGGAGTCTTTTAGAGATGCAGACATTGGAACTGGGATTGCCGAAAAGTTTTACAAGTTAATTGATGATTCTCAGAAGAGGTTATATAAAGATTGCGAGAATTTTTCAAAACTTTCATTTATTATACGTCTGTTGCACATAAAATGTCTAGGTAAATGGAGCAACAAACATTTTAATATGCTATTGGAGTTATTAAAAGAAGCATTTCCAGAGGCGATGACTGACTTACCTAAGTCTTATTATGAATCTGAAAAATTGATGAAGGACTTGGGGCTTGGTTATGAGAAGATTGATGCTTGTCCAAATGATTGCACATTGTATTGGAGGGAGAATAAGGAAAGAACTTCATGTGAGACTTGCAAGAGCTTAAGATGGCGCACTTCAGAAAAGGACCCAACTGGTGAGAAAAGAAAGATTGCACACAAGGTGCTATGGTATTTTCCAATCAAACCTAGGTTGCAACGCCTGTTCATGTCATCGAAGACGGCATGCCATATGCGTTGGCATGTTGAAGGTCGTACAAAGGATGGATACATGAGACATCCAGCTGATTCCCCTGCTTGGGAGACATTTGATAACATGTATCCGGGATTCGCTAGTGATGCACGCAATGTAAGATTGGGGTTAGCTTCGGATGGATTTAACCCATTTAGTAATATGAGTGTGTCACATAGTACATGGCCAGTTATCCTAATACCTTATAATCTCCCTCCCTGGATGTGTATGAAACAACCAAATTCTTTGTTGTCTTTATTAATTCCTGGTCCATCAGCTCCTGGCAACAACATCGATGTTTATTTGCAGCCACTTATTGCTGACTTGAAAGAGTTGTGGGAAGTTGGAATCGAAACATATGATGCATCAACTAAACAAAGTTTTCAGTTGCGTGCTTCTTTGTTGTGGACAATTAGTGATTTTCCTGGTTATGCAAATTTGTCTGGATGGAGTACTAAAGGTAAACTTGCATGTCCTGTATGTCACAAATTCACACATTCGCATAGATTAAAACATGGTGGAAAATATTGTTACATGGGCCATCGTAGGTTTCTGGATAAAGATCATGAATTTCGGAAAGATACTCGCTTGTTTGATGGTTCACAAGAGTACGGAAGACCCCCACCGCGACTTTCAGGGGATAATGTATTGCAAGAATTGAAAGATATAGCCTTCTCATATGGGAAGAATGTGGATTCTAATTCAGAATTACCTTTCAATTGGAAGAAGAGAAGCATTTTTTTTCAGTTACCTTATTGGAAGGATATTGTGGTACGTCATAATCTTGACTTTATGCATATTGAGAAGAATGTTTGTGAGAGCATTTGTTCCACATTGTTGGGCATGGATGGAAAAACAAAGGATAATTTAAAATCAAGACTTGATTTGAAAGAAATGGGGATTAGACCTGAGCTCCATCCCATATCGAAGGAGTCTGGTGCAGTTTACTTACCACCGGCAGCTTTTACAATGAACAAGCAAGAAAAGAGCATGTTTTGTAAGGTTTTGGAAAGTGTCAAGGTGCCTGATGGCTATGCTTCTAATATATCCCGATGTATTCAAAAGAAACCCCCTAAGCTTGTTGGGCTAAAAAGTCACGACTACCATGTTTTGATGCAACAGTTATTGCCTATAGCTTTAAGAAAGACTTTGCCAAAATCAGTGCGCTCTCCTTTGATTCAATTGAGTCGGTACTTTAGGGAACTATGCTCTAAGGTAATATATCCTCCAGATGTGGTTCGCCTAGAAAAAGAAATTGCTATTATACTTTGTCAATTGGAAAGGGTATTTCCTCCATCATTTTTTGATGTAATGGTGCATCTAACTGTTCATTTGGCTACTGAAGTAAAGCTTGCTGGGCCTGTTCACTATCGTTGGATGTATCCGATTGAAAGGTACTCAGTAAGTTATTTTAATGTTTAATTACATCGATAATTTATTGCAAACACAAAATAAGTTTCATTCTTTTGGATATGTCATGCAGGTATTTAGGAACATTGAAATCATATGTTCGAAATAGAAGTAGACCAGAAGGTTCGATTGCTCAAGGCTATGTAGCTGAAGAATGCCTGACGTTCTGTTCCTTATACCTAGCTGACTACGTGGAATCAAAATTCAACAAAACAACCAGAAATGAAAATGTAAGATTGGAATCTACCACACCTGGATTGGATGTCTTTACAATGGAAGGTCATGCTCTTGGAAAAGGAACTGCAAAGAAATTTGATGAGGACACACTTAAGAAGGCACATCAATATGTCTTGTTCAATTGCAACATGGTCAAACCATACATTGAGTATGTTTCTTAAATTCGCATTTCAGTATTTTCCTAATGTCTTTTTGCCTTGTATTGAGAAAGTCCTACTATGCTTACTTGTAGGCAACATCGCAAATTTGTGGAAGAAAACAATCCCCGTATTCCACGCCATCGAATTGAACAACTTCACAGTGAAGGCTTTGCTAAATGGTTCTCCAACCATGTAAGTCTATCTCAGATGTGGAAATTCAAAATTTTATTATTTCTATAATATTAAAATAGTGTTTCTATTGTAGGTCAAACATTTGTTGTTGCCTGAAGAAGACCCAATATATGAAGATTTAAAATTGCTTGCTAGGGGGCCAGATATGATAGGACTTACGTATGAAAAATATATCGTAAATGGATTTCGGTTTCACACTAGAGAGGTCGAGCGTAAAAGAAAAACACAAAATAGTGGAGTGACGGTCAAGGCCTCGACGTCGAGTTTTTCTAGCATACGGGATGAAAATCCCATCTTAAGCGAATTAGAATATTTTGGAGTTTTGACAGATATAATTGAGCTACATTATGTAGACCGAAATGTTGTGTTATTTGGATGTGATTGGGTTTCTAAAGGCAAAAGATTGAAACAAGATGGTGATGGGTTTACAATGGCTAACTTCACAAATGTTAAACGTCATAATGAGCCTTTCATTCTATCATCACAAGCTGCACAGGTGTTTTATGTAGCCGATCCAGTTGATAGTAATTGGCATGTTATCATCTCAACAGTTGTTAGAGGTTCATATAGTATGCATCCCCAGGCAGATGTTGAGACCTACTTGCAAAGCAACTTATGTAGCCATGTGGTTGATGGTGAAAGTGAAGAAGTTAGATGGGTTCGTGAAGATGAAGAAGGAGTCGAAGTTAATGTTACTGCATGAAGTTCTTTAAGTCTCCATATGAGGTTGTAAGTACTTTTACGTTGCATTTTTTTATGTCTACAAAGCTATTTTGAAGAATCTAGATATGTGTTATATTTTCTACAATAGTCACAATTATTTGTCATTGAACACTATGTTTTATAAATTCTGATGAGGTAGCTAGTTGCCCTCAAAGTTAACTAAATTGTTATTTAAAAAAATTAACTAAATTGTTAAATAATGTTGTACTAAAGATTACCAAATTGATCATGCAACTTGAAATTGGTAGATGGTCCAGAGAATCTGCCAAGTAACAAATAATTTAAAAATTAGATGCAACTTGCCAACTATTTATATTAAAAGTAAAATAAACTTGATTGAAAATCCTATTAGCCCATAGATTTAGAAATTAGAAATGTACGCAAGTTAGATAATGTGAACTAATTTTGGCAGAACATGTAGTATATATATTGATAATGTGACTATGTGGACCAGAAGGAGCAGAGCATAACAATTTGTTGATGGCGCCAGAATAAAGCTCAATTCAACCCTGAGGTTTGTTTCTTGTCTTATGGCTGGGTTGAAGTAATTTGTATTCGTTTCATGGATTTTTGATAGTAAAATATTTTGTTTATGTATCATCTTATTGGAGTTCATGTAGAGTAATGGTAATATGATGAAAGGTTGAACAAGGGATGTGTCTAAATACCTATATTTTCAAGTTTTCGACTACGTTTGGGTACTTTTAAGTTACTACGATGTCTTGATGCTTATGGAGTTAATTTAAGTATGTGTTTTGGGTTAATGTTTCAGCTGATATTCTGTAAGCTGGATGAACCACTTTAATGTTTATATAAGAAATCTTTGTATTCGTTTCATGGATCTTTTATAGTTAAATATTCTTTCTTTGTTTATGCATCATCTTCTTAGAGTTCATCCTTCCTTAAGATCCTTTTTGCATTCCCGTATTGCTGGTAAGTAGGACAAGATTCTTCTGATACAAGAATGTTTGTATAGCGAATATGTTCAAATCATATTGATAATAGGTAAAAATGATTGAGTTCAATTTTTCCTGATTAATCCATCGTTCTTGTCATTGTTTGACAGCCTGAGGTACAAAGTAGAATGTTTGTGGTACTATATATGAATGGTTTCTCCATACATCAATGAAGGGACTGCGTAGCCTCTGGTTCCAGTGTTGCAGTTGGTATCATAGATCGTGTAAGTTTGATATAAAAAAGACCCTATCTGAATGTGTACTTGATGAATATGCAACAGTTAGCAATGCTTGGACCTTCTTCCAAAGAGGACACTCCAAAAACTCTATGCAGACAATAACAACTCATGGCACATCACAAATTTGGGTTATTGGGTATAGACTTAATGTAGTAATCATATAAACTGGATTTTATTACCATTAAGTTAAGTACTTGAACGTATTTTTATAGTATGTAGCTTCAATACATTTTCAATTGGTATTAGTGACATGCTCGTGATTCGGTATTTAGATTGAGTCAATGTACACCCCATGTCTTATTGCAGTAATATGTGCAATCCTTTGATAATGCATCTTCTTTTACTTTTTTTTACTTAAGTTGAATAATTTTCAACTTGCTACGATAACTTTTAAAAAACTATTTGTTAGAACAGAAAAGGATACTAATTAGCAGCGATTAACGTTTTAATTATGCATATTAATTATTGTTTTTAAAAAAAAAATTAATAAATTTAGAGTTAAAATATAGTTATGTATTTAAGTAGTTTCATTTTGGATATGTATTTATGTTCACAATTTAGTATCATTATTAATAAACTATTGTTTATTACAATAATTTCCTTCTCGTATGGACACTTAATAATATAGTCTCCATATGAGGAGAAACTAAGGGTCCGTTTGTTTAGGACTGGGGAGTGTTTGGTCAAACCTGACTGAGAGAGTTAATGAGTGTGCTTTATCGGGATTCGCTCCTCTAAATCTACTGATCACAATCTTAAGCAATCGAACCCTAACATTTGATAAAATTATGGACATTTTTTTAAGTTCATAATTTAGTATCACTATTGTTGTTATTATTATTGTTGTTATTATTATTATTTTGGTCTTATATGAAAACTTTTTAGAAAATTTCATCCTATTATAGACTCAAGTAATTAGAAAATGTCGAGGAAAAAAATATAAGGATAATTTAGTCACTACATTAAATTATAAAAATCAACCCATACTTTTATAGTTAGGGAGATTATACCCTTACCCACTCATGTAAATATACGGGTTCCATGTAATATCTAGGGATGTAAATGGATCGGGTAGGGTACGGGTATGCTTCCCCCATATCCTACCCTATTTGATTCGGGTACGGGTACGAGTAATATCCGTCGGATAATCGGGTTACCCAATTATTATAACAAAATATTATAAATAATATGTAATATGTATATATATTATATATAATGTGATACAATAAATCAAATATAACATATATAATATGTAAATGTTACATTGTATGTTATTTTATATATTAAATAATATATTATAAACATAATATATTAAATATAATAATAATTATATAATATATAACAAGTAAAATAATACATAAGTATGTAAACGGGTAGGCGGGTAGAATAATCGGGTAGGGTAAACGGGTAATATGCTAAACCTGTACCCTACCCTACCCGATAGCAAAAATATCGGGTTCGAAAGATACCCGACTCTATTACCCGTTTATCCATAGGGTAGAGTTACCCGCGGGTAAAATTGACATCCCTAATAATATCATGGCCATATTTGGGATAGATGACTAAAATCATATAAAATTTAGGAGGTTGACTAAAAATATCATGTTCATTAACAAAATGGCTAAAATAAAATTTAACCCAAAATAAAATATTATCATGAAAATTAAAAAAAAAAAAACAAAAAAAGGAAAAACTGAAGACGTTAATGTGGCAGGTTTAATAAAAGTTCTCCACTTCTCCTCCCTTTATTTATTAAAGATTATTTATGAAATGGTTTAACAAAATAATTAATATATATATGAAAGGTTAACTACAATTAAGAGTGAATATATATAGGGTTAGAGTTTCAGCCTCCGCTAATAATCCTTTGGCGCAGAAAATGAAATATTTCAGCCCCCGTTAATAACCCTTTGGCGCGCTATATTTTTACTCTGTTCGAGCGGTTACCATTCCCACGTTGCTCAACACTTGAACTAAGACAAGAACAATCTCAAATTCTTTTCCTTGACTTCTTCTTTTACAGGTGAGTAATACAATGAATTTTGAGGGTTCTCTATACGATTAGATTTGCAAATTTCTTTAATTGATGATGAAATTAGAATAAACTTCAAATTCCCTACCAAAGAAGCTTCATCACGGTGTGAGTAAAATTTTGCTTTCTTGTGTCGTTGCTGAGTGCAGGGCAAATAGATTTTCGAGGAATTTGGTCAAGTATTAACTCAATTCCAGGTAACATCTAGTATGCTAGAGATTTATATGAGATTGAATTTACTCAATGTATATCAGGTTGCCTACCTGTTCGTGAAATGAATTAGGATTGAGCAGCCATGGTTATGGTTCATCATAGTTATTTCATAGTAATCGAACCACATTCATATTGCTTTCCTCATAAGCTTATTCCATCAGTGAAGCATTCAGTTCCGTATGATTCTCATAGATTTGTATGTTTTTCAAAATCTTATAGATTATATCTGTTTATTACCAAGTCTGCTCGATATGAGATTACATTATAGATGTAGCTTAGTTTCGTTGTTGATTGGGCATGCTTATACAATTTAATTTCTCTTTAGGTTTCTGATGAAATATATGGAATATGGTGAATTTTGTCTCATCCTCGTCAAACTAGAGTACTTTTTGTTGCTTTTAATTTTTCAGGCATGGCTTCTAAAGCTCGAAAGCGTAAACAAAGTAATTTGCTCCTTTTGGATGAGCCAACCCAGCAAACTCCTAGTAAGATTTTACATTGGCCACTGGTTAATTGTCTTACTAAAACATCTCTTGTTCTCGGTGTTGCCACAATCTGATTGATGTTAGGCGTTATGTTTCTTTACTCATTTTTTTCCGGTAATGTTAATACGTCTATTCTTGGTTTTGTTTTGTTTGCATTCCCTGCTAGGATTATGGGAAACTTATTGTTAACACAACTTATTTGTATAACTATTAGCTAAATTGAACTTATTTGTGCTTACTTAGGTGCTTACATATCAACTTAATGGACCGCCTTAAGTGACTAGATCTTCCTTCTTTTGTCACTCTGTTCTTTTTATTTTGGTTCACTCATTCAAATTGTTTGCATCTAATTCCTACTTTTAAATAATGGTTTGGGCTTGTTGATGATGTGTTCTCGGTTTCTCTTATTTGTATAACTACTAACCCAAGTACTTGTGTATATCTTCATAATAGGATGTTTATTCATAATGGAAAATTCTCCCACTAAGCAGAAAAATATTCATAATAGGGTGTTTCTTGAGTGTTCAGTTGTGGATCAGTTGGATTATAGGCCTGTAACTTAAGAATTAGATTAAGTTATGTGAGTATGTGTGTGATCATTACCAAGATTTGCTTTACAATGGAATACAAATCTATCTTTCCATTGTTTTCAGTTTTTAGTTTTTGTTTTTAATACAGATTTTCTTTCAATTCCACAATTATCCCAATATATGACAACATGTGCGTATAAGTGGTTTCCAGCATTGTGTTTAAATAGTAACGTTGCAACCCTACGTACGTCTTCCTGTCATAGTATTGCATTACCTACATAGTTAGGGTATTCCAGATTTGGTTTCAGCAGGCAAAAGTTTTGAATTTTAGTATACGTGACCTTATGAATTAATTTTGCTACTTCAGTCAAGAGATATATATCATATATTAATGTGTGCCTTATTTGACAATTTTTTGGTTGTTTTTCTAGATACATCTACTAGAACTCAAGTGGGTAGACGAGTATACAGTAGAGTCGTACCTAACCATGCCTCCAATTCACAACATGAAGAGTTAACACAACAAACCACAATTGGTTGTGCTAATCGGAGCAATTGGATAAGAAATGGACGAAGTAATCAGGAAGAAAGGGGTAATATTAGTTTCCTTGAGTTATTTTCTTCAATTATATGCTAGCTTCTTTATAACTAACGATTTTAGTTACAATAAATCTGATATTTTCTGGAATATTTTTTATAGTTGAGGCTGAACAAACTCAAATACATATACAAAGTAATTTCAGCCTTCCAAGTGAGCCAAGCCGACATCCTCCAAGTAAGGATATGGATTAATTAATACAACAACAATTATGTGTCCGCTAGTCATATTTAGTTATTTTCATCTTGATACCATGTAGGGAAATCAAGTAGGTCTCATGTGGATAGACGAGTACGTAATGGAGCCGTGGAGAGCCAGCAAATTTCTAATCAAATTGTGCATGACCACCATAGCCGGGCCAATATAGAACTCAACGAAACTATAAGTATGTGTTTAATTTATATCGTACAACACAATCTGCTAGCAAACATAATTAATTCACTTGGAAATAAGAGAATTTAGTTATAAATTAATTCTCTAATGTGAAGGAAGCTATTGTTTAACGATTAATCTACATCTATTAGATTTCTAGAGTGTGTGGGATAACTTGCAAGCTTTCCAGAATTTTGATTGGTTTTATTTATTGTGTAATGAATGAAATCTCATGATGTAGGCCCAGTACATAACCAAATGGTGGCCAACCAATCTCACAATTCACGGCACGAAGTGTCAAGACAACAAAGCACATGTGACCTTCCAAATGAAAGCAACGAGGTGGAAAATGGGCAAAGTAGTGATGAACAAAGTGGTAAGTTTCTCTATTTTTTATTATCTTCTACTCAAACTGGTAGTATTTGGTTACAATGTTGCACTATAGTAATCATAATTTTGAAATGCAGAAAACAAGAAAAGTAGAGGTCCTACATATATGTTGGATATTTGGGGTCGACCGTCAACTCTACCGCTCATTAAGCTTGATTTTGATCGTTATGGAAGACCTATAGGAGAGAACAAAAGCAAATTTACTGAGTTCTTGGGTACTATTGCAAGGAATCACTACAACATAAATGAGCTAATGTAACACCCAAAAAGTGTTACATATATACTAAAATGTGTTACCATAGACTTTAGGTAACACTTTATTGGTGCTACATTTGCCGGTGCTACCTAAAGTCTAATGTAACACTTTTGATGATCTTCAGTAACACTTTTAATAAGTGTTACATTAGAATTTAAATTGTAACACTAAAATAATGTTACATATAACCCCCTTTATGTAAGGCTTTTAACTGAAAGAAAAAATAAAAAAATTGTCATTGCTGGGTTTCGAACCCAGGTTGCTAGACTACAGGAGCTTAAGTGCAAAGTCTCAACCACTAGGCTACAATAACTTTTTTAGTTATTTTTTTAAGAAAAAGAATATGTACACATGATTTTATTGTAACATCAATAAAATACACTCAAAATTAAGTTTTCATCAAACTACAATCTAACTTAATTTTATTTAGGTTATTCATATCAATTTGACACAGTGTTTCCATTAATTTTTTTTTTTTTCATTTTCATCCACTCATATATGTATATGTATATATATATATATAACTTATTTTATATCACATTAATTTTATTTATTTTAATTACCATAATTCTATGTATTAAGACACCTTAATTGCTGTGTTTTATAGATTTTAAATAAAGAAATGAACTTACAAACATGAAGAGACATGACCAAATGTCCCAAGTCTAGTCTAGGTTCTTAAACTTAAGAAATGTATTCAAATTCTTAAAGGCTAAAGCTACAAGTCTATTTTGTAATTGTTTAGTAAAAATATCATGTGTGTATATCTATATACATACACACAAATAAGTCACAAATAAAATTTAATTTAATTTTTATAACGAATAAGTAAATCTTTAGGTGATCTAATAAATTATTATTTTTGTAGACCTGAGTCGATCGTTTTCACCACTTACAGATATTCTGTTGTGATAATTAAGATGTAACACTTGAGACAAATAAAAATTAAAGTCACATAAGAAAAATAATCCACAAATATTTAATTAGTTTAAAATAAAACGAATAATTTTATTATTTACAAGTGTTACTTATTTATAAGTGTTACATAAAAGTGTTACTTATTTAAAAGTATTGCGTAAAAAGTGTTACCTAAATGTGTTACAATTTAGAAGTGTTACGTTCAAAGCGTTACATATTCAAAAAGTGTTACTCGAAAGTGTTACATATTCGCAGATGTTACAAAAGTGTTACATGAAAGTGTTACATATTCATAAGTGTTACAAAAGTGTTACATAAAAATCAAAATTTTTAAAGTGTTACAAACGAAGTGTTACATAAAGCCATTTATGTTGTAGTGAATGGTAAGTATTGTCCACTTGACGTGCTAGATTGGCATAAGATGCCAATGGAGTGCATAACAGAGATGCTAAATATTGTCAAGGTAATCAAAATCTAAGAATACTATGTTCATAATTGAAAGTTACAAGTATCTAATTTAGAGTTATGCAGGCACGATTTGACATCACTCTTGCTAATGAAGATTGGATTCTTCATTCCATAAATTCCAAATGGAAGAGTTGGAAGGGTTTTCTAAAAGCTCGGTATTTTGTCCCTAACATGGAAATTTCTTATTTAATTGATGAGAGGGATGAAAGAGTGTTAAAAGATCAATGGATTAATATGCTCAATCATTGGAACAAAGAGGACGTACAGGTGTAATCATGCATCTTCGTTGATATAAATTTAACCCATAGCTTTTCTTAACACTATTTATCACTTAAGTTTCTAGTTTTTTTTTCATGCTTTTAGGCACAAAGTGGAAAAAAAAAAAAGACGCTAGAGCAAGCAAAGATATGGATCATGTTACTGGAAAGAAATCATTTGCACAAGTTTTTGACAAATTGGTGAGTGTAGCTACCTTTGTAAGTTATCAAATAATTATATCTAACATGATTAATTGAAAAGAACAATATCCTTAGGAAAAGGAAAAAGGTCGTGCTCCATCTCGCTCAGAAATGTTTGAGGTGTGCTATGTTCCTACAAATGGAACTACTACCTCGGTAAAAGTTTCGAATTATTTGGTAAGTTTGCAACAATGTGACTTGTATGCTTTTTATATATGTGTGAGTAAGGTATATAATTTGAATTATGGTTTAAGTACTCTAAAATCTGTACCACAAACACTTTATAGGGTGCAATGAAAGAACTTACGAATAACCTCCCAGAAGGCTCACAAGATTTGGTTAGCCAAAATGATACATTTGCCCAAGCCACTCGTCAAGATAGACCTGGCTATGTTCGAATGTTTGGGGGTATTTCTCCATCAAATGTATGGGGGAATGTTCCTAATAGATACTCGTACAAACGTATGGTGCTAGAGCAACGGGCCGAAATGATGGAAATGAGAAAAGAGATGGCTGAGTTACGATCTCAAGCTTCATCACAACAACCTCAAGGTTTAAGATCATTGCCTAGTAATTTCTCAAATCCAACTTTAACAAAACAAGCTCTTCAGGTAAAACCAAATTTCTTTCTTCCCAACGTTATAGTGGAGTAGCTAGTAGTAGGTCATGAGGATAAGTAGGTTGTACACTTGTATGTTTTATTAATTATAACTTGTATACACCATCTCAACTGTATGGATCTCTAGACCATGATTTTTTTATATTTTTTTGTGATATGGCTTTTCTTCATTATCCAGTGTGGTATTTATAAAGAAGATGCACTTGATAATTTGATTTATTAGATTTTAATCTCATTTAGAAGTATGCAGAAGTCCATTCTTATTTGCGTTATACCATTAGCGTGAAATTCTTTTTTTCCTTTCTTTCATTGGGATTTTTTATCAAACATTTTAACATGTTGTTGGTTTGTTTGGTTGATGCCTCTATCATGATTTGTTTTTTTAAAGCTCACTTAGAAGGCTGAATTGGTGGATTGAGTATAGATGATTTGGTGTTGATGAAATTTTGTAGTTTTTTATTTGTTACTAGATTAATTTTAATCTCAGGTGATGGTAATGGGTCAAAACTGATGTAAATATTTAACATAAATTGTTAATTCCTCATCATTAACTAGATCAATATTAGCAAAATGAACTTTGTTGATTTAATATTTTCAGGTTGGAGGTTTTGTCTCTTTGAAAAGTCTATTTGATCCAACTAAAATAGTGGCAAAAGGATGTCTTCATAGCGTTGACCCAAATGCAGAAGTAGGGAATCAAGTGTTGGGTGAAAATTGGTGTCAAGTGACTGTAAAAGTAGTACTTCAACCCGAAGAACAATTGATTCGGCCTTATAATTATTGTCAAACACTTGAAGACGCACTTGGTGAAATGGTTGCTTGGCCATGCCATTTGGTAAGTACTTTCCATTATTGATTTTCTGATCTTTATCTTTTTTTGGATTTTTAGCATCAAGTTCTCAAGATCAATTATATATATTTTAACATGCACAGGTGGCACCGGCTGGACATTATTGAAGTAGATGATTCTTGCATTGAGAAACATAGAGATTTTCAGGCATTGACAAAGGATTAAGCACTTATGAAGTTAATCAGCTCCTCACAACTTTCAACTTTGACAGAACGCTAGCATCTTTTATAATTTCCTTTTGTTTTTCGATTTTCCTTGTGAATTGGATCTATAGTTACTTTGTTTGTTGGATCTTTGTGACAAACTATTTTTTATGATTATAAAATCTTGACTTTTTTTATTCTTATATATTTGATAATATATCATATATCATTTATGTGGATCCTTATTTTCATTTGTACCACAATTTATTATTGTGAAGCTTTTACCATTAGAATAGTTCTATTTGTATGAACTAATTGTGTAATTTAGTTATTACTAATTCAGTTTTTCAAATGAACAGACATTCAAGATCAAGATGCTAAAAACAATTTCTAGGATGCCAAACGTGATGATTTTATATATTAAAATACTTTTAAATTATCTTAAAAGACATTAAAAAATATTTTATAAATTAATTAATAAATACGAAAATAAGTGTGACTATAAATATATATCAGTGTCATTATAGGTCTTTTTTTCTCACACTCAATAGTGTCTTATTAGACTACCTGACTAGACATTGTAGGGGTGTATAAGTCTAATATGTAATTTACCTATTATGACACTTTTAAGTGTGTTAATAAGTAATAACCCTTTTCCCCACACTAGAATAGACCACACTTAAAATCAGTGTAGGGATAGATGAGATGTCATAATAGATGTTCTATTATTTCACTTTCAAATGTGATATAACACAATTTTTCTTGTAGTGAAGAGAGAGTTATTTACAACATTGTTATTTGTTGATGTCAGCAATCTGCTAATGTATTATGTATGTATACCCCTTCTGTGAACGGAAAGAGTGAGCTTCCTTCATTTCACGTTTAATTAACATGGTGTATCAGAGGGGGAGATGATGGGTGAGCCAACTACTATCTGATGATGAGAAGCTGGGTTTTGAGGTACGAACAGGTAAGGGAAGGGGAAATTGAATCTGGGGCATTAAGAGAACCATTAGGGAGTGTGAGAGGGAGTGAAGTAAGGGGAGTAGGTGAGAAAGAGATGGTAGGGAGGGGGTTTTTTGTTAGTGCGGCAAATAGGGTAGGATATGCGAATTCGTTTTTATTGAAGGCCATTGTTCTAGCAATATATATCCTGCCACTTTTATCTTGCCACACGTATCCCTTGTGTAAGGGGATATATCCAATGAATAGACATTTTTCATATTTGTATTGAAACTTACTGGTGATATAAAGCCTTAGGTGAAAGGTATAATCACGGACATGCACAAAGAGTTTTTGGTAAAGAGAACATTTTCAAGAGTAGGTGAGTGAATCCTGGTTATTGCTGTGAGCTGCCCACCGCAAAAAGTATCCCACAAGTAGGTTAAAGGTAAAAATGTAGGAATTTCCGAATTTTCCTAGGACCTTCTTGGTTATCATGATTCAATATACACATTGATTAATCCTAAACATGCATATCTATTAATTTAAATACAACACATAGGTGTTTTAGAGTTGACCTGAGAATAGTGTGCACAACGATTCCATGTTAGACTCCAAGATTAACCTTCTGGACTGTATCCCTGCCCGATCCTCAACACCGGATGGACGACGAACTTTGAGAAATCCCAAGTGTGGGAATCAATACTGCCGCCGCCGCCCTCTCACTCTCTGTTCTCTATTCTGTGATATTTTTACGTGTTTCTATTATTTTTTACAGATTGAGAGTTATGTATTTAATATATATATAGATAACTGAGTGTGGGCCTGGCCTAGTAGTTTAATTTCCTACTGGGCTAGGAGCCTGATGGGCCAGTTCAGGGATCAAATACAAGAAATAAAGATGGTCTAACTATGAATTAATTCTTCTATGTTCAGTCCAGAACATAATTGATTCATAAATGTTAATTCATTCCACTAAAGAATTAATACTGACTTACCCCTTTATTCCCGAATTGAGTCGGGGCTTGAATTAGACTTAATTAATCTCCATATTTAAGATATCGAATATTCATTAATTAGTTAAAGCCTCTAACAGCTTAAATTAATTAATTGCTTATTAATTCTTTAAGTAGTACCACTTACCTTCATTATTGTACCTGAACTTAATCAACCTGCAGGGTTTAGTACAATAAACCTTTTGAGCTCCTTAAGGGGATATCATCATTCTAAACGAATACGGTTACCTAAACACAAATTACCAGTTATCATATGCAATTTGTTGTCACCCAAGATACAGAGTATAAAGAGTTAGCACTTAACTCTCACCCATAGTAAATCAAAGTGACACACAGACATGCACACATAACTGTAATCTTATTTAGGGTTTAGATTACAATAAGTCACCGAGATCTCTTGTTCTTCACTAAGGTCAGGCAGAAGAACTTATCTCACCGTGATCCTATCAATACGTAAAGCCGTACTAGTATAAGTAAATAGTCCAGATAAACTTTTCCTAGTTGATACTGCAGCCTATACCAACAACTCGTCCTCAAGTTGTCTCAGCTGTGATATATATTTTATATCTCATTAAGTTTAACCAATCATATTATCTTATGTGATCTACAACACACCATATGATCTACTTATAGAGAGAGATATAGGGACATATATAGTGATTGGTGTAAACAGAATCAGATAGGAGATCAATAGTGAAAATCGTACTTATAGAGAGAGATATAGGGACATATTATCCTTGCTTTCAGTATACAAATCCAACAACACACCATATGATCTACTTATAGAGAGAGATATAGGGACATATTATCCTTGCTTTCAGTATACAAATCCAACAAAAGATGCATAGGCTAGTATTGACAAGCCCATTTCAATGACATGTTGGTGTTTTCTTTCATCTCTGTCATTCTACTATGTGTAGGGGCAAGGATATCTGACAAAAACTCCTTGAGCAGTTAGAAATTTTTCTGTAGGTGAATCCTCCCTTCCCATATTAGTTGAAAGATCTAGATAGAGGAGTTCAACTAAGTAAGTACAGTTTTGTGAAAATCGTTTGAATATGGTAAAGGCTTCAGACATGCATTGCAAGGGATAAATCCATACATATCTTGTGAAGTTATCCAGAAAAAAATGATATCGTACTTATAACTTGAGGAAGTGACAGTAGCTGGCCCCCATATGTCCGAGGATAAAATATGAAAAAGGTTATACAACTTTAGATTGAACTGAGGGAAAAGACATTCTATTGAGTTTTCCGAGCTTACATGCTTCAAAGAAGGGAAAATCCTGAGTAGAACATGAGATATTCATGTGCTTCAATTCAGTAGAAACATTAGCTGCATTAAAATACCCTAATCTAAGGTGCCAAAAAGTGGTTGTTATATTCCTACTAGTGTTAAAAACACAAAAATTATAATGAAATTCACCATGTACATTGTTGTCACTAGTGAATCTAGAGATGCTCAGACGATTTTTGTAAATGTCAGGAAAATAAAGGATGTTTTTCAGGATAATGGGAGAAGAGCGAGAATGAGACAGTTTTTCCTTACCACTGTAGGGATCTTGAATGTTGGTTGGGCTTAATTGATTAAATAGCATACTGGTTATTAATTAATCAATGGGCCGCCCATGTGGTGGGCCCACTTAAGCCCTTCCATATATTATATGGGAGAGCCCATTAAGATTACTCGGATGAGACTTAATAGAAGAGTAGATAAGGTGGGCTGAATTTGGGAATGAGATTTCCCTAATCATTTTAATTGAGTATTAGACTCAATCCCCCTACCTATAAAAATTTGGGTGTTTCTTACAAAATAGTGTATGGACAAAAATAGCCTTATATCTATAACTATAAATTAATGTCAAATAAGTAAATTATCATATAATTAAATTGCACTAATTAATTTTCAGAAAGTAATGATAGGCAAATAACATAAGGATAATTACAAAATGGTCGCCGAACTATTAGCATTTTTTCACTTCGGCATATAAACTATTAACATTGACTAAACCGCTGCCAAACTATTTAAATATTACTACTCAAAAGCTACCGGGCCTAATACCATCCAAATCCATTGCACACTAGGTTTTGCAAAACCACCTTTCGGGACAGAATTTAGGCAGTATTTGGCCGGCATTTTGCGAGTAGTAATATTCAAATAGGTTGGCGGCAGTTTAGTCACTATTAATAATTAATATGCCAAAGCGAAAAATGTGTTAATAGTTCGACTGGATTTAGCAGTGTGAGCTTCGGGCCCGATATTCCGATTCACAACTAGATTTAGCAATTGTGGGCTGTTTCTTTGCACTCCATGAGACAAGATTGTCACCGAGAAAAATAGAGTAGTCATTTGTGGAACGACGGGTTTCAACACATCGGGCCCAATCAGCATCAGAATAGCCAAGGATAGTAAATTCTGCAGTAGGGGAGAAGGATAAACCAAAATGAATGGTGCCTTTGACATAACGAAGTATTCGTTTGTGATGCACGTTAATTATGCATGTAATTAGGTCAATGTATGATACTATTTTATAGGAATTATGTGCGTAAATGGTTAGAAATTGTATGGAATATGATATAAGTGACCAATTAACGTACTCGGCTTGTTTTAAGGTATTTTGAGCATTTTCAGGCTAAAAAGTTATGATTTACGACTACCGGACAAGAAAACAAGTTGAAACAGAGTGAAAATCGGCCCAAAGTAGTGAAAATTAGTGAGAACCGGTCCGAACCGTCCAAGAACCGGTCCAAACCGGTCCAGACCGGCCTGAACCGGTCCAGGAGCAAAACGGAGCAAGAACCGACGCGGCCGTGTCACATAAGCAACACGGCCGTGTCAAAAGTGGTCTGCAACGTTCAAATTGGCTCTGGAATAGAACACGGCCGTGTCAAATTGTTGCTGGAAATAGGAGTTTTGCAAAGCAACACGGCCGTGTCAAAAGGCTCGTCGTTGTTTAAAATCCTGTTTTAATTGAGGATTTGATTTCCTAATTCAATTGGGCTTATCTAACTCTATAAAAAGGATTCAAGTGCTTCTTCAAAATAATAACACACATATTATCCGAGTTTGAGGCATGAGACGACTTGGACGACAACGAAGATTCGATCAACGGGACGAGTTACTCGGGTTTAGCAATTTTTCCTAGTTTTAATTCTTTAGAATGTTTTGTTTTAAATATTGTATTGAATTGAGCCTAGGCATGAGTAGCTAAGTTATTCGTGTCCTAGGGTTAGAAAGTAGGAATTATTTATGACAATGTTTTGATTTACGTTTTAACTTATTGAATTCCGTTCTTTTATGTGTTTATCTTTATATCCGTTTTAACAACTAAATTTGGACTGGCTATCTAGGTTTAGTAATCTCGTTTAACAAATCCGCTTCGTGAGAAGGGGTTTGTTATTAGACGTACGATATAGAGCACAGTTGTCTATGACTGTGTGGGCATAGGTTGATGAGCTTTTTGGAGTTTCTAGGATTAATTGACTCGAGAGGGTAATTGTCTTAGTTAATCAACGATTTAATTACTTCGAGAGGAGAATTAGGTTAACATTGCACCGCTTAATAAACACTAGATCGGTTAAAATTAATAAGTTAATTCTAATCATCATTGGAATAAATATTCTGAAATCGATACCCTAGGATGCTGTTTTCCTTTGATTGTTAATTATTTGTGGTTTTCAAGTTTGAATTTAGAGTTAATTAAGTATTTTAGTCAGTAAAATCAATCTTTCCTGAATTAGTGTCTAGTTAGGATATTCCTAGAATATTGAGGTATCAAACTACCTAAAGACCCTATTCCTTGTGGGATCTCCCTTGACAATTGTACTACATCTACATCCATACATTTGCGGAACACTAGGTTAGAAACCGACGTGTCAAGTTTTTGGCGCCGTTGCTGGGGAATAGGATTTAGTGCTTAGTTTTTATCTTGAAAAATAGGAGGAAACTAGACTAGATTTTATTTGTTTTTCGTAATTTTAAATTAAATTTTCGTTTTTATTTTTTGTTAATTTTTGTGTTACACGGTATTTGCTGTTTTTGGTGTTATCAGGCTTCGCATGCACACCAGATCAAAAGGAAAAGAGACTCTTCTTCCTTTCGATCCAGAAATTGAAGCGACAGCTCGTAGGCACCGTACTAGAAGGTCTGAGATGGAGAACCCACCGCAGCAACCGAATGATGAAGCCTTAAATAGAGTGCTAACAACCTTAGCACGATTGGACGATCGAGTTACTAACATACAGCAGCAGATACCTCTACAGCAGCTACAGTTGCCACAACAGCACGGACAGATTCCAATAGAGCCAGATGCGGGAGATGAAGATGATACGCCCATTAGTGACTGTTTAAAGCCAAATCCAAATCAACAGTCAGGAGGAGTACGACCCCCGCCTCTGAATGCCAATAGTTTCGAGCTGAAGCCTGCACTGATCAACATAGTACAACAGAACCAGTATGGGGGAAGTGCATTGGAGGATCCGAACACTCACCTGATAAAGTTCCGAAGACTGGCGGACACAATCAAAATAAACCATGTGCCACACGAGCAGGTTAAGCTGAGATTGTTTCCTTTTTAGTTGAAGGATAGAGCCCTCCAATGGTTCAATTCCTTGGAAGATATCACCAGCTGGGAAGAGTTGAGCACTTCATTTCTATTGAAGTATTTTCCACCGAGCATGATGCTCGACTTGCAGAATCAAATTAATCAGTTTAAGTAGCTGGATCAGGAGCCGTTTGGAGAAGCTTGGGAGCGATTCCGGGATCTTATCCGGAGTTGCCCTCAACATGGGTTTACGAAAAAGCAGCAGATATGTAAGTTTTATAATGGCTTACTCGCTCCGACCAGAAACCAAGTGGACGCAGCTGCAGGTGGTAGCTTGATGGAGACATCAGTAAAGACAACATTCTCGATTTTGGATGCTATGGCTAGAACAAGTTATCAGTGGCCAAACGAGAGAAACCGGCCACGGAGGGTGGCGAATGTTATGGAAGTGGAGAAGGTCAGCAATGAGCCACTGGACAAACTCACATCATAGCTGACAGCCCTGACGAGTCAGGTCAATCTGCTAACTAGTCTGACGTTGGCACAATAGACAGGGGGTCAAGAAGAAGTTGAAGAGGTTAATTTTCTAAACCAAAGGAACTTCAACAACTTCCAAAACAACCAGCCTAGGTACAATCAGTACCCACAAAATCGGAATCACCAAAACTTCTCATATGGGAATTCCAAGAACACACTCAATCCACCACCTAGGTTTGCTGTTTCAAACGGTATGATCCATGACGGTAAGAAGTCATCACAAGAAGAGATTGCCCAATCACAGTTTGAAAAGTATGATGAGAAGTTAGCTCAATTGGAGAAGAAAGTAGAAGGGAATTTTTTTGAGCTAAACAAGCATATTACTGGCAAGGGGCAGACATCAAGAGGCTAGAGAATACGATGGTGCAGACTCAAGCAAGTATTGGGGAGTTGTCTTCCAATATGAGCCAGTTGATCAAGATTGTCGGGGCCCAACACAAGCAGGGCCAATATCCGAGTGATACGGTGGTGAACCCAAGAGAGCAATGTCAAGCCATTCAGTTGAGGAGTGGTACTGAGTACGAGGGACCCCAGCTGCCGGTTGATGAAGATAAAGTGGTGGAGAAAGAGCAAATGGAAGAGAAGCACGAGCAATCGGGCAAGAAGAAAGCAGTAAAGCAAAGCGAAGGAAAGGAAATCAAAGCAGACATCCCACCTTATGTCCCAGCTGTCCCATTCCCACAAGCCTTAAGGAAGAAGAAGATCGATGAGCAGTTCGCGAAGTTCTTGGATGTGCTGAAGAGGATCCAAATTAACATCCCCTTTGTTGAAGCACTACAGCAGATGCCGAACTATGCTAAATTCTTGAAGGAAGTGATCTCAAAGAAGAAGAAGTGGGAAGAATACGAGACAGTCAACTCGACTGAAGAGTGCAGAGCTGTGATCCAAAGGAAGCTACCGCTCAAGCGAAAAGATCCAGGTAGCATTACTATTGCATGTCAAATAGGTACTGTTACATTTGATAAGGCACTGTGTGATCTAGGGGCTAGTATTAACTTGATGCCACTATCTATTTTTGAGAAATTGAATCCAGGTACTTTAAAACCCACTACAATTTCTTTACAAATGGCTGATCGGTCTATGACTTGGCCAAAAGGGATTGTAGAGGATGTTTTGTTAAAAGTTGGGAAGTTTATAATACCTGTGGATTTTGTGGTTTTAGATATGGTAGATTATAAAGATGTCCCTTTGATTTTAGGTCGCCCGTTTCTAGCAACGGGAAAAGCATTAATAGATGTCCAAAAAGGAGAGTTGACATTAAGGATAGATAAAGAGCAAGTTACTTTTTCAATCTATAAAGCTCTACAACATCATGATAGGGAGGATGAATCTCAATTAGAAACATATAGTTTTGTTCATTCAATTGGAGCTGCATTTTATAGGAAACTGATGGAAGATGAGTATAAAATTCTGATGGAAGATGAGTATAAATCGTCTGTTCAAAACCAACGTAGGCTTAACCCAATGATGTAAGAAGTAGTTAGGAAAGAAGTACTTAAGTGGTTAGACGGTGGGATAGTTTTTCCTATTTCTGATAGTAAGTGGGTAAGTCCAACTCAGGTTGTGCCAAAGAAGGGGGGGATGACTGTAGTTAAGGGTGATCTTGATGAGGTCATAGCTACTAGTGTAATCACGGGCTGGCGTGTATGTATAGACTATAGGAAACTTAATGCAGCCACTCGTAAAGACCATTTTCCCCTTCCCTTTCTAGATCAAATGCTTGATAGGTTAGCAGGATATGAGTATTATTGTTTTCTCGATGGTTATTCGGGGTACAATCAGATTGTAATTGCCCCGGAGGATCAAGAAAAAACTGCTTTTGTGTGTCCTTATGGTGTCTTTGCTTTTCGCAGAATGCCATTTGGGCTTTGTAATGCTCCTGCTACTTTTCAAAGGTGTATGATGGCAATCTTTGGGGGTTTGATAGGGTTTGATAGAAAATATAATGGAGGTCTTTATGGATGAGTTCTCTGTGTTCGGTTCGTCTTTTGATAACTGTCTAGATAACTTAGCTCAGGTGCTTAACAGGTGTGAAGAAACTAATCTGGTCCTTAACTGGGAAAAATGTCATGTCATGGTAAAAGATGGGATAGTCTTAGGACATAGAATTTCAGCACAAGGATTAGAAGTCGATAGGGCCAAGGTAGTGGCAATAGAGAAATTACCACCTCCTGCGAATGAAAAAGGGGTTAGAAGTTTTTTAGGACATGCGGGGTTTTATAGAAGGTTCATAAAGGATTTTTCTAAGATTGTTAAACCTTTATCTCGTTTGTTAGAAAAAGATACTCCTTTTGTTTTCGATGATGCATGCATATAGGCTTTTAAGACGCTAAAGAAGGCATTGATCACTGCTCCAGTACTGATTACACCTGATTGGGCACAACCATTCGAGGTTATGTGTGATGCGAGCAACATGGCGGTGGGAGCTGCATTGGGTCAAAAGCGGGAGAAGATTTTTCGGGTCATATACTATGCCAGCAAAACTCTCGACCCCGCTCAAGCAAACTATACCACCACAGAAAAAGAACTGTTAGCTGTTGTTTATGCTTGTGATAAATTTCGTTCATATCTTGTACAAGCTAAAACAATAGTTTATACTGATCATACTGCTCTTAAGTATTTGTTTGCTAAACAGGGCTCCAAGCCAAGGCTAATTAGATGGATATTGCTTCTACAAGAATTCGACTTGGAGATAAAAGATAGGAAGGGCTGCGAAAATGTGGTAGCTGACCACTTGTCTCGCATTGAGAATGAAGCGGATGCAAAGGGTCAACAAACAGCCATTAGCGACATCTTTCTAGACGAGCACATGATGGTTGTGAAGAATGGGCCATGGTATAGTGACATCGCCAATTTTATAGCGAGTGGGATCGTTCCGGACTTCCCTCATCATAAGAAGAAGAAATTTTTCCATGATGTGAAGTTCTACATATGGGATGATCCCTATCTCTATAGGAGGTGTGCGGATACAATCATTAGACGGTGTGTACCTCAAGAGGAAGTGAAAGATATCATAACACATTGTCACTCATCCCCAACTGGGGGACATTTTACATCAGCACGAACAGCGGCGAAGGTGCTTCAAAGTGGCTTCTATTGGCCAACAATCCACAAAGGCTGTCAGTTCATTCTGCAATGTGATAAGTGCTAAAGGACCGGAGGAATCACACGGAAGCACGAGATGCCTCTTACCACTATTCTTGAGGTTGAGTTGTTCGATGTATGGGGGATAGATTTTATGGGACCCTTTCCATCTTCAAATGGGTTCCAATACATCTTGGTAGCTGTGGAGTATGTTTCGAGATGGGTGGAAGCTGTTCCGACCCAAACAAACGATGCCAAGGTGGTACTCAAATTTCTCCAAAAGAACATCTTGACAAGGTATGGCACTCCAAGAGCCTTGATTAGTGATGGGGGCTCCCATTTTTGTAATAGATGGATGGCTGCATTATTGGCTAAGTATGGGGTAAAACATCGGGTGACCACTCCGTATCATCCTCAAGCCAATGGCCAAGTGGAACTAGCAAACCGAGAAATCAAGCAAATACTGGAGAAGTCGGTAAATGGGAACCGAAAAGATTGGGCGATGAAATTAGATGATGCGCTTTGGGCATATAGGATGGCATATAAAACTCCATTGGGGCTATCGCCGTATCAATTAGTGTTTGGGAAGGCATGTCATCTACCGGTTGAATTGGAGCATAGAGCGTATTGGGCAGTCAAGAAGCTGAATTTCAACTTCGAAGCTGCTGGAAAAGAGCGTCTCTTAAAGCTCAATGAATTGGAGGAGTTTAGACAACAAGCATTCAAAAACTCCAGCTTGTACAAAGAACGGGTCAAGAGGTTCCACGACCGAATGATCACGAATCGCATATTCAAAGCCGGCGAACAAGTCCTCTTGTTCAACTCTCGTCTACGACTTTTTCCGGGCAAGCTGAAATCTCGATGGTCCGGGCCATTCACAATCAAAACTGTCAGAGTATCGGGTGTAATGGAGCTGTTGAATCAAGACGGGAGCACATTTCTCGTGAATGGACAACGCATAAAGAAATACTACAAGTCCGACCAAATTCAAACCGTACATGAAGTGCAGTTGAAAGAAGCAAAGTAGAGTCAAAGGTCGTCAAGCTTGAGAAGTAAAACAAAGCGCTTGTCGGGAGGCAACTCGATATTTAGCATTTTTTTTTTTTGCATTGTCTTTAAATTCTTTTAGTTTAAGGTTATTTTATGTTTTTCTTTCGTTTTTGCATTGTAGGAATCAATATGGACGAGTAGTGCAAGAAACGGGGATCCAAAAGACGAAAAATCGCGTGTGGAAGGAAATCAGAGCAACACGGCCATGTCACTTGACAACACGGCCGTGTCAAAACTGGCGTAAAACAAGTGGAACCCTCTGGAATGCAACACGGCCGCGTCACAAAATGACACGGCCGCGTCAAACTCAGCTCACAATCAACACGATCGCGTCTCACAAATGACACGGCCGTGTCAAAAGATGGCTCAAAATGGAAAAACGCGCTGGAATACAACACGGCCGTGTCATATACTGAACACAGCCGTGTCAAAAACGCCACAGGTACTCAGTTTTGGTTCCACTACAACACGGCCGTGTCGCATGCTTAACACGGCCGTGTCAAAAGAGGGCTCAAAAAGTCAAAACAAGCTGGAATGCAACACGGCCGTGTCACATACTGAACACGGCCGTGTCAAAAGCGCCCCAGAAATACAGGTTTGTTTCAAACTTAACACGGCCGTGTCACATTACAACACGGCCGTGTTACCCTTCCCCAGTTTAAAAAAAATGCAAAATCAGGTTTAAATTCGCCCTTTTCTTTTCTCTTTCGCTACACACACAAGAACACTAAATTTCACCCACACTCCACCAATTCACACACAAACACACTCAAATTTACCCACAATCCCACTCAAACACAATCACACTCTAATTCACTCACTATCTCCACCAAAGTCGGAAATTTCGACTCACTTCCAAGGACCTAGGGCACATTCCGAATTGGGTTTTCTCCGACTAAATTTCTCCGGTAAGTGAAGCTAACCCTTATTAGTTTATTTCCCATTCAATTTTGATGCTTAATTCGTATTGGGGATGAATTAATTTCATGATTCAAGTGAGTATTGTAGTGCCTATGTGCTAAATAATGCAATTTGGGTATGAACTTGTGCGAGTAGTGAATGGGGTTACTTCATGAGTATAAATTGTTGTGATTGTTGTTAAAATTAGATGAAAATATTTTGGTTAGAATGGAACGTGCACCCCGAGATTGAATTTCATGTGTTGGGCTCATTGAGGCATATTATCAAACATGTTATGTGCATGGTTTATATTGATGTTATGTCACTTGATTTCTATTCCTTATAGCAATTCTACATGATGTACGACTTAATGGAATTAAGATGCATGTTCAAGTTGCTAAAATTCGAAGTTTCATTATTTAACGATCTCCCAAGTGAAGTGGGTAGGAGTTGAGCATAGGATAGGGGGTATATAACGCATAAATGGCTCGGGTGTCAATAGCATATGAATATCTTGTTGTATTCGTTGGCATAATTCATTTTTCGTCTATAATTGTGCTAAACTAAGGATCGTGTCACTATTGATTTGTGTGATGTTAAGTGTGTGCACAGGACACTAAAAAATGGCACCACCGAAAGGACAATCTAGTTGTAGCAGAGGCAAGCAAGTCATGGTTGAAGACACCCCGGCTGTCAACCCAAATGACAGTCAGACTCTTCTCGGGTTCTCTTTGACGAAGGTGGAACATAAGGCTCGGTTTGAGGAGCTTAGGCATCGCACTGTCATCCCCACACCGTTTGGTAGTGATAACTTGACTCGGGCCATGGGCATTCATGACAATGTCCGTACTCTGCTCAACCGGGTCGGGTCACTTCAGCTCATGAGGACGCAGCAGACATATAGACAGATCACTCTCGAGTTCTTGAGCACATTCCACATTATTGCAGCCAGTTCTTTGTACTCCACCCGTCCGGATGGAATCACGTTCCAATTGATGGGGAAAGCTCGAACATTGACCTACAATGAGCTGGACAAGATATACGGCTTTCCGACATTTGCAAGAGCGACTCCCCCGGAGGTATTTGACCCACACTCCTTTTGGGCATTGTTGACGGCTGCACCACCAATTGTAGCAGCTCAACCATATATCTCCAAGGCAGCCAAAGCTTCATGGATTCGTAATCCAGTCATTCGGTATATACAGAAGTTGCTTGCCTACACTCTTTTTGCTCGGCGTGAAGTGGGAGCTGTAAGGCAGAGTGAATTGCATATGTTGTGGAACATTTTGCATGGGTATAAGGTGGACTATACACGGATATTGATGGAGCACCTGGAGAATGTCATCCGGAAACAAAAGGATATCATTATGATTGCAGGACTGATCACTCCAATTGCAGCCGCGTTTGATGACATCGACCTAACGGAGATGGAGCCGGTGAGAGGTGAAGTCCAATTTACATGGGACTTGCTTGAACTGATGCAGGTGGTGGTTCTCGGTGAGGATGGGACTGTTCCATATGTGTACCAAAATGTTGGTCCATATCTTCGTTTACCATATGAACTTGGGACAGCGGTCACAGGAGTCCACGATACAGCGAATCTGTCGCTGTCCACTGAAGACCATCTCCAGCACTCCCAACCACCGAACTCCGAGGTGTTCCAGTCTAGGCTACCAGCTGAGCAAAGTAGCCACACTCCGAGACAGCACAGGAAGAAACGAGCATCGACGACAGTTACTTCCCCATCAGAGTTCAATGACGACATGGTGGGCATCATCAACTCATTACGGGATGATGTTCGTCTCCACACTGAGTCGATGCAGACGTTCCAAACATCGATGGAGAGGTACCGCACGGAAGTCCGGGGATCCCTTCAGACTATTCACTCTGAATTACATGCTCAACGGGGAGTACTCAACACACTGCTGCAAAGAAGTAATGAAGACCGTTTGCGGAGATAGCAGCAACAGAGTCAATGGGAGGCAATGTCACAGTTTTGGAGCCAATATGGGTTCCATCCTCCGCCTCCGCCTCAGTGATTTGTAAGTTAGCACCAAGGATAACCAATTTTTCCTCCAAACGTTGGCTTCTAGCCAAGTTTGGGGGAGGGGGTGAATTGTGAACGTCCTGGCCGCTATGTTTATTGTTTTGCTGTTATTTCTGCTTTATGGTCTTATTGGTCATTTGGTTGTGTAATTGCAAAATTTGAATGATGGATTGATTGGTTGAGTGTTGGTTGAACTTGTAGTTAAGTGAGTTGTTGGGTCTGTGAGCCCTTTGCTTGATTGATACTTTCATTTTGGGGTCTGTGTGCCCATTGTTATCAAGAACGTGCTATGATATTTGATTTTGAGTATCAGGTCTGTGTGCCCAAGTATTTGTTAAAATTGGTGTTGATGGATGTGTGAACTCAAGTTTTTTGTTTTAATTTGTCCATAATTGAGTTTTAGAGTTTAGTTTTTTTAGTTAGAGTCAAAAGGAAAAAGAATGCAAACCCAAGGAGTAATTGTTGCAAATTTAGGGAAAAGATGGATGATAAAGTGTTAATGATGGTACGATTTTATGCATAAATTTGAAAATTGACACAGAGTGGAGCATGATAGGCAATTTGAAACGAAATTGAGTAAACTAAGAACTTTGATCAAAATCACCCGTGTGAGAAATTGAGCCTAAAAAAAAAAAGTGACTTCTATTTATGAAGTGCTATATTTTCTTTCGGTGTGAGTTTGATTGGATATATGTCTTGGTTTCTAGAACTTGCCTTGAGACTGCGTTGAGAATAGGTCAAAAGTGTAATGTGATATAGGCAATTTTTGTTTTGTGCCCAATTATTGAGCCTTGAACTAACCTTTTTACTCGGATTTTTTGTGCAAAAATGTCCCTAGTTAGCCCACTTGAGCCTTATAAGGCTTATTTATTCATAACCTAACACTGTCAGCCGAAACCTTTTGATTTAACTCTGTTGGCTCTAATTGGATCAATCAAGTTAGAGGGAGGAGAATTGGAAGGAAATTGGGTGAACAATTTGAGGGAAGGAATGGGAAGTAGGGATATTTTCGAAAAAATGAAGGAAATAAGAGAAAAGTGATAGGTGAAATCCAAGAAAAAATAGTCTCTCCTAGTGTGAAAAAAAAAAAAAAGAAAAAAAAGGAGGAAGTTTGTTGTTTTTAGTATTCTTGAGGAGATAGGATATAAATGATTGAATGTGAATTTGAATAGGAAAATCGGGTAGTCCCAAGATGTGGTACCCACAGAAATGAAAATCACTTGAGTTGTACGGGCTTTTTGAAGGTGAAGAAGATCACCTTAAGGGGTGAATTGCTGAGAAGGGAAGAGTGAGATTGAGTGTTTGTATTGAGGGGTAGTGGGGTTATATATATATATAACTTGATTAGTCCAATACATAGTCACTTGTATCCAAATATGTCCCACCTTACCTTAACCAATATTACAACCAAATATAAGTCCTACTTGATTCTTTATCGCTTATGCTAAATGTACTGAATTTGATGTAGACAATTGGCAAGCCTATGGTAAAACCGAGCGTATAGTCCAATTTGAGTGAAATTTCAAATTTTAAAACACTTGAGAGATGAGAGAAACACTTACCTGGTGAGGATCAAAAGTTTTGAAAGTTTAAGTCTCGAAAGTAGTAGATTTTTGCACTATCGCACATGTTCGTTTATACTACGGTGTCTAAGCTTTTGAAAAATCATTCTGAAACTAATTTATCATCCAATCGCCCTAAGTACATGAATTAATGTGTTCGGGACGAACAACAATTTAAGTTTGGGGGATTTTGATGCACGTTAATTATGCATGTAATTAGGTCAATGTATGATATTATTTTATAGGAATTATGTGCGTAAATGGTTAGAAATTGTATGGAATATGATATAAGTGACCAATTAACGTACTCGGCTTGGTTTAAGGTATTTTGAGCATTTTCAGGCTAAAAAGTTGTGATTTACAACTACCAGACAAGAAAACAAGATGAAACAGAGTGAAAAATAGCCCAAAGTAGTGAAAATCAGTGAGAACCGGTCCGAACCGTCTAAGAACTGGTCCAAATCGGTCCAGACCGGCCTGAACCGGTCCAGGAGCAAAACGGAGAAAGAACCGACGCGGCCGTGTCACATAAGCAACACGGCCGTGTCAAAAGTGGTCTGCAACGTTCAAATTGGCTATGGAATAGAACACGGCCGTGTCACAAAGCAACACGGCCGTGTCAAATTATTGCTGGAAATAGGAGTTTTGCAAAGCAACACGGCCGTGTCAAAAGGCTCGTCGTTGTTTAAAATCCTATTTTAATTGAGGATTCGATTTCCTAATTCAATTGGGCTTATCTAACTCTATAAAAAGGATTAAGTGCTTCTTCAAAATAACAACACACATATTATCCGAGTTTGAGGCACGAGACGACTTGGACGACAACGAAGATTCGATCAACGGGACGAGTTACTCGGGTTTAGCAATTTTTCCTAGTTTTAATTCTTTAGAATGCTTTGTTTTAAATATTGTATTGAATTGAGCCTAGGCATGAGTAGCTAAGCTATTCGTGTCCTAGGGTTAGAAAGTAGGAATTATTTATGACAATGTTTTGATTTACGTTTTAACTTATTGAATTCCGTTCTTTTATGTGTTTATCTTTATATCCGTTTTAACAACTAAATTTGGACTGACTATCTAGGTTTAGTAATCTCGTTTAATAAATCCGCTTCGAGAGAAGGGGTTTGTTATTAGACGTACGATATAGAGCACAGTTGTCTATGACTGTGTGGGCATAGGTTTATGAGCTTTTTGGAGTTTCTAGGATTAATTGACTCGAGAGGGTAATTGTCTTAGTTAATCAATGATTTAATTACTTCGAGAGGAGAATTAGGTTAATATTGCGTCGCTTAATAAACACTAGATCGGTTCAAATCAATAAGTTAATTCTAATCATCATTGGAATAAATATTCTGAAATCTATACCCTAGGATGCTGTTTTCCTTTGATTGTTAATTATTCGTGGTTTTCAAGTTTGAATTTAGAGTTAATTAAGTATTTTAGTCAGTAAAATCAATCTTTCCAGAATTAGTGTCTAGTTAGGATATTCCTAGAATATTGAGGTATCAAACTACCTAAAGACCCTATTCCTTGTGGGATCGACCTTGACAATTGTACTACACCTACATCCGTACACTTGCGGAACACTAGGTTAGAAACCGACGTGTCAGTTTGACAGCAAGAAAGTGATCATCTGTGGGGTTGTGTAGAAATTGGCTGACATGATTGACAGCAAATGACAAATTCGGCCGAGTAATGGTGAGATATTGTAGCGCACCAACAAGTGAGCGATACAATGTTGGATCTTTGAAAGGACTGCCAGTGCTCACAGGAGATTCTCCTGCGGGCAACGGAGTGGAAACTGGTTTGGAGTCAAGGAGAGAAGCACGGGATAAGATATCATGGGTATATTTGGCTTGATCGAGAAAGAGACCAAAATCCGAATAAGAGATTTCGAGGTCAAGGAAATAATTGAGTTTGCCCAAGTCTTTGAACGCAAATTCCTTGTTGAGACGTGAAATGAAGGTGCGAAGAGCATTAACATTAGTACCTGTAACAATGATGTCGCCAACATAAAGAAGCAAGTAAATAGTAACATGAGAATGATGAATAAAAAATAAATATGGGCCAGAATGACTACAAGAGAAACCCAAAGAAAGTAAGAAATTGCTAGAACGATCAAACCAGGCACGCGGAGCTTGTCGAAGACCACAAAGGGCCCTTTTGAGTTTGCACACGTGGTTTGGGTAACACGGGTCAACAAAACCTGGAGGCTGAGACATGTAGACAGGTTTAGTGAGGTGACCATGCAGGAAAGCATTTTTGACATCCAGTTGATGTAATGGCCATTTTTTTTTAACAGCGAGAGTCAGGATGACACGAACAGTGGGGGCACGAATAACTGGACTGAAGGTATGAGAAAAATCAAAACTTGGAATCTGTGTAAACCCTTGAGCGATAAGACGGGCCTTGTAGCGATCAATAGAGCCATCAGCCTTATATTTTGTGCGAAACACCCACTTAGAACCAACAATGTTTTTGGTTGAGGGCCGTGGAACAAGATCCCAGGTGCCATCGGAATGAAGAGCGGACATTTCGTCAGGCATTGCAGAAAGCCAGTGTGGAGATTTAAGAGCAGACTTGAAACCTTTCGGTTCTGTAGAAGTAGATAACGAAGATAATAAATTAGTACAAGCAATGTCAACAAAATATTTGGGTTTAGAGATATCGGATTTGGATCGTGTTTGCATTGCGTGAGTAGAAATTGTTGGGGCAGTGGGGGCAAGAGTTGAGAAGGAAGAGATGGGAAGTGGGCCTTGAGCATCAATCGGGCCGGGAGATGAGGACGGGCTTGGCATAATTGGCACAGGGGCTGGCAGGGGAGAGGGGCCTGGTGGGCCGGGGAAGGGGGGTATGGGGGCTGATGGGTGGGTTAGGTGGAGTGAGCGCAGGTGGGCCTGGGGAGAAGGGAATTGGGCCTGGTGGAGGTAACGGGGCTGGGGAATGTTGCGCAGGACTGGGGGAGGGAGAAAATGGGCCTGGGGAATTGGGTGATGGGCCTGGGGAAAAAGGAAGAGAGGCTGGCGGTGGATTTGGAGCAAGCGGAAGGGTTGGGCAGAGGGAGCAGGGTGTGTGGGCCTTTTACGCAGGCCCATGGGAGCGAGAGGAAGGAGTGATGGGCGAGGGCTATAGCTAGGCCAAGGATGGACGGGGCTGTCCAGGATCCGACAAAATTAAGTGAGTCCTGCTGCTAGAACAAAGGGGAACATGAGGTTCCAAAAATTGGGAAAAAATTAAATTTTCAGAGGAAGACAAAATATTATTAGCGAATGAAAAAATAGATTCATCAAATTGAGCATGGCGAGTTATATAAAAACGAAACGCAATGGTATCGTAGCAATGAAAACCTTTATAAGTTGTACTATAACCAAGAAAAATGCAGGGAGTGCTACGAGGGGCCAATTTGTGAGAGACAAAATCCCGAAGATAAGGAAATACGCGACACCCAAAAATTTTAAAATTAGCATAATTAGGAGGGGTATCAAATAACAACTGAAAGGGAGATTTATTTTGTAAAAGGTGTGGGAAGCCGGTTTATGATATAGACAGCAGTAGAAAACACATCAAACCAATATTGAGCAGGAACATTAGCGTGAAATAAAAGTGACAATCCAGTTTCAGTTATGTGTCTATGTTTACGCTCAGCACGACCATTTTGCTGAGGGGTATAAGGACAAGACATACGGTGATGAATACCACGAGTTTGAAAAAATTCTTGCACACGTTTGTTTGTAAACTCAGTGCCACCATCACTTTGAAAAGTTTTAATGGAAGTGGAAAACATATTAGTAACAAGAGCATAAAAGCGACCAAGAACATAAAAAAATTGCGATTTAGTATGTAAAGGGAATAACCAAGAAAAGCACGAGAAATCATCAACAAAGAGAGCATTATAACGAAAACCATCACTAGAGTCAATAGGAGCCGGTCCCCACAAATCACAATGTATTAAATCTAAAACGTGAGAGGCACGTTTGTCATTTAACGAAAAAGATAATTTTTTGCTTTTTGCTAATTGACAAGTAGAACAAACAGACGAGGATGATAAAAGAGAAGAGATAGACAAAAAACCCAAAGAATGCAATAACTTAATAATTGAAAAGGAAGTATGCCCTAAACAATAATGCCATAAATCAAGAGAAGAACGAGTAACGGAACTACTTAAAGCAGCAACAAAAGCTGGAGTCACATAATTTAAAACATATAAACCATCTTTACATATGCCCCGAGCTAGTGGTTCCCTTGTCTGAAATTATTTTTTATGATAGAGGTCGGAACGGGATTTGTTCCATCAATAAAAGAATCAAGGTCTGCCAATTTAAGCATAGGCAGTGCCTGTCCTTTTCACAGCAGGTAATTAGTAGAAGTGAGGTGGATTTTTACCATGTGTATAAGAGTAGTAAGAGGAACTGTATCTGAGATAGAAGCGGAAGTCGCCATGAGAACAGAAAGAGCGAAGACAGGCTGAAGAAGAAGACGAGAGCAGAAGCAGGAGTGAGAGAGAGAAAAGAAAGGCGAGAGTATAAGTGGGAGAGAAAAAGTGCTTTTGAGAGAAGGAAAAGTGCTTTTGAGACAGATCAGGATTTTCCTGCTGATACCATGTGAGAAAAGAATTTTGATCACCGTGATTTGGTGATTGTATTTTCTGCTATTAATAATAGAGATTACAACAGAAATACAAAGATATATCCGAAAATACAGGGAAAAGATTACAACAGTAAGATTTGACTTTATCTACAAGGAATAGTAAAACTAATCTAAGAGTTATCCATATTAGTGGTCACAAAAGTATTTTTAGTAACCACATGCAAAAAGTAGCCACTTATAGTATGATGCTAAAAGTGTTTTTTGAAACTACTTTGTAGTTACTAATATATTTGTAACTATTTTTTGCAACTACTTTGTAGTTACTAATGTATTTGTAACTACAAGTAATTGCAAAAGAGTTTGGCATAGTGTAGTAAATTTGGTTAAAATTGTATGAAATATTTTGTAGTTGCAAAAAGAGTAGCGGCAAATACTCCCTTTTCTTGTGCTGAATGTAGTAATTTTTTTATATTCATTTTTATTAACTGAAATTGTTCAAATGAATGAAAATTTTACTGAAAATATTGTTTATTAGAATACCCGTATTAATGGTTTAACAACTTTAGTAGATTTTTTTTTCTTTCAATTAATTATGATATTTACACGTGATGCAGATGAAGACAGATGATAAAAGCTCCGCAAGCATGGCTGTAGGACACAACAGTGCTAAAATGAATCAATTCAGCTGTTTGGCGTAACCAAATTCCTTTTCAATGAAAAAAAAAAAAAAAAAAAAAAAAGCTAATTCATTCTAATTCAATTAAAATATTTGCTTGAATTTTGATTTTTGCGTACTATAAATTTGTCAATATTCCAATTAATATGATGTAATAATTATGTGGTATAAGAACATACTATTGTATACTCGTAATTCATCTATGCTTTTATATACCTGAAAATTATTGTGCCGAATAGATTATTGGGTTTTTAAAATAGAAGCTTCTCAAATCATGAGTACTAATAATAAATCTGCAATTAATTATTTTACTCAGATAAAACACGGTTTGAAAAATAGTTTTAGTTTCTCTTGAATTTTTTTTTCATCTCCGTAAAATTATATCTTATTTTTCTAGATTGTGTCTAAATTCGAAATGATAAAAACAGTGCATACAATATGGTGGTGTTTATATGGATGGATTTTTCGTTAATGTTAATTTTATTTCAAGAAAAATAATATTGACATGAATCTGAACTATTTTCTGTAAAGCTGTTTATGCAAAATATAATATTGGTTTAATCATAGCTCTGAAATAATTATAAATAAATCAAGACCTTGCATGATTATTATTAAATATTACTTTTCACGTTTATTTAATGTAACTGAGATCGAATGAATGAAATAAATATATTAAAAATATTTTTTACTGTAATATTTGTATTAATGGTTGCACAACTTTATTAAACTGTTTTAATTTATTTGGTTTGTAAGTTGTAATGTTTGAATTAATTATGGTATTTGCGGGTGATGCTGATGAAGACAAACGAAAAAAGTTGAGCAAGCATGACGGACCCAGAAATTTAGATGAGAGGGGCCATTTATAGACGGATCTAGGAGTTTGTTTCACGTAAACTTTTTTTAGCTATGCTAATGTGACAATTTTTACCAAATAGAAAGCAAATATTGAGTAGGCTAAAATCAAATTCTTTTTTATATAATTAGGCCCTAAACTTAAAATATTGGATAAATTATATTAAAAAATAATATCTTAGAAAATTAAAGGAGGACTACCGTTGTGCGGCCCCATAGTATAATCAACTGTATAAATAAAACTAGAAAAATATTAATAATTTAGATAAGATCTGATTCATCACAAAAAGAAAAAAAAAATCAAGATTAATGTTTGTATATTCATAATATTTCTAGCATCTTTTATCTTTATTGTTTATACATAACAATACATTCATCTACTTCATGTCAAACAATAATTTTTTTTTATTTTATTTTATTTAATTATATTAAAATCGACTAAAATAAACATATATAATAAAATATTATGACGGGATCAAGGGAGACACACATATATATTAGTATATTATGACGGGGCCAGGGGCGCCCAATGCCCCCCTTGGCCCCAACGTGGGTCCGTCTGGCTGGAGGACAAAAAAAAAAAAAAAAGAAAAGCTAACTAAATCTAACTATTTAAGTGTTTGCCTGAAATTGTGTTTTGCGTGTTATAGGTTTCTTAATATTCCATGTAATAGCTTGTAATATATATATGTTATGACAATTGATTATAATATTATATATGAAAATTCATCCATGTTTTCTTATGCTCGAAACTATTTTGCTAAATAAACTCTTTGTTTTTATTATAAATGCTTCTGAAACTATGTGTACAAATAGTTAATTTGCACATTAATTATTATATACAACTATAATAAGAATTAAAAAAAAAAATGAATTTGTATAGAAAATTATCTTCAGATGCATAAATTATATCCTTTTGACTCTAGATTGTATAAAAATTCCAAAATGATGAATACCAAACACAATACTGATGATTTTTATGAAGATGCATGTTTTGTATATGTTATTATTAATGGAAGTAAAATAAATTTTTGAATGAATGTGAACTTAATTAATGTTGGTAGTATTAAAACAAAATAGATTATAGAAGGTGAATTTAAAGATTTCTAAAATGTGGAAGTGGGGCAATGGGATAGTGATACGTTGCAGAGTTAATTTGTAGTTTTGTGCTCTGAATCCTTATCAACTGCATCATTCGTGCATGAATGTTTTTAATTCTGATTTTTTTACAAACTGTAAAAACACAAATATTAGAGTAACAAACATATTATAAATATAGGATAAAATGATTAATGCCTGTACGACACAATTGAAAACATTTTTTTTTGTCACATTAGTATAGATGAATTACTAAAAATACTGGAAATGATTAGTAGAAAAATTTTTGGTTGTTTCAAATTTGGAAATTGGAAATGGTTTTTTATGGTATACTTTTTTTTAAAAAGAAAAAAAAAAAAAAAAAAAAAAAAACCCTACACCTTTTCAATTTCAGTTTTTTCACGCTTTAACTACACACACACAGACTCATTTTTTATTTTATATTACTTTTTTCGTTTTAAAATTATACAAATTAAAGAGGAGTACTGAACCACGCCTAATATAGATATATTACTGAAATTTATTGATATAAAAATAATTTCATATATGGAAATTGGAATTTAATTTGTTTTTTGAGGTATATTAGTTTTTTTTTTCTTTTTTTTTTTCTAAACCTACAAATCATTACAATTTAAGTCGTTTTAAATATATTTAAATGAAATTAACATTAACATACATATTCATTACAAAATACTTTTACTACTGCCATGTATGTTTTTGCAGCCGACCAAGTACATGTTATTATAGAACTGAAAATGATAAAGTAAGTATTAAGCTTATGATGACTTAAACCAAATAATGTTTTTTTCAGGATGAGACATTGAGAGGTGGATGGCTAGTCCGAAAAAAAACAGATAACTATAAATGACTCTTGTTATTTGCAACTGCATGAGTTTTTTGTGTTTCATTTAATTTACAAAACTTGGTAAAAACAATTATGTAGGCAGAATAAATTGGTTCAAAGGCTATAACAACAAAAGAGATATCTGATTTTTTAAGTTTTCGTGCCGATTATGATATGTTGATGATAGTCTCAACCTGTGAATATGTTAATGTTTAAAATTTGATCTAATAAATAACAAGTATGACACTACATTATATACATTAAACATGGGATTTCGAAATTGAATCAAAATAAGAAAAATAAAATTTAAATTGAAAATTACAACAGAAAAAAAAAAAAAAGTCATCGTTTTTTATAAAAACACTGGTCACATAATAGCTTGCAAGTCTTCACTTTTCTTTCTTCATCGTCCTCTTTCTTTCTTTAAGGGCACCTATCTCATCAGCTTTTGTGGATTCCTGAATCATGAGATCATCATCTTCATTACTTTCATTTTGATAATGAACAAAACTCTCCCCAACATCACATTCCGTGCCATCACATGTGTTACTTCCCTGTATTTCTTTTTTTTCTTCTTTTTTTTTTGCAAAATGTAAAACTGCAGAAAATGTTTTTGCAAAAGACTGTTTTTCCAATAAATATGAACCCTCTCTTGCACATGATTGGTACCAGTTGCATTTAATTGTAGTTGATTATCAGAGGGAACAAATAACATTTTGAGATTCTTGTTCAACTACTTCAATTGCAGTTAACTTTGTAGCATCCTGCAGTTGTGAAAAATTATTATTAGTATTTGAATTCGCACATGACAATCTCTTTTGAAAATATGTAACAAATTGGACAACAAATAAAAACCTTAGAGTGAGCATATTTCTCCTTGTAATTTTTCAGTATTCTTTCATCATATATCATTTTCAAGACACTGTATGTCACATAATTTCATATATTGTCACCTTCCATGACTTGAATTTTAAAAAGACCAACCTGGTCAGTTAATGCTTGCTCAATTTATGGGGAAACAAAATCATAGGCCTCAACTTGAAACTTGAGAAACAAATTTGAAAAAATAGAAAATATATAATACTTCATAGATTCAATGTAGTAAACAGATGTTGAAACATTAGGATTTTACGAACATCGGTTTCCTTGACTTAGGCATTAATTTTTCCTATGAGTTGTATGCACTCTTTGTCCCACAAAACAAATTGTGCACTCCCCGGCTCATCATGAAGAGTAACTTCAATTTTGTATCTAAAAATGAACACTAAAGTGAGATTTGCGTTGAAGTATTTGAAATTTACTACATAAGTCCGTACATCTATATCTACCTGTAATTGCCACCAACTTCTGTTTTCACACATTTCGAACAAAATAATGCACCACCAACTGCTGTCATTTTTAGAACAAACTTTACATGGCAATTAACACCAATTAGACAAAATTAAATTTCCACAATAGTTGCAGAAACCCAATAACTCCCACCCTATATTGAAAATAATTGAGATACATATACTTAGGAAAAATAAGTAACAATAATAATGTAAAATTTCACTCTAAGTAGTAGAAAAATTAATGTAAGCATACAAATAATTCGTAATCCTATTCTTATAGTTCTTGATATTATTCTTATAGTTCTTTTCATTTCTTATTTCTTATTTTTTATAATTAATGAATTCATATAGCTCATAATTCTTATAATTTCTGATAACCTGATTATCAGCCATTATTTCAGCCAGGTATCTTACGACAACCTCTCCACTGCTGAAGTCATCAGCAAAAGCAATGACAATGTTGATTTCTATCATCGCAATCGTAGTATATTCAAAATCCGACAGCCTTCAACCTTAAAAAAAAATGTTGTCAATAATCTAAGGTAAAAGATTGGATGAATTTTTTTTTTTTCTTGCAATACATGTTATGATATATTACATTACACTCAAACCTTTAAATTCATCCACATCACTATTGACAATGACCTTAGTCACATTTAATGTGTTTGACAATTTGATGTGCCCTGAAAACTGTATAATTCCCAAATAAAACAAAAGATGTAAAACAAAAATCTAGCGAAATGTATTGGAATATGATAGAGCACAACACAAAAACCTTTTAGATTTTTGAAAACCTCTAAATACAGACACCCTACCAAACTGTATTATCATAATAACAATTTTATTTGAGTTAGGATATATATATATATATATATATATATATATATATGTATGTATATATGGCAATAGAGCATCAGCATAACTGTCCTACGATGTTCAAGATAACTGACCTTGCCTTATAGAAATTAACATTGTTGGAACAAATTATAGCATATATAAGAAATAAATAAATTGACACAAAGGCTTGCTTATACTAATGTCCTAAAAGAAAAATTCTCCCCTTCTCTGATGTGCTGAAGTGGGAAGGAGAACTGTTACCATAGGAAATGAGAGGGATTTAAGCCATACAAACCCGCAGCATTGGTTCCAATCACAAATAATCCTCAAAATCCAATCAACAATCAATAAAAGCAATCAACTCTAGAGTTGGGCTACTCCCAATCGAAGAAACCACAAATAACTACTCACAATCCATGAAAATCATCCAACAACCATAGTAAATACAAGACTCAAGCATTTAATGAGGAAGAGATTAAAGAGCAATAAAAGCAAAGAGAAATAATAAGTAAGAGAGAAGAAATCTTAGTCTAGATTTAGAACGATGATGAGAATCTTCAATTTATGCATGTATTTACTCCAATTCGGATTCTCTAGTGAAAGCTCCAAAAATCCTTCAAGAATACCCAATACCCAAGAACCCTAATGGGTTGCTCAAAAACCAAATGAAGAACCTAGTTCTACTCTAGAGAGAAGGGAGAGAATAATCCTAGAGAGAGAGTAAATAGAAATGTGTATTTTTACAAAATGAGGTGAGATTATGAAAATGAAAGTGAGGGAATGAATATATAGGGACTTCGCCCACACTCCTCATTAAAAATCTGCTGAGAATCCTAAGGTAAGTAAGGGTAGACTAGTAGAAACACCATTAAACAGCTTGGTCTCCTTAAATGTTGAGTCGGGACCCTTGAATGTGCTCGACTCGGTCTTCTCGTGATTTTTGGGAAACATCCATCCGGAATCAGCCTTTGAAAATAACTACAAAGTTGTATATCTTCGTCTCGACTTCACGTGGTAACTTGAATCACTCAAATCGAAGCTCAGACAAGGAAGTTACAGCCGAAATACGAGGACAACATGCTGAGAACTGGGAGTGCGCGGTTCGCGGTATGCTGGACAACTGCCAGACCGGCAGATGTGGTGGCTGCACTGGGGATGGGTACCAACTGTTGGAACCACTGTCAGACGGCAGCTGGTCTGGTAGGTGCAGCGGCGGTTGGTGCAATTCAGCCCCTCTTCGCGCCTTCGTTTTATGTCGCGGTTTTAGTGCCTTTTCTCTCGTCTTCTCGATCCGACCCCTTCACGATTTTTGTTCCCGACTTAAAGAAATTCGATTTGGGCTCTTGTTAGGTCTGATTCGGGTCTATTTGGGCCTCAATTTTAGGGTGGAACATGGAGTATGCACAATCGTCCTCGTCCTCTTTCCTTCTCCAAATTGAGGCTTTTCTATCCATCTTCTCGGCCCTATTTCTTTCTCATGACTTGATGATCTTCAGTGTGGGCCTAACTCTAACCTAGTTTGGGCTCATTTGGGCCTCGAGATGCAGTCCGGAGTGAGAAAATGGACGTAATCGATCTTCTTGATCTCCCGGATTTTCCTAACCTTCAAAATACGCTTCAAAAACACCCAAAAGGGCATCAAATCGTATTAGAAAGAAAAATCAACCCAAGAGGACAATTAAACATGAAATCTCACTTAGACATGTTAAATACTCGCAATTCTCATTAAAATGTGGATGTTAAAAGTATAAGAAAAACGATAATTTTCACGTTTATCAATATACAGATTTACGGGGTATCATAAACAGACACAACTCCTCTTTAAAGAAGACGTATTTTTGTTAGCATTCAAAAAGAATAGACGCGTCCATCATTTCCTTTTGTTAATATAATATAATATATTATATATGGCGAAAACAAAAGGAAATGACGGACGCGTCTATTCTTTTTGAATGCTAACGAAAAGACGTCTTCTTTAAAGAGAAGAGTTGTGTCTGTTTGTGATACGCCGTAAATCTGTATATAGATCATATAAGATAGATTTACAAAAATTAAACAATCAAAGATACACCGTATGAGAGAGACACGGAAAGTACAAAGTTCACTTCTTAAATTCTAGAGTGTAGAATTCGAAGAAGAATACATAGTTGAATCTTGGGAACAGAACACCCATAGTATTTATTCTTTTTTTATAGCATATAGTAACGAAAATAAATTGAGGACTCTCCAATGGTCGATGTGGGAATCATCCACAGACGAAGACAAGGCCATATAGGCTTTCACAGAATTGTGTTTCTATGAAGCAATGAGACAGGGCCTTAACAATAATTCTGACCTGCATGAGTTGATGAATTGATTTCATAGAATGGGCGCCGGTTGGCAGCAACATTGTATCATAAACAATGATTAGTCGGTGAATTGATATTATCTCGGTCGCGATGCGTTGTAATCCGAGAACAATGAAGTTGCTTGGAAGAACAGGGACTGTTGTGCTTCTGGGGTGTGAAGCGACGATATAAATGATAGAGACGAATAGTCACAACTCCTCGCAAATGTAAAATATTCTAAGACAGAATTATTCATCGGCGATCTTTCTCTTCTGTGAGAAGCATCCTAATGGGATTTGATATGATGTGGCCGAATAACGGAAATGGAATGAATGTGAGCCAGGCTGGTAAATTAATGGAATTGCTATATTAATGCAATTAAACATGGCCATATTTAATTTATACATAATAATTGTTTTATCAGAATTTGATAGGGCCTGAGTTCTTTCGAAAATGGGGGTACTTCACTAATTAACTAAGCAACCGAATCGTGCATTGGGATGGGCTAGTTTGTTTATTTGTCGTGGGCTTATTGGGATTTACTAAATCCTTTAGGTCCGAATTAGCCCTGTAACAATTAAATTGTGTTCAAATATATTTTGATTAAGGTCTTCTTTGGTATCTTGTTACTACAATTGAGTGGACCTGATTGTTTAGTGATGGCCACGTTTGGGGCTGGTTAGTTGAAAACCAATCTAATTGTAGTATTTTTGGACTTGGCCATATTGATTAGCAAAGAATAGTCGGACATGTCAATGGACATAGTGTTAAAAAAATTAAAAATAAAAGGGCATCAAGAAAGACAATTGTGGCATTGGACTTGATCAATTCTTTAGGGTCCAAATTTAAAAGGATTGAGAGATTCAAAATGGAATAATTAAGGATTTGTTAAAGGATATTCCGTTTTTTGCCTAAGCCTGTGACAATTTTAAATTGTTGCAATTGTATGCCGGCACAAGTCAGAGCAAAGAATAACAAGTCAAGGTATATTAGGCACATACAATAATAGAATAAGATGCTCTCAATTATTTCCATGGAAAATATAAAGCCAAAAGAAAATGTTGACAAAGGCCTAACAAGAGAGTAAATTAAGATATAATCGAGGGGGATGGGTTTAAAGCCAATAGAAGAGTAGAATATGGCTAAAACCTAACCTAGCAGATTGGAGATATCATGGCCTAGGTTCAATAGGCATAGTGATTAGGTAATACTCAAATGAGAAAACACACATCCACTCATTCCTATGATAAATAGTGTGTTGGCTAATGTAGTTAAGGGTATGCTATAGAGCATTTAATGACAATTATAGGAGTCTATGGAACTGAAATAATGTCACAGATATGATAGTAAATGTGGGGTCGCAATTATGAGAATGAAATGGCTAAGTTCTTAAACACATGTTTATACTGTCAGAATAATCTAGAAAAACATAATGAGGAAAAGTAAATTTTAAATTTTACTCATGGTCTTGGATAGTAAATTCCATTCTTTTTTCCTTAGCAGTTTATGTCGGCTCAATCTAGCGGGACGACAACTTACTAATTACATCTGCAGAAGAACAAATAATAATTTGTAAGTAATTCTGATTGTGAGAAAAATGTACATTTGATAGTTGATATGATAATATGACAAATGAAACATAATAGTATAATAATAATATATCAAATAAATCAAACTGAGGATCATCCTTGACCGCCTCAAGATTTCTGAATGATTAAACTGGAAAAGACAATTTGGAAAGTTCTCATCGAAGATCTTCTCCATTTTGGTTTTCCTAAGGAAGACAATCTTTAAGGCATTTGAGGCAATCTTATACTCCATCCAATTTTCGACCACCAGAAAATACTTCAAAACATAAAGACCACCCTTCAATGGCTTCATCTTTAAGTTTCCATTGCAAGAACTTTATCGTTGCATGAGTTCTTTCACCTTCTTTGTCATGACATACAATTTTAAAAGAAAAAATAGGATTTTGGTTTCTATATGTAGAAACCTCATATGCTCTAACGATGAGCAGACGAATGGCCCAAAGTTGTGGAGGGCTTGAGATCCCTAACCAAACTAAATGAGGGGCCAATTGAAAAGAAAGTAAGAAAGTTGGTAGGTCTTTTCGGGTAGATTTCGGAATCTGTATGTAAGAATTGATGAGTTGGAATGTAAGAATGGAAAGTGCATGTATAGCGTGAATATACACCTACTTATAGAGGTAATCCTACAACTGCATGCACCATGAACTTGACATGGCAGTTTACGTCGATTTGCTGGAGTAGTACACTTGTAAGGAAGAATCGATTAACTGCCACGTTAGTGGAATGATTATTTATATTTTTTTATTTGCATATTTTGTTTTTAAAAAACCTTGGATAATTTGAAAGCTTATTGCAAGTACCATCTTAAATTTGGAATTTGAATATAAAAAATAAGGAAATGTGTTTTCTTAAAAGAAAAAGAGAAACAATGTTGTCTTCTAAGTAAATATCAAGTAGCTGGTACATTAGTGACGGTTCCTTTTTGTTGATATTTTGTTTTAAAAGACCATCTCCAATCTGAAAAACAAAATAACCACCTTAAACTTTGCAACTGAGCCACAAAAAATCATCGTCAATTTAAAAAAAATAAAAAATAAAACAGTCATGTTCAAAATGCAGACACGTGTTTTTTGAAAATAAACTGAAACAGAGTGCACTGTAATCTAACACGTGTAGATAGCTAAAATAGGGGAATTTAAGGCAATGAACGACTAAGACATGCAACATGCAGTTTTTGTTTAATAGTAAGTAGGGATTTGTTTTTTAGTGACGAAATTTATTTGGTCTTTACAATTACAATTACAAATACAAACTCTTTAAATTCTAATTAATGGAGTGACCCATTCGAGTCTGATTGGTGGTGTATTTCTTTATTTCCTTCTCTTTTCCTTTATTTCCTTTTTTTTTATTGACGAAATTTATTAGATCTTTACAATTACAAATACAAAATTTTAATTATTTAAATTCTGATTAATGGATTGACTCGTTCGAGTCTGATTGGTGGCGCCCTTCTTTATTTTCTTTTTGTTTTTTGTTTATTCTCTCCTCTTTTCCTTTATCTCTTTATGTTTTTAATGACAAAACTTATTTGATTTTTACAATTACAAATGCAAATTTTTAAATTGTTTAAATTCGGATTAATGGAGTGACCCTATAGTGTAATTAACGTTTTAGCTACCAACTTAGTTGAAATCTCCACTCCAATTTATATATTAATTAACAATTTGTTAATGTGAATTATTTTTCTTATGCTATATCTGGCTAACTTATTTATGAAATTTGTGAAAAGAGGCACAACGAGAGGATGAGTTCGGTTGAAGAAGGGAACCAATGAGGTAGATAGCTCGTTTTTTTTTTTCTTTTATTTTTGTAATTTTATTTAGGTTTTATTATCATTAAGTGTATGTTGGTCTTTATATAATAGTAGTTTAATAATTATTAAGTGGGTGGGTTGCGTTGAGAAACAATTGTGGGATACGAATTGTCCGAGCTTGCTTTTTAATTTATACTTCCTCCGTCCACCTTATCTTGTACACTTTCCTTAAACGGTTGTCCCACCTTATTTTGCACAGCCTAAAAAAGGAAAGTTATAACATAATTTCCACCCTTAAAATCTCCACCCTAAATCTTCACCCTCAATACACCTTTGAAAGGTCAACAAACAACCAAAAAGAATTTTTTCTTAATACCTGTGCCGACTCCCCCTGTGCAAGATAAGTCAGGATAGAGGGAGTATATTTTAAGTTGAATGAATTTAATTCTAATTTATACTAGCAATATACACGTGCGTTGCACATGACTACTATGTTCTTATTATCATCTAATCATAAAAACTAATTTGAACATAGAATAATTTTATTTTGTGTGGTGGTATCAGTTGATCGATATTTACCATTATAATATACACAACTTCTTAGATTATTCAGTGCAAAAACAAATGGAGGGTTTGACTGATTGAGCAAAACACAATTCAAAATCGAATATGAAGAATCATAAAGAGAACACAAAAAAGTTTAATAATGTTAGTCTTAACAAAAAAAAATTATAATAATGTCAAAAGATTCATAAAAATGACATATCATGATATAATCTACAAAGTAATACATGTATAATTTGATATATTATAATTATTATTTACTTCTCAATATTCATAGACTTCAACAACATTAATATTTGTTTTTAATTTTTTTTTTCTCCTAATCTAAAAACAAAGAAAAAACTCTTCCCTTCCCCCAATATGACTCGAACCCAGGATCAAAGATTTAGGTAGTGTATGCTCTTGCCACTTGAGTTATTCAACTTCGTCCATAGTAACATCTTCAACATCAATAATATAATAATGAAGATATTTCATAGTAGAGACTCAAGTGACGAAACATTGAGGAGTAGATGATGCATCGCCAACTCCTAGAGGTCCTGGAATAACTTATCCGACGTTTTACATAGTACAAATGGCTAACCACAACAAGTGTCAATGAAGACTATTCTTGCTAGAACCAAGATTTTATCGGTTTCAAAATATCTATTGACAATCAGATACATTGTTGTACGATCATTGTATTATTATATATTTTACTAATTAATTAATCTATACAAGAAGGTTTAGAGAATACCTTGTAATGTGCTTTACCAAATCTATTTGTGTATTTACCACACTCCAAACCTCCAAGCCTTCTCCGGTATCTTCATGAACTGCACTGCAATGAACAAGACATCTATTGGACTATAAATATTTGTGTGTATTACTCGTCTTGAGAACTGAGTATGTATCCAATATATATTATTTCTCCCAAGTAACAAAGATACTGGAGATTTTTATCTTCCATAATATCATAATCTAATTTAATTTCAGTTCACATTGAGTCACCGAAGGGATCTGATTGAACTCAATTAAATTAAGCTCCAATAAATTAATTGTGACTCGATCAACTCTTGACTTATCATATTAATTTATTAATTATGTTATATTCCATTAAAAAAATATAATTACACTCTTAATTTAATTGTCATTTGAAGCAATATAATCAATAAATACTATTCTGTATTTGATTGATCCAATAATTCTTTGTGGGTTGCCCACATATTTCAGCGTGACATTCAGCAACACCTTTGTCTAGACCTTGTCCATTGTGTAAGAAGTCCAATCTTGATGTTGTTTCATTTGTGAAAGAGAGATTCTTTTTAGTCACAACTTAGTTTTCAGCATTCCCAGGAGGCACAATGATCATAGAAAATATTAATTTAATTACAAAATTATTACTTTTTTAAAATTGTTACTTTTGTATAAGATAAAAACTTGTATGAGACCGTCACACGGTGTAACGGGAATAAAAGTATCACTTCTTCTAGCAAAAGTATCATTTTTATCTCTAAACATATCACTTTTTTTTAACAAAAAAAGTATCACTTTTATCTGTAAAAGTATCGCTGTAGAAAAATTATCACTTTAATCTGTAAAAGTATCATTTTTCCTGTAAAAATATATTATGTCACATGTGAGGCCGTCACACAACTCACTCTTTGTATAATAGTTCGCTTAAAGTTACACTTTTTTACATTAAAAGAAACATTAATTTATTATGATAAAAGTAACTCTTGTCCTATGGAAACAGATCCGTAAGATAGTCTAATATTCCGATCTCAATATATATTCACACATAAAATTCTTTGTATATTTTAATGTGAGAAAAAACTTCCAGCTTCTATCATGGTCCAACATCTTTTACAAAAAAATTAAATTTATATATATATATATGCTGTGTGTAAATATGAGTATACATGCTTTATTTATTGATTTAACATTACTTATTTTATATTTTTCTCAATTATTTCGTCAATTATACGTCAAAATTTGAAAATTATGTCATTTATAAAAAAAAGTAAAGTATAGTATTATAATAAATTAGATTTTTGTTTCTTTTTATGGAGAGTTGGCTATATACATAGTATCTCATTATCGAAAATCGAGACACGTGATCCAATCTATATGTAAATATATTTATTATTTTTTTAATTTCTTTTTAAGTTTTTGTATGTTGTTACTCACCTTTTTTGTTTTAGCTAAAGACTTTCAAGTTTTCACATACTGCACATTCTATTAAAAGTCTTATATGTTCATGTTCAAACCATTTTGATATTGTTTCTCTTATTTTTTCTTTTGGGCTATATCGCACTTTATTTCAAAGTATTTATTATGTATTTTATATTAAATCTATGCTCGTAAGCTAATACTCCCTCCATTCCATATTAATTGACGTTTTATGATGAAAGGGAAGAATTAATGATTGAATATTTTAACAGATATACCCTCAGCTAAAGATTTAACTAAATCAAAGTATCTCCGATAGATTGAAAAGTAGAGATATTTTAGAATTGAGTCCCGGGAGAAAATTGGTAGAATTAATGAAAAAAATGTAAAACATCAATTAATTGGTAAAGGGGAGAACATCCTAAAACGTCAATTAATAAGGAACGGAGGGAGTATCAACATTCACATTTTACTATCTTCATTCTTCTGCATGTTTTAATTTAATTACCCGATATTGCTTCACGTAGTGCAATTTTTGTTTTTTAAACCATTATATAGTACAACTTATTTTGTTATTTCATTATAGTATTTTTTCTTTGGTGTACCTTATAATTATATATAGCACAGTAACTAGATTTCTCCATTTATGTCATATGCTTAAAAATTATGTATAATATTTTCATCGATATAATTTTTTTCTTTATACCAGATTTTAAATATTATCTGATAGGGATAACGGGATCAGCTCGGGTCGGGTTAATGCCTGAGCCCACCGACCGACCCAACACGCGTAGGCCCAGCAGGGTCAATTAGGGTTTTGATTTGATAGTATAAATAGGAGGAAAGAACTTTGATTAAGGGTTCGAATTCCGTATTCTAAATTACTCCGTGTGAACTCAACATTCTAGTAAAAGAAACACTCCGGCGATTGCCGTTTTCTGCCCGTGGACGTAGATCTCCGGATCGAACCACGTAATTCTTGTGTGTTTTTACATTATGTTTGCATAGATTATTGTTATAGTGCTTCGTTACCGGATTGCGCTTTATCAAATGGCGCCGTCTGTGGGAACGATGCTATGATCTCTCCAATATGGGTTATCTCCCTCATTAAAGCATGTGGAATTTCAAAGCACCACATGGGCAGATTAGGATCGTCGAACTCAATCAAAAGTGGCCGGAATATTTCTCCTCCAAGGCGAGGCGACCTTTAGCTTGGTGATCCCTTCCCCAGCTTTTACCTCTACTTGGATCGAATCGTCACAATCGCGCATCGACCTAGTCTGTGATTTTTACCATTGAAAAAGCACGAAAGCTTTGGAGCTTTAGCTCGTCTATAGCTCATCCCATCGCGATTGCGGTCATTCTCCGCTCTCCCCACCGTTCGAGGCACTCCAGTGACGAGCCGCCGTCTTCTGCAAATCATGGGGTGCACCACCGAGTCATACTGAGCCGACTCGAGTCCTCTTTTGCGGCGCACATATGGAGCCCTAGGAAACGCTGATTTTGTGAACCGGTTCGCATTCCTCGAACCGATCCTCATCCTTTGATTGGCCCGATCCGGTCTGCCATTTAGTTAACCGGGCTATCTCCTCTGAACCAATTCCTCATGACGTGAATCGGACCGACTGAAGCGGTTTCATCTAAACTATACCGGGCTGGCTCATCCCACTCTTGATTGACACCAGTTCGCGCCTCTAAGTTCCAAGCTGAAGCACGAACAGAGTATACAAGAGCTCGCTCTCTCGCTGTCCCTGTTTCTCAATCTGGAGCAGAACAGGGCACTTCACCCCTCAAGCTCCTCTTCGATGGGGATCCGTCTTCCCAAATAAAACAGGGCAGCAACCATGAACCTGAAATTATTCTTCGACAAAGTACATTACCGTCGGGATTCCAACCGCACTGTAGCGGTGACGCCTCTCCCAACATGCAGCCTGGATGGCTGCTGTGTCCAGCATTTATCTCCTGGACCTTCTCCGTTCTGCCTTGAAATGACACAGGGCGTGCGCCGCGAACGCCGCGCAACCGGAGGGAATCCGGCAGAGGAGCTCCACCGTTGCTAGCGCTCTCTCGGAATCACATTTTTCGAACTCCGGGTATGCTAAAGGATAATTCTGAATTCCGATAAATACCCTCGAATACACCATTAACGCAACTGATCTGCGTACGGAGCTCCGGCGAACGTACTCCGGCGACAATGGTCTCAATCACCGCCGCAGAGTTGACTCTAACATCGATTGATGAATGAAACAAGTAAATTCACCAAATACACAATCCTCTCCGAATCAGACGCAACAAACAAACACTCCGATTCAGAAAACGTAAACATCGCCAAAATCGCAAGCGCCTCCAAATTCGTCTCCGACGGCGGTTTACAAACATCACCAAACACTTAAGCAACCCAGGCCTGTGTGCCATTTTCGCTACTGCTGCTTTTGCTGTCAATTTTACTGCTGAGACGAAGAACTTCGATTTGTCGATTTCGATTTTCTTCGCTTCGATTGCTGTCAATTTTCTGAAATTGATTGGCTGTGAAAGGCCTGTGTGCCGTCGCTGAACGCTACTGCTCTTGCTATTTCGCGTCTCGTCTCCGGACAATTAAACCTCCGTCTCCGGACAATTAAATCTCTCCCCCGATCCGTCCGGGGAGATTCACGTTTTGTCTCCGGACTCATATCACTCTCTCCCCCGATCCGTCCAGGGAGATTCACGTTTTGTCTCCGGACTCATATCAATCTCTCCCCCGATCCGTCCGGGGAGATTCACGTTTTGTCTCCGGACTCATATCACTCTCTCCCCCGATCCGTCCGGGGAGATTCGCGTTTTGTCTCCGAACTCACATCAATCTCTCCCCCGATCCGTCCGGGGAGATTCACATTGGCAATGTCCACGTCGTGTTCCCGAACACCCAATACAGAAATTCTTATTTCGGGTCAATTATTTACGGCCTCCGAGCCAATATTCGGCGCTCTGGCATTGAGATTTAGCGAGCCCAACGACTCGGCTGCGGAGTAGACCTCGACCAGACTACTATCTTCTTCCGTTACACTTTATTGCTTTTGAGGAGATCGCGGTCTCGCTATCACTTCGGTGGCATCATTCTAGTTCGATTCAGCCTCCACAGACTCTGAACATCCAAAAACACTGTGGCTCGCCAGCGACCACGACTCATCTTCCCTACGGCTCCACCCCGGTTACAACCGAATCGCCCAAATAATATGGGCTCAGTCCGGTTTAGGGCGTCGCCAATCACATCAACCTTACTCTTCGCCAGAAGATTTAAATCACACTCCGGTGTTCCTTTCATTTTGGCCAGGCACTCCGGTATTTTCTTTACCTCATTCATAATACTACACTCCGGTTTATTCTCCACCTCGGCCAGCTTGCGCCGCGAAGGTCCCATAGACGTGAATAGACCACGTCATCCACAAACACTTCGGCGCGATCACAGCCCAACTTGCTTATGGCTCCACCCCGGTGCTCCCTCCATTTTGGCCAGAATAATCACCCCGTTGTACCCTCCACCTCGGCCAGGAGGTCACATCTTTCCAACGCATCTTTTGCTTCTGAGAAGTTCGGTATCTCACTATATGCCCCGTGCACCTCGGCCTAGCTCGGCACTGCGTCCGCTAACTACTCCGCAGAGTCCCAGCGACGCGGCTAAACTCGGTCCTCCGTAAACACTTCGGCCCGCCAGTGACCCCGGTCCTTCTTCCACCCCGGTGACAACCGAAGCTCCTACCTCGCTCCGGCTGGGGGGGGGGGGGCATCTGATAGGGATAACGGGATCAGCTCGGGTCGGGTTAATGCCTGAGCCCACCGACCGGCCCAACACGCGTAGGCCCTGCAGGGTCAATTAGGGTTTTGATTTGATAGTATAAATAGGAGGAAAGAACTCTGATTAAGGGTTCGAATTCCGTATTCTAAATTACTCCGTGTGAACTCAACATTCTAGTAAAAGAAACACTCCGGCGATTGCCGTTTTCTGCCCGTGGACGTAGATCTCCGGATCGAACCACGTAATTCTTGTGTGTTTTTACATTATGTTTGCATAGATTATTGTTATAGTGCTTCGTTACCGGATTGCGCTTTATCATTAAATAAATGTGAAATTATTCATGTTCATCCATTTTCACATTTGTCTTGTAACTACTTCTGTTTAATATAATAAGATTTCATATCTCACTACAAAATCTATCTATTATAAATCTTGTGATTTTTACTTTTTTTCTCCACTTCTAATCACATTTTTTCTTGGTCTACAAAAATTATATCAACGCATATTAATGAATTGTTTTTGTAGGTTTATAAAGTATGTGACTAAAATTAATATTCAATGCATAGATAAATTTGAAAAAGCCGATCCATTGCATAAACCAATAGTATTTAAAATTTGCCAATTAAAAAAATATATTTAAAAATTTACCCAATATTACTATTGATTTTTTTGTATTTTTATTTCAGCTTTATACATATGTTATATCACTATTATATTCAAGCAAACTCTTACCTCCCTCCCCTATTCTGTTTCATCTTAGACACATTATATGTATAATAACTAATTTTATCATATGACATTTTAGGGTTATACATTAACTATTATTTTATCCAGTTGTAATGTTTGCAAATGTTTTTTTTAAAGTAGATTTCATTTTTCTAAAGATATAACAATAAATATAATATATAATCTCATCACTTGTAATTATAATAATTTAATTTATATTTACTTATGAATGCTCGTATGAAGAAATTTTGATGTAAAAATATGTATTGCTAATTTATATAAATATGAACACGGAGATTAAATGTCCTTATAATAGATTTTCTTTTATGTTATTTTATAGTATGAATCATTAATTTAGCATTCTTTAATTTACACACACACATATATATATATATAAAGGTGTTATTACACTTTTTCTCTATTAGTTATTTCATAATTTTAATTATGCTTAAATTCTTCGGGTTAATTTGAAATTGTCTACTACATTCAATTAGTAGCTTTTTGCCTAACCTTAGTATTTTTTTTTTTTTTATATATAATCACATTCTTGTGTTCAATTGGAAATTTTAAACCTATGTAGTCACGACGTATTATATTGAGATGTTTTGCGTAACAAATAAAATTTCATGCTTTAATTTTAACTCTAATTATCATACATACAATCTTGAAATTTTTTACGTCTCTCTTTAAATTTCTTAGATATAAGATCATAAAATTAATTAATTAAAATCACACTTAGTTTTTTATTTATAAATTGTAATGATGTGACCATGTCCAGATGGGCAACCAGTTGCCACGTCTACGGCTTCAACGGAATCCCTCAATTTTTAGGCCACGTCAGCAACCCCGGCGAAATTAGTGACCTCCGGCTGAATTTGTTCTCAAATTGGATTTTTTTTTTTTAAAACTTACAAGGTTGAAATTGAAATTACGCAAGATACAAGACATTTTTTTATCTCACCCTAAGTTACGTGACTAAAAAAAAAATCCATTAAAAATGTTACATTTGAGGATATTTATTAATGATTTTTAAGATGTGATAAAAAAAAAAAAAAAAAAAAGACATTGTAGGTATATAGTTATAGGATTGAAACCAATTCTTTGTGCAAACCGATAAGCCAATTCTTTGTGTATACCAGTTCAAGGTCAATAAAATTTATATATCAACATTATTTTCTCTTATTGTAATATTTACGATTAATATTTCTTATTAAGTATATAAAGTTCATTGTAGATCTCTTGGTCATGAAATTAATTGACTTTCTACAGTGGTAGTATACATTTTTCCCATTCTCACATAGTTTCTTAATTTTAATAACTATTTTATAATTCTCATATTCATTTGACCATTTTCTCCATTCCTTAACTTGTAGCTTTTAATGGACTTTCTATAATTTATTTGTATTTTTATTGTTTGGGTTCACCATTTAAATATTTATATGTTCTACATCTCTATTGATTTTATTTACTATTATATATATCATATTTCAAAAACATAAACATATGTATATTTGATAGACTTTATAAACTATGACATCATAATGTTTTACCTAACAATTTACTTTTTTTCTTTTTTCTCATTTTGTTATGAAATAATTAGGGGATGTTTGATTATGTTTTCAAAATCATTTTTTTTACTTTTTATTATGCTAGACACATAAATCATGTTTGTTTTACCATTTTCATACATATTCATTTTTCAAATCAATCATTATGTTTAAATTAAATATTTATTTTTGTGTCTCATCACAATCAATTCATCTATATAATAAAATGAATTTTAATTATCATTATTTAGTGGAACCTACAATTTACTACTATTCTAATAAAATATCATTATCCAAGCATATTATTCAATACTTAATCACATATACTTAAACATCAATCATATTTATCAAATCATATCAATCATATCAAATAAAATCTCGTAAACAACGCTACAATCACTAAAAACAGAAAATTGGATATGAAAACATAAGCAATCATCCCCTAAATTTACGATTCATAATTTTGATTTTTTTATACATCAAAGTTATTAGCTATAACTAAGTCATATTCAACTAAAAGAATATCAAATATTTTTTTCTTGATTAATATTCTGCTACTTAAATCATAACCTTCATAAAATATAGCTCTCTTTATTACCTTTCCTTATTTGGGTGTTTAAGTATATTTACATATATTTTTACTACTAAAATGCCTATACAATAATAAATTGATTACATATAAGGTCATTTTATACTATGAGGGTAAGCATTTTAATTTTATCAACATTTCTTACATACAACTTTGATCAATTACTATCTTAAAAATTAATGCACGATAAGAAATCATGTATTAGTTTTCTAACATACTCATTTAGTATTTTAATAAATTTATGAAGGTTATATTTTCGAACACTCTATAAATTCACATATAATAGTTATACAATTTTAATAATATCTATAATACTCCTATGCCCAAGGACGAAAATATCGGTATTCGTGGAAATATCGGTCTTTCAATTTACGAAGATATCGGGGAGATATCGATTAATATCGGAATATCGGTGAAATATTTTTAAAAATGCCGAAAAATGTATTAAAACACTTAATTTATCACGATATTTTATAGATTGTTATAAACCTACTTAAATCCAAATATTTAATCAAAAAATTGAGCACAATTCACGCATATACAACTAGTTGGTAAATAAAAAACAATACATACGTTCGATTTATCCTTTTCTCTTAGAATATTTAACATGATTTTTTAGTTATTATCTAAAATGTATTGTAAACAAAGTTTGATTTATTGTTTTTTTTTTATTTAAAAAATATTATCTATTTATGAAAGAAAATTAAAGTCTTTATTAAAATTATTTCAACATTATGTAAGTTAAAAGCATTGAGAATATTTACAGTATATAAAACTTTTCTTGATTGACCTATAACATTTTTTATACAAAGGCAACACTAATTAAAAATTAAACACAAATAAATTAGGAAATATAACAATTTTTAACTCTAATTTAACATAATATTTTTAAAATTGTTATAACAAATTTAAATATTACAACGTTTTTTCATCATAAGATTATAAAGAAAACAAAATATTTACAAAAATGCCCAATTATTATTTTATACTTAGTTTTTATTTTTCTAATTTTCATTTTAATAACTAATTATGGTACATATTATTGTAAGTAGATTTTACTAAATAGGTTATATAAATGCTATGTAGATATAATAACAAGTTGTTGACTTGGTCTAATGGTTAAAGCTTGGAGCCTCATTCAAGAGGTCTCAAGTTTGAATCTAAGTCTGGGCAAAATTTAAAAATTTTTGCTGAGGGGCGATTCACGATATTTTGGCGAGAAATCGGCTCTCGTCACAAGCTGGCAGAAAAAGCGCGCGAGATTTCAGCCAGCGATTTTCGCATAGATTCTCGCGATTTATCGCGAGATCTCGGCGATAAATTAACAAAACGTGATAACAGCTCAATATCGTCTCGGTGACTTGATTTTCGCGAGAAATCGGCGAGATCTCGCCGATTTCTCGCGAGATTTACATCCTTGCCTATGCCCCATGATCACAGTCTTGTTTAGAAAATTTTGTCTTCTCGAATCGGTCTGGTTTTAAAAGTTAATGTCTTGTTTTATTAGTCGAAGTAAAAGATAATTTTTATTTTATTTTAAAACTTAGTTATATATGATTGAACAAATCAAATAAAACTGGTCAAACAAAGAATTTGTACGAAATTTTCAATCAGAACTCTCATTATAAGATGAAGGGAGTGTAAGGTTAAGCTAGGAGCTGCAATATGAGTCACAAAATGTCAACCTGACCCGTTTTAAGCAGGGTTGGGTAGAGGCATAATGGGTTCATCCATTAAACGGGTTAAACCCAGCAAACAGGTTGAACGCGGATAAACCTTCTTTAACTCGTTTAACTCATTTATAAATTTAAAGAAAATATTCATTTGATTTATTTTTAAGGTGCAATTATGAAAAATTTAAATTCAAAAGAACATATAAAAGTGAATCCATTTAATAAATTTGGAAATAGATTCTCAATGCAGACATAACATAAGTAAATATGAAGATTCAAGACATCATGTGCTTAGTCTTGACAAGAGTAGTGTAGAATCTCTGTTTGTTGGATGTTGAAAGGGGAAACTCTAATCCACTCTAACATAAGAGTGAAGTAGAATCTATGGTGGTTGGAAGTTGAAATAGGGAACTCTAATACACTCAAAAATTTCTTTATTTTTGTGAATTTTAATTGTAAATGTAGATATTGTATTAACTACATAAAGTCATCGAAGCAAAATTATGATTTTGATTGTCAGTTATGTAGTGACTTATACTTGAGTTGTATGTTTTTCTTTGGACATTTTCATATGGTAAGCAATTTTTCAAACTAATAAATATTAAAGACGCACATTTTTTTTTAATTTATGCCGATTAAATGGGTTGACACATGAAATTTGTGGGTTGAGTATGAGTTCTAGCTTATGACACATTTAGTAAATGGGTTAGGTTCGAATGAAGAGATTTACCCATGAACCAGCTATGAACCAAGCCACCAACATGGACTTAGCCCATATCACACCCGCAAGACATTTTACACTAAGTTGTATATAACCATATAAGAGATGAAGTGGTCTTTGCCAGGATTTCATAGACCAACTCTATGATGCTTTTCTCAAGCACTGAACATCCTAGTTGGAACATATTTCATAACTTTACTTTTTCATATACCATGAAGAGTGAAGAAAATTTAAATTGGTTGTTAATCTACCCAACAATCTTCTCTTATTTTGGTTCAGAAGCCCGACATCTAGAATTGAATCGATAGCCTATAGGTTGATGAAATATTTCTACGAACAAGGCAAAGTCAGAATAATTCATCATAAAAATATAAAAATAATTTCAATTAAAAAAAATCTTAAATATAAAAGATTAAGTAAATTATTAAAGTTTATGTAACGGTCTTGACAATCGCATGTGTGTGTATGTGCGCAAATTTTACTAATAGAGTCTACTATCTCAGTCATACATGCTGACTAAATTTTCAAGACATATATTTCTACATTTTTAGTTAGTTTTCCTATATCAATTTTATTAACAATACAAATTTTATGATTTTATTGTTGTAATATCTATACGCAACTTTTTAGATTATTTAGTGCCAGAAAAAAAAAAAAAAAAACAATTTGATCGATTGAACAAACATAGTTCAAAATAAAATGAAATTCATGCACTTAATAAGAAGTGTTTACAAACATTAATAATATTTGGTATATAAATTTTATTGACCTCTTGATTTTATTCCTAAAAGCTACGTACCTTTAAAATGATATGTTTAATCACATTTAATTATCTTTGAGAAGTTCTTTTGTCTGTTAAAGTTGATGTATGAATTTTCTAAAAAAAAAAAAAAGGTGATGTATAAATACTAAAATTTTAAGATATGCATAGCTTGATTTATAATGGAAATTTAATTAAACCATAATTCTATGAGGGAAAAAATCATTAATCGTCATGTAAGTTAAGGTCTGTTAAAGAAAATATATTGTAACTTTTATATGTTCAATTTTGGTCATACATCTTTTGAAATTTGTCTAACTTAAGGACACAACTCATCGCCGACGCCCAATTTGGCTGGAATTAGTCACGCTCGCTGCATGTGACTATGAAAATTACGGCTTTCTGTTATTTAGCTGATGTGAAATTTATAGCCAATCCACGTCATTTAATTAATCAACATTGTGGACATCATCTCATTGAGCGTCAGTAGAGTGGTGGCTAATGACTTTTTCGATGGGGAAGATCCTGTGGCGGTTTGCCATTATGGACTAATTTTTTCCACATTAACTTAATAACCAAAAAGCCCCAATTTGAATAGTCATGTGCAGCGAGTGTGACTAATTCCAGTGAAGTTGGGGTCGGCAATGAGCTATGTCCTTAAATTGGACAAATTTCAAAAGATACAGGACCAAAATTGAACATATGGGAGATACATAATAGGCAAAATGCATGTTTAGGTCCCTCAATTGTCCGTAAATATTTGAAAAGGTCCCTAAGTTATTATAATAGTGGTAAAGGTCCCTTAATTAACTTATACGAATTTGTATAAGTCCTTCCATTTTATTTTATTAGTGTTGTACACACACACCGATGCTTGTGAATGAATTCAGGGGTATTAATGGCACATAATTGAAAAGGACACGTCGATTGCTATGTTAGAAAGTATGGAGGACATACAAACTTTATGTCACATTCCAACGCATAGAGACCTATACAAATTCATATTCAATAACTGAGGAACCTCTACCACTATTATAATAACCGAAGGACCTACACAAATTCATACTCAATAACTGAGGGACCTCTACCACTATTACAATAACTGGGGGACCTTTACAAATATTCTCGGATAACTGAGGGACTTAAACATGCGCTTTGCCTACATATTATTTTCTGGACAATCCTTGACATACAAGACTAAGAATTTTTTCAATTCTAACGTGTCTTCAATCACATTTTTAACCGATAATATAATTGATATACTAAAGAAATGTTATGCAAGAATCTGAAGAGAGATAAAATTACAAGATTTTATGACAGTTAAAGTTAACACTAAAGTACAAAAAAATATTTATTAGAGAAAACATTACGTATAATATATGTGGAGAAAGTTTACAACTACATAGCTTAAGCTTAATGAAAATTTGAACTTCATAAGACATAAATTTTTCATTTTTATTAAAAATTGAACTTCGAAAGCCTGAAAATTTTCCATCCAATAACTGAAAAATTAAAAGATTTATACATCTATCGCGTGGTTAAATAACTAAAGATTCAATTTTAAACAAACATCTCATCCATCTACATACCATATGAAACGTAGTATGAGCGCTAGAGGGATTTGTGTATGTCCATTGAATAATCCACCATGTTAGTGTGATTAAGAAGTTCCATCTCCGCCTTCAATATATCTTCCTCTGCAGATAACTCTCCTACAAGAATTCAAATAGTGGGAACACAAGATGCCTGTCTAGATGCGGTGCTATCTGTACTCCCCCCTCGTTGATTCTCTTGATAGTATATAAAAATAACATGTTATTGTATATAACTAAATTCACATAAGCAAACATAGAAAATATTTACTCCCTACTTTTAAATATGGATAATAGTCAACAAAGATATAAGTGAAAATATAATCAATGTAATATTATGTATAAAAGTTTTTCTATATATTCTTTAAGCCTAAAGGAATTGTTTCTCCAATAATATATTAGGTTAGTGTTATATAAAAATGTCCCTAATAAATTACTGATAGACAATTAATTTGAGGTTGTGAAGCTATATGTTTGTGCGTTTAATAGTTGTACAAGTTGTATATAAATACTACATCTGATAGGGGATAAGTGTACATCACCCCTGCACAGGAATCCCTAGAGCAGGTATGGGCTCGCAGCAGTGGTCTAGATGGAAGATCACGATGAGACTTTCAGCTCTGACAACCATGAGGTGCAACAGTTGTTGTCATCCCCGCATAATGAAAAACAATATGTCAACCAAAGACTGGCTCAACCCTGCAGAGTTGGGACTCATAATTGATTGATACGACAGACCAACTCTGGAGAATCGGACTCTGTAGGACTGAACAAAGCTGAGGTCCCTGCGGCTGATCTACGGGCATTGGACATCAGAACACGAGATAACTCTTTATGTGCTTTGACTGACATCACTGGAGGCAAGCAGAGCCCTGCAGCGGGAATATTATCATTTGTAACTTAGGGACCCAGAGACGTGATCCCCGACCCTCCGACAAGTAGTACAACTGAGGGAAAAAGTACAGACAACTATGAGTTCTCTTGGAAAAAGCATTGTACCCTCTGACACCGCCTCCAGGTACAGAGGGACAGTTGGCACGATGCTATTGGGCAATCCAAAATGACATTTTGGCCCTTTGCCTAATGAACAGTAAGTATAAATAGGGGATCCATTCATTTCAAAAGGTTACACACTCTAAACTTTACTATCACATTGCTTAAGTTTCATCCTTGAACTGAGCACTGACTTAAGCATTGGAGGGTTTATGTCGGGGCACCCCCCGACTCTGTTTTGTTGATACACGGTGGTGCAAAGGAGAGGAAGCTCATCCCTGTTTCATGAATCTTATCGGAAATCATTCATATGTATTCTTTCATACTTCAGATCTTCAAACACTGTCGAGGGCTGAATTTAGAACAACCTCTATCAACCTCCATTCCGGCTTAATTTGTCTTCTCTAACCGTTCACGAAAATTTAAGAAAAAATAGATTTCGTGAAATCTTTGACTTTGTTAAAGGTGGAGATTGAGGGTAGAGATTTTGAGTGTAGAGATTGTAAAAGAAATTTTCTTTTTTGGGCTAACAAAGTTATTTGGGACAAACCAAAAAGTAAGTAGGCAAATTAAATCGAGACGAAGAGAGTACTAAATTTGTTATATTCAAACAAAACGTGTTAATTTAAACTGATAAATATAGTTGGAAGATAATCAATCAAAAACATAAATATTTATTTAGGGGTGGATTTTATTTTTAATTTTGTATTTAATTATAGTAATTATTTTTAAATAATAAAGTACCCTAAAAAGATTGTTAAATTTGAGGGGCCCAAAAACTCCCATAGCCCCTACGTGGGAGACATACCCCCTCAGCAGAGACACCTGGGGCATCATAATTCGGAAGCGACAGAGAGGATGAGATGTTGACACGGTTGGAGCAATAATCCAAAGAACCACCAGTGACGGGCGTACGGTCTAATTCATTCACCATTTTGCAATGTAATATGGCAGCACCTGTTACCACGGACCCCAAATTCCCACAAATTAGCGTACAATGGTGATGCAGACACCGTAACCCACATTAATAAAAAAAATATCATGGATGGGATACGAATATGGGCAGGACGTCTCCATTAACTTTGGAAGAGAGGTCCGAAACTAATTTTACTTCAAATTTTAAAGTATATATTTTCTCCGTCCCATTTTATCTTGCACAGAGGAGGTTGGCACAAGTATAAAGAAAAGTTATTTTTTGATAAATTGGTGACTTTCTTAGGTTGATTGAGGGTGAAGATTTTGAGGGTGGAGATTGTTTTATAACTTTCCTTTTTAAGGGTGTGTAAGTTCATTTAGGACAGACGAAAACGAAAAGTGTGTAAGATAAGGTGGGGGGGACGGAGGGAGTAGTTGTTTCGGACAAGTTTGAAATATAAAGGGATTCTTACTTTTCATAATTAAGTAAAATATAAAAGTATTTTAAATTATTTAATTACTCTTTAAATTTAATACTCAGTAAGGATATTACAGACATCACAAGAAAAGACGAAACCAAAATAAGGACGAAACAATTCATACTTTTGTATGAGCAATATATATATATATATATATATATATATATATATATATATATATATATATATATATATATATATGCGCGCACACACACACACACTAGGGCTCGTGTCCAGAGCGAAGAGAAGGTGAAAAAGCGTCTCGGAAGCAACATAAGCAGGCTTCTATTGCTCTGTTACTTTGAAAGTAACTGCTTTAGCTTCAGCCACTCGAATTTTCGAGGAAGACGGTACAAAGGAGGCTCGAGGGTTTGTTAAGGAAGGTGGCAAGGGTCGACGGGGTCGGTATTCCATTGCTGTTGAACATTCAGCGGCCTAGCACCCCTCATCCGCTCTTGGAATCACATCCAGCAGTGGTTGGAACATATCTGTCTTCCCCAGAGGTTCCTGAATACATTGGCCCAGCTTTTGGGACATTTCTGGGGTGATAGAAAACTTTCTTTCTTCTAGTAGTGCTAATTGCTCTTGGATCCTAAAACCGCCACCCTTCCGCGGGCGCCACCTTCTGACTATTAGAGAAAAGATCCTCGCGGGCATGGAGATTGTATTAATTCCACTTCCTACTCGCAATATGTTCTTTATGATCTTGGCTTATGATTCAATTGCCATGTATTTAGCTATTGAGCCCGTCCGCCACTAGAGACACCACTTCCCGTCCAACTTGCATGCGTTAAGCATGCCGCCTTCCAATAAAGAAAATAATAGTTGCATGAGTTCCACCTGCTACGCATTACCGGAACCTTTACGGGTAATGGCTATGCGATCGACGAGTAATTTCTAATTGATTGGTATTAACCCTAGATCCTTGCTCCCCAGAAATGAATTAATACTTTCTATTCGAGCTCCATTGTGGACTATTTACAACCCAACAAAAAAACCGAAGGGTTCAAGTGTAACAGTTACTAATATAAAAGTATGAATTATTTCGTCCTCATTTTTGGTTTCGTCTTTTATTGTGATGTCTATAATATCCTTACTACGTATTAAATCTAGGGGTAGTTAAGTAATTTAAAATAATTTATGTTTTCCTTACTTGATTATAAATAGTAAGAGTCCTTTTATATTAAAAATTCCTCCTAAAAAACTACATGCTTAAAAAATCCTTCTTCTACACTTTCAATACTTTGAATTTTGAAATGAAATCAACTTCGTATTAAAGTAGATTTAGAGAGCTCTCCAGTGATATGTTATTTGCATATATTTTAAACGATTGTACTAAGTAATATAATTATTTAAAGTATGGAACAAAGAAAAAATTGAATGTATTGATTTTTTTTCAATCTTATCTATAACTATCATATTTTTACTATTCATATTGTCAATTTTTTTAATATAAACTATGATTTTTTTACATGTAAAATTCATGTAATTGTACTTAACAACTAACATAATTTAAGTTCTTATACTTGCATATAATTTGATTACATAATAAACCTATTTTTAATAGAATAAGAAGAAGAAAAAGTTATATAGATAGACAAATGAAAATATTGTCTTTTCTTAGCACTATTAATTTAAGTTATAAGGTCATATTAGAAGAATTGAAAGTCTAAAATATTTGAATAAAAAAAAATAGTGAGCAAATTTGTTGTGATAAATCTAATCTTATCATGCACAAAAAATCTATATCTAAATACTCATGCTTCAGTGTAATTTTTAAATATCAAGTCTGTAGTTTTTCTAAACATAAAGTAATTTCATTAATGGTTGTTTGAATCGGTCAACACTGATTGACATAAAAAGGGTGGTGGGACAAACAATTCTTTTTGCGCTATAAATTTTATTTTACGTCATATCCAATACAATTTCCGTCCACGAAAGGGAGATAGTAGATGTCTAATATCAAATAGCAAAGGCATACATACATAGGCACCATCTGCATCACCAACCGACGTGAATATAGTAGTGTTAGAATTCCAAGAAAATAAAACTTGGGAACTCCAGTATGAGTGGTAAGTCGAATCGCCTCACAAAGAGCAAGAACTTTAGCATACTTTAGATCGTTGATATTATAAATTAGGCATCCTTGGAGCAAGCATAAATATCAGCAAATGAGGAGTTACGAGCAAATGATGTACCCCCATAAAAAAAAAATATGAATAATGGCATTTGGAGGAAGAACAAGTAACGAATCAAGGGTGCAGTTGTGATGTTTAATGGAAGGAATTAGCATCCCGAAAATCCTTGAAAGCCTGGGTTGTTGTTGCAAGCAATATTTTGAGTATGTGTGAACATCGAAGAAGACAATTATATTTCGTTGAAATCAAATTAAGTGGGCAAGGACAACAAAGTATTCTGCTATATTTAAGTCATCGAGGAGCATAATCTCTTGAAACTACAAGTCGCATAGATGCTGTCAGAATCGAAACATAATTTCATAAATTTTAGTTGCTTACCAAATTAATGAGGAAACGAGGCACGTGAAGAAGAGATGCACTAAAGAGTAATCAAGTGGTGAGCATAAAGAATAGCGGTGCTCATAATGAAGATGTTGGCGAGCTAAGTTGTTGGACGATGACAGGAATTAGAGCAGCATCTCCAAAGAAAATGTAAGATACGGGCTGATAAGCTTTCGGGTCATAGCTACTAACCGGGAAGGAGTGGGTGCTAGTAAGGCCTTCGGAAGAACCCATAATAAAATGATATGCGGATCGGACCAAAAAGTTACTACGATGGGAATAATTTAATATCCAACGGTCCAAGAATGGTGATTTTTAGAGGAAGAACGAGAATCACACCAGCCTTCAATATGTTAAAATTGGCCCAAACTAACAACTCATTCTAGAGGCTAAGATCTGAATCAATTATGGAGCTGACTCGGGCGTCTTGCGGGAGGCCAGATGTAGCTAATTTGATGGTAAAACGGGGAGGCAAAGGAACTCATATGTCACAGAAGAGTGTTTTTTTTCTCGTTATTGCCCATGAACCTGCGACAACCAAGAAAATAAACATGATGATCGCCATAATATTGTGCCATGTAAAGTTAGGTCGAGAACCAAGAGCAGCATGTAACACAGAAGTTGTACTAGGACTGCATAATTTGGGAAAAGAGGCTGGATGCTGAAACTAAAGGGCGTCATGCTAGCTTAGGCAACATGGCAAGGTTAAATGTTTTTAAATTGCAAAAGCCTAGGCGACCTTGAGATTTTCGTTGCTTGAGGATGTCCCAAGACTTCCATCAATTTTTACTCGTGGACGAGCTATCTCTCCCCCCTCCCCCACATCCCATTAATATGATTTTACCGAATTCTCCTGATTACTAAGAACATGGTTTGACAACTGAAAATAATAGATTGTGTACGTGGATATTGCTTATATAATAGATATAATGTGCACTTCTTTACCCGTTTTGCTTAATTACTTCTCTTACCAACCCTTAGTGCACTTACTAATTTGTTCTTTAATGCCTGCAAAACTCTTTTCTTTATTCTGGCCAACAATAGAAAGGAGCCGAGATATCTACCATGTGAAGCCACTTTAACAATTCCAAACAATTGACAGATTGAGTGACGAATCTGAGTTGTGTATTAGGCCTAAAAAGAATCAATGATTTCTCAAAATTAATACATTGCCCTGAAAAACTCTTGTAGTGATTGATAGCGAACTTAGTAAAATGCAAGACAAAACTTGAGCACAAATAGGGGGGAGGGAATCCTCTTGAAGAATTCCCTGATGTAGCGTGAGTGAGCCAAAATTAATACTTTAATGACGGAAGCTAAAGTGCAGAAATGACAAGCAAGGCAAAACAATGTCATGAAAACTCCTAGGAAAGCCTTAAGCAAGAAGCATACAATAGACGAAAGACCACTCAACCCAGTGAAAGACTTTACTCATATCCAACTTAATAGACACGAGTCCCTCTTTCCCAGATTTCCTAAGCTTCATACAATGGTGTAATTCATAAGCGATAAAAATATTATCCATAATTAACCGACCCAGGATGGGCTGACTGAGATTCCAAGATTATAAAAGGGATGCAGGGTCATACCCAATTAGAGAGCACTTTAGAAGCTAACTTATAAATGACATTCCACAAACTAATCGAGCGGAATTGGGTAATAAGCTTTGATTTTCTAATTTTCGAAATAAGCACAATGTAAGTGTTACTAACGGAAGGACTCAAAGAATTATGAGTAAGAAAAAAAAAAAAACTTAATAACATCTTTGCCAACAATATGCTAATTTATTTTTTTTAAAAAAAAATACAGGGCTCATAACATCTTTCATTGAATTACAAGCAGATGATGTAACCCCATCAAAGTATATATGAACAATGGCATTTGGGGGAAGAACAAACAAGGGATAAAATGGTGGGGTTGTGACGTTTGAGGGAAGGAATTAGCATCCCCAAAATCTTGTAAGGTCTGGGTTGTTGTTGCAAGCAATACTCATGAGTATGTACAACCATCAGAGAAGACAATTTTATTTTGTTGAAACCAAATTAAATGGGCAAGGAAAAAAACGTATTATGCTATATTTAAGTCATCGAGGAGTAAAATCTCTTGAGACTACCAGTCGCATATATTTTGTCAGAATCGGAAGATAGTCTCATAAATTCTAGCTGCTTGCCAAATTGATGAGGACAGAAGGTCCTTAAAGAAGAGATGCACTAAAGAGTGATCAGCTGGTGAGCATAAAGAACAACGGGGTTCATGATGAAGATGACGGTGAGCTAAGTCATTGGACGATAGCAAGAATTAGAGCAGCATCTCCAAAGAAAATGCAAGATACGGGCTGGTAATTTAAACTTCAAAATTCTCCTCCAAATGAGGTTCATGCCATATCTACTAACAGGGAAGGAGTAGGTGCCAATAAAATCTTCGAAAGAACCCATAATAAAATTATATGCAATCATATCAAAAAAGTTACCAATGGAAATAATGTCACATCCAGTAGTCCGAAGAATGGTGATTTTTTAGAGGAATAGCGAGAATTCCATCAGCACTCAATATGTCAAAATTGGCCCGAGTTAACAGCTCATTGCAGAGTCCAAGATTTGAATCAATCATGGAGCTAACTCAGGCGTCTTGCGAGAGGCCTGATGTAGGTGATCTGATAGGAAAATGGGGAGGCAAAGGAACCAATCTATTATGTAAGAGGGTTGTTTTCTGGCCATTGCCCATGAGCCTTCGACAACCAAGAAGAATACAACGATGATCAGCCATAATACGGTGCCATGTAAACCTAGGATGAGAACCAAGAGTAGCATGTAACACAGAAGTGGAAGCGTAGTACTTGGACTGCATGATTCAAGCAAAAAGGTTGGATGGAGAAACTAAAGGGCCCTTGCTTTCTTAGACAACATACCACGGTGACATGCTTTCAAATTACAAAAGCCTAGGTCACTTTGAGATTTTCGTTGCTTAAGGACGTCCCAGGACTTCCACTGAATTTTCCTCGCGGATGAACTACCCCCTACCCCTACCAATAAGATTTTACCAAATTCTCTAGCCTAATAAGAACATGGCCTGACAACTGAAAGAAAGACATTGTGTACGTGGATATTACTTATATAATAGATTTAATGAGCACTTCTTTACCCGCTTTGCTTAATTGATTTTCTTGCCAACCATTGACACACTTACTAACCCGTTCTTTAATGCCTGTAAAAATCTCTTGTTTATTTCAGCCAACAATAGAAAGGAGTCTGAGATATTTACCAGGCGAAGCCACATCAGCAACTCCAAACAGTTGACATATTAAATGAGAAATCTGAGCTTCTGTATTCAGCCTAAAAAGAATTCATGATTTCTCAAAATTAATACATTGCCCTGAAATACACTTGTAGAGATTGATAGCGAACTTAAGATGTTGGGCCTTCTTCTCTATAGTTGCAGCACCAAATAGAAGTGTGTCATCTGCACAAAAAGAGATGAGAGATAACAGGTGCTGATCGGGAGATTTTTATCCCATGGATGCGCCGATAAATTTGTAAATATTATAAAATGCAAGAAAAAACTTCAGCACAAATAGGGAAGAGGGGGTCACCCTGAAAAATCCTCCGCTGCGATGTGAGGGAGCCAAAATTTACACTCACACATTTGTGAAAGTCAAGAATGTTACATGACTTCAATAGTTTTCTTAATCTTCTATATTTAAGAATTTTCTAAGATGAAATTTGTTTTATGTTAAAGTGTTATTGTAATAATAATACAAGTAGTTAAAGGAAAAACGTGAAAATTAGTGAACATGAATAATTGCACCTAATTATTTTAAATATTTAAGATCTAACATTCAAGAAAATTATTAAATCGATAGAAATATCATAAACACATTTTAAACATATATAATAACTGGGTGAAATGTATTTATTACGCTATATAAAATTATAAGGTACAATAAAGAAACACAAAAAAACTATACATAAATAATAAACTAAGTTGTAGTATGTGAATAAAAAAATTGTACTATGTGAATCAATATCAGATGATTAAATTAAAACAAGCAGAAAAATAAAGATAGTAAAACGTGAATGTTAATATTAGCTTACAATCATAGATTAGATAAAAATAAATAAATAATCACACTGGAATAAAGTGTGGTATAGTTCAAATAAAAAATAAAATGGGAGAAACAAAATCAGAATGGTTTAAGTACATGTATATATAAGATTTTTAAATGAATGCACAATGTGTGAAAAATTGGGAGTATTTCATTAAACCTACGCAGGGAAGTAAATTCATAAAAATAATTGAAATGTTGAAAAAATATATTATATTAACATATAGATTGGAGCATGTATCTCAATTGAAGTTTATGAGACACTATGTATATGGTCAACCCTCCATAAAAAAATATTGTTTATCTTATAAATATATTATAGTGGAATTTTCATTTTAAATCACACATAATTTTCAAACTTCAATTTAGAATTGAAGAAATAATTAAGCGACATTGAAATAAGCAATCGTAAATCAATAAGTAAATTATACTAAAATAAGTTATACTTCCTAATAATTTTAAAAATAAAAAAAAAGGTTTTATAACAGGAGCTGGATGTTGGACTATGATGCAAGTTGTTGGAAGTTTTTCCTCACATTAAAATATGCAAATAATTTTATTTGCAAATGTATGGTCACATCATAATTATCAATTAAGAAATTATAGAGAAAGTATGTCAGGCCTAATTAATATTCGTGTGTGTATCTAACAAATTCTGAACTTATGGATGATAGTTGATGATGTAATAACACAAATGATTTTGTATCTTTTGTTCAATGAAAATATATATCTTTATTTTTGTACAGTTTTTCAGTAATCATATAACTTTATTTCTAGTATATTAATGATGCAGGAGTCTATTTATATTGAGAAGTAAACAATAATTAGAATATATGAAACTTTATATATATAAATTTTGTAAGAATAATACATTATATCATGGTATGTCGTTTTAATGAATCTTTTAACATTATTATAACGTGTTTTGCTAAACTAAGATTATTTAAACTCATTTTTCCTCTTTTATGATTATTTTTTATTTTTATTTGATTTTGGATTGTTTTTGCTTAATCGATTAAATCTTTCATATTTTTTTTTGGCACTGGATAAACTAAGAAGTTGTGTATATATATTACCATGATTAATAACTATATTGATTTTTATTAGAATGATCAACCAATATCACCACACAAAGTACAATTATTTTATGTTCACATTAATTTTTTTGATTATATAATATTAAAAAAATAGCGTTCACGTGCAGCGCACGTGTGTAGTACTAGTATATATATATATATATATATATATATATATATATATATAATAGGATCGGTCCTCCCTTGAGGTCAAATAGGTGGTTGTCTAAGGCCTCGTGCCCCAAAATTCTATAATGTTAGATATAGATGTAAATAATGTTGTAATGGTATTGATGGAGTAGCACTAAAGTAGAGTAATTTTGTTTTGCAAGATGCAAGTTCAATCCTCTTGCTTAGCATTTTGATCTATTCTTAGTTTAAAAGTTGTGTGACGGGTTATATTTAGCATGATAATAGGTTTTTTTTTTTTTTTTTAATATTATTTATTGTTTAATTTATTCAAATTTATTTTAAATTTCATAATATAAATTAGGGGCCTAATTTCTTTAACTCGGCTCAGGCCACTAGTTTGATAAGATCGACTATAATATTTATATATATATATATATATATATATATATATATATATATATATATTCTGTGTCAATTTAATAATTGTATGTAATATTTCTTGATAAGGAAATTGATATTTCTTAATAATCTGATAGTCACATGCAAAACTCTGAGTCTGATGGTCATATGCAAGTCGGAAGTTGCTTATCACTTGGCCCAATTCATTGAATTGGACCGTATTTTCTCTGGAGTTTCTAGCAATATATTTACAAACATCATATCAGTTTCTTTTATCACCTTTTACACTAAAAAAAACTTCAACTCAACCTTTAACCAACAAAACGAAACACCTATTTATTTAATCCGACCTTCTATTTCTACTTTATTTTCTATAATCTACAGTACTCCAACCTTCTCCAACTTTAAATAAAAACAATCACACTTTATTTTCCTAAGTTACAGTACTCCAACCTTCTCTAACCTTAAACAAACACAGTTACATAGTGGTTCTCATGTTTAATCATCACTGCCCTCCTATCTCATAACAAGAAATTTTTAATCAGAACTCTCGTTATAAAAACAATTTTTGTTAACCGAACTCACCGGATGAAGTATAATTTAAAATTATGGTACGGGATTCTTTGCGCACTTCCGGAGAATTAAGACGAATTATTTGAATTCCCTATGTCAGACTTTGATACCAAATTGCAATATAAATAAGAGTTCCTTTAGGTGTACAGATCTAATTCAACAGTATTTGAATAATTTAGCACATTAAAAAATCAACAGCAGCGAAAAACGAGGGCCATAAATTATTAAATTAAGCAATGTATAGCATGATAATCTTCATCATGTTAGCAGCAGGACTTCACAATTGGCAATGGAGAAGACAAGGAGGAGGCAGCCTTGTGGACCAGCTTCCGTTACAATTTTCATTATCATCACTTTGATTTTTGCTGATTTTTTCTGGGAAAATATCACTTCATTTGATCAATGCATGTAACTTTACTTTTACACGACATTCTCTTTGTTTTAATCTCCCTTTATTTTTTTCCAGTGTCCTCCGTGCTACACCCAGTGCACTGTTCGCCAGATGCGTTTCACCATACACTTACTTGCATAGACTGTTGACTCTTGACAATGATGCACTGGGTGTAGCAAGAAGAACACCCCTATTTCCGAGCATAGAGCTGACTTTGTTGGCAATGACAGTGATGCAAGTAGCCTCAAATTCACAGGATGAAGATGATCAGGAGCCATTGATGTCCCCTTTTGCAAGACTAGTCAGAGGTTAGTAAATCAAATCTTAAAATCTGCTTAAGGATTTCTGCAAATGTTTTGTATCAGATCACAATATTTAGTTCACATCCAAACTGCAAACCTATTCATCTTACCAGGAAAAGATCGACGAAAGCTAGACTCCACAGGATATGCTTGTGATGTTGATCAAAACTCCATTGTATGTGTATCAAATCGACCAGTAAGAATAAACACCCACAATAATATTACAATCTTCACCTCATCTAGCCCGACAAAGAAAGAAGACGAAGAAACCATTGTTAAGCCATATCCTCTGCAAAAGGATAAGTACCTACTTCAATATATTACACCAGTCAAGATAATGCAGGGAAACAAAGAGCCACCTGTTTGTCAATACAACCATCAAGTTCCTGCTCTTGTTTTCTCATCTGGCATCTCTCGGAACTTATTCCATGAACTCAATGACATCATCATGCCTCTGTTCATCACCATTAGACATTTCCAATCACAGGTCCTTATCATTCTGGAGGACTACAATCCTTCGTTTGTGACCAAATACAGCAAAATCATTTCTCAGCTGTCCAGTTATGAGGTCATGAATTCGGCTGCCAATGCAAGCGTCCATTGCTTTTCAGGCTCGATTATTGGGCTTAAGAGCCATGAAAATCTGGCCCTAAATCCAAGGGACACTCCAGGAGGATACTCAACCCGTGATTTCCAATTGTTTCTTCAAGAAACATACAACCTAAAGGTCAAGCACGTTTCCCAAATCAGCAAGCCAATACTAATGCTTATGTCCCGAGAGAAAACAAGGAAGTTTCTGAATGAAGACGAGATATGGTACATGTGTTCCGTGCACGCACTTTAGGGCACTTTTAGTGTCATTTTAGTGTCAATAACGTGCATAATTATGTGTATTTAGTGCTTTTATATTCTAATGGGCAAAATAATGCGTTTGAGCTATTTTTTGTATTAAGACAGGTGTAAAAAGGGTCGAAATCGAAGATTAAACGACCGCGGAGTCGAGGGATCGATCGAGGCAAGAAAGGAAGGGCCAACTGAAGATCTCGGCCGAGACAGGATGTTAATCTCGGCCAAGATGAGCCTCCAGGGGTTTTCTGAAGTTTTGCAAGACTGAAGATCTCGGCCGAGATTCAATCTCATCTAGGCCGAGATGAGGCTCCAGGGAATTTCTGAAGAATGTCAAAGATCAAAGTATCGGCCGAGATGCAATCTAATCTCGGCCGAGATGAGTCAAAACCTAAAAAGCCCTAGTTTCCCCTTTTTCACGTTGCATCTCGGCCGAGATTGACCTTCGACCCAAAATTCTTGAAAACCCTTTTTCACGTCTCGGCCGAGACACACTCCCGTCTCGGCCGAGATTCACTACCTTGTTTTAAAATCCTGAATACGTTTTTGCCTATTTTTGTCTAGCACTTTCTCCCTTTTTATATATATCATCCCATTCGAATTTAACCTAACTTTGGATAACTTTTGGATGCCTTTTTTATACTTGGAGAGCACTATTCAGCCACCAAGGAAGGAGATTGGACAAGGGATTGAAGGATCATCTTCTCCAATTGACATCTTTGGATTCATCCATATCAGTATCATGTTTCTTCGAAAAATCTTTGATAAACCTCCTGCAAAATCCTGCATGGCCCAAAAAAGAACGCACTTCCCGCACATTTGCGGGGTAAGGGAGAGAAGAAATAATATCAATTTTTGCTTTGTCTACTTCTATTCCCTTACTAGAAACGACATGGCCCAACACAATTCCTTGTTCCACCATGAAGTGGCATTTTTCCCAATTCAACACAAGATTTGTTTCTATGCACATTTTCTGAATTTTAGCAAGATTATCAAGGCATTTTTCGAAAGACTCACCATACACACTAAAATCATCCATGAAAACTTCAACAATATGCCCTACATATTCGAAAAAAATGCTTACCATACACCTTTGAAAGGTGGCCGGGGCATTGCATAGCCCAAATGGCATTCTCCTCCATATAAAAGTGCCGAAGGGATATGTAAAAGTGGTCTTATCTTGATCTTCTGGAGAGATGGGTATTTGAAAATACCCGGAGTATCCATCCAAAAAGCAATAGAAGGAATGCCCGACCATTCTCTCAAGCATTTGGTCAATAAATGGCAAAGGAAAATGATCCTTGCGGGTCATGGCATTTAGCTTTCGGTAATCGATGCACACTCTCCATCCGGTTTGCAAGCGGGTGGGAACCATTTCCCCGTCTTTGTTCTCCACCACCGTCACTCCCGACTTTTTGGGCACGACTTGTGTTGGGCTCACATATTCGCTATCCGATATTGGGTAGATAATCCCAACATCGAGTAACTTGATGATCTCCGTCTTCACCACCTCCATCATAGGTGGGTTAAGCCGCCTTTGGGGTTCCTGACTTGGTTTGGCATTATCCTCCAACAATATTTGGTGCATGCATAGGGATGGACTAATGCCTTTGATATCGGCAATAGCCCACCCTATAGCTTCTTTGTTCACCTTAAGGACCCCGATCAATGCTTGTTCTTGAGTGGATGTGAGCTTTGATGAGATAATCACCGGTAGGGTTTCATCCTCCCCAAGATATGTGTATTTGAGATGGGGGGGAAGGGCTTTGAGCTCAAGGGTTGGTGCCTTGATGGTAGAAGGTAGCAGCTTTTCTTGAGGTTCAGGCAAGGGTAAGAATTTGGGAAAGGACTTGGTTCGGAAAGGCTTGGATGATTTCGATTGTTCCACTATCCCCACCAACTCTTTCTTGGTGTCCATTGGCTCTATCTTCTCTAGATCGGCTGCCAATTCAATTGCTTCTTTGTCCCTACAATAACACTCAAACACTCCCTTCACAAGGGGATCAATAACATCAATGACATCAATAGAACAAACACTATGCAATTCCTCAGGATATTTCATTGAATCAAAGATATTGAATTGCACCACTTGGCCAGCAAATTCCATGCTAAGAGTTTCCTCTCGCACGTCAATCTTTGTTTGGGAGGTATTCAAGAACGGCCTCCCAAGCAAGATTGGAGTGGAATCGGGTGAATTTCCATGCATGTCAAGTACATAGAAATCTGCTGGAAAGATGAGGTTATCCACCTCAACTATCACGTCCTCAATCACCCCGTCCGGAAACGAGGTGCTTCGGTCCGCCAATTGGATGACTACCCTCGTGTCTTTCAATGGACCCAAGTTCAAGCTATTGAAAATAGAACGGGGCATCACATTGATCGATGGCCCCAAATCAAGCATCAAAAGCCATCATAAGTGACAGAGGCACACACTTTTGCAACCGAACAATCGACGCATTGCTGAAGAAATACGCTGTATTGCACAAAGTTTCGACGCCTTATCATCCACAAACCAATGGGCAAGCCGAAACATCGAATCGGGAAATCAAGTCGATATTGGATAAGACCGTGCAACCAAATCGCAAGGACTGGAGTTTGAGGCTCAATGATGCATTATGGGCGTATAGGACTGCCTATAAAACTCCAATTGGTATGTCTCCCTTTCGACTCATTTATGGAAAGCAATGCCATCTCCCGGTGGAACTTGAACATAGAGCCTACTGGGCTATTCGGAGATGTAACATGAACCTTGATGAAGCCGGTGTACACCGAAAGCTCCAATTGCAAGAGCTCGAAGAAATTCGAAATGAAGCCTTTGAAAACGCCATGATCTACAAGGAGAAAACGAAGGCTTTTCATGACTCGAGAATTACCCGGGAAACGTTTGTGGTTGGGGAGAAAGTGCTATTATATCACTCTCAGTTGAAGTTATTTCCGGGCAAGCTCCGTTCGAGGTGGGTAGGACCCTTTGTTGTCACTAAGGTGTTCGATCATGGAGCCATCGAAATTGACCGGTAAAATCTTCTCAAGCCTTATCTAGAGCATATTCAAGAAAGCCCCGGTGAAGAAGTACGAGTGGAGGACTCACCACCAAACTGAAAGAGCGTCCGTCGAGCCAACGACGTTAAACAAAGGCGCTTGTCGGGAGGCAACCCAGCGGTTACTCGTTTTCTAGTATTTTAAATTCATAGTTTAGTAGTTTTACTATTATTTACATATTTTGAATTGTGTTGGTTAAAATATGTGTAGGTACCAAACAAGCAAATCAAAGCCAAGACATGGTGTAGAATGGGGGTGAAGAACACCAAAAAGGTGGAAAAATTGCAGGGAAGGACAATCTCGGCCGAGAAACAATAATAAATCTCGGCCGAGACTCCATGTGAGTGAAAAGGGCAAATCTTCCCTGGAAGCCTTTCTCGGCCGAGACACATGCCTCATCTCGGCCGAGATCCAAAGATGCCAAAAATTGGAAAATTTGCTGGAAGATAATCTCGGCCGAGACACTACATTATCTCGGCCGAGATTCAGAAGGGCCCAAAATGAAGAAATTTCTCTGGAAGCAAATCTCGGCCGAGACACTACAGCATCTCGGCCGAGACGGGTTTGAATGCAAATTGAGCCAATTTCGCTGGAAGAGCATCTCGGTCGAGACAGGACCGAATCTAGGCCGAGACGGGGTTGTCCAGAATGGAGGCACATTTGCTGAAGAAGAATCTCGGCCGAAACATACATGCATCTCGGCCGAGACGGGGTTGTCCAGAATGGAGGCACATTTGCTGAAGAAGAATCTCGGTCGAGACATACATGCATCTCGGCCGAGACGGGGTTGTCCAGAATGGGGGTAAAAATGCTGAGACTTCATCTCGGATGAGGCACTAAAGAATCTCGGCCGAGATCCCTCGCCGGGTCAAGTTGTGCTGAAAGCGTAGAACGGATCTCGGTCGAGACACAGAGCCCAAATTCGAATCTCGGCCGAGACGAAAAAGAGGTATAAATACCCCCTGCGCGAAAATTAGGTCATTTCTTCCCCAAAACTTGCGATTTTCACACACTCACGCACACACTACTCCAATAATCACCCTTGCACTCTATTTCCACCCCTCAAATTCATAACACACCTCACTCACATCACCACACCCACTCTCCTTCGAAAATATTTAGATTTGGAGCACATTTGAGGTCGAGTCAAAAAGGGCGCGAACAATCCAAATTCAAAAAACTTTTTGATTAAACTCAACTGTTAAGTACGGCTATCTCCTCCTTTCGATTTATTGTTGCGTATTAGTGTATACATTGTTGAGATTGAGAGTTAATTTTACGTTTATATGCATGCTCGTTGAACTTGGTTATACATACAAGTACTTGTATTGATTTTTTGCCAATTGATAAGTGTTATGCATTTAATGATAGAATTGACATGATAGTTGTATAGTTGCTTGATGATATGAGTGGGTGGATTGTTGAGTATAGTCTTGTGAGTTTTTGAAAAGGCTAAATTCGTTGTGGCATATTATCAAGCATGTGCTAGGCATTAAATTGTTGTGCCTAGGTTAGCTAAATTCGACTATATTCTCTGGTTTTTAAGACTAATTGTTGATATTATCGTAATGTGTGACCTTATTTGAATATGATTTGGTTGTCGTTGCATGGTTGATACATTTTGCCTTGTTTTTGTTAGAGAGTTTTAGTCGGATTCAAGTGAACCTAGGCATCTCTTACTTGCACTTGAACTAGTTATTTTGCCACAAGTTTTTTATGATTGAATTGTTGATTTTAGGTACCCATGGCACCTCCGAAAATCACAAAAGGCAACACTCAAGAAGGCACCTCTGGCCGAAGAGTCACGCAAAAAATCCGAAGAAGCCAAGCCAAGGGCAAGGAGAAGGCTGTTGAGCCTACTCCGGAGGTTCCTCCACAGGAAGTTCCACTGACTTCCACTGACAAGTCCACTAAACCCATTGATTTTGATATCGTGCTGGAAATAGAGGATCAAAGAAAGCGGTTTGACAAATTGATGAAGAGGGGGGTGTCAGCTACCCGCTTTGGCGATCCCAAGATCTTGGACGCCATGGGAATCCGGCAAAATGTTCTAGAGTTGTTAGATACAGCAGGTCTAGTTCAGTGCCTCGCACCCCGCCCAACTTTCCTCAAATTTGTGCTCGAGTTTTTCAGCACACTCGAGATCGAGGAGGAGGTCATTTCCGGCTCTACAATGCATCATTTCAAATTCCAGCTTCTAAACGAAAAGAAGACACTACGCCACGACAGCTTGGAAAACATATATGGCTTCAAGCCTAGAGCCTACGGTGATAACCATGCGTTGAGTGAGTTCAACGTGCAACGATTCTGGGAGCAAATCACTGCCGCCCCTGGAATAGTTGCACCTCAAGCATATGATCCAAGGGGCTCCAGGCTCACCGCCATTCGAAACCCCGTCGTGAAGTATTTACAGAAGCTGTTGAGCTCCACCATATGTGGACGGAAAGAGATCAGCTCTCCCCGGTTATACGAGATGGAAATTCTTTGGGCCATCGTGGATCGGAGAAAGAGGGACTTCCAACAGGATTTGGCATCATGTTTTCAGAAGATAGTGAAAGAATTGAGGACGGAGAGAAAAAGAGAAACGAAAATGCCCGATCCGATCTATTGTGGGGCGTTGATAACCCCTATACTCGAGCACTACCATGTTCCCCTTCCAGAGTACACACCTATCACTACTGATTATTATTTGGATTGGGAGGAGATGGAGAACATGCGCATTGCCATGCTTGGGTACAAAGAGGGCATATCGGGTCCGGCTGTCCCTTACGTTCTCCAAAACGAGGGACCTTACCTCCGCCTACCCAACCCCGGACTGACTTACATCACCAACCTGGCAAGCAAGCTGAATTTGGAACTGAGCTTCGAGGCACACCTCAATGCATCCTTGGAGCCAAACCGGGAAGAATTGACCAAATTCAAGCGAGCTACAAAGTCACGTCCGGTGGCACAGGTTCGGAGCGTGGGGGTTGAAGGGGAAGGCAGTAGCCAGCTAGAGCAACCGTCAAGGAAAAGATCATCTACTGCCATTCTAACTCAATCTGAGTTCCAGGAACGGCAAGAGGGCTTGATGGCGGCCATGGGGGACGAGATCAAAGGCGTCAGAGCCGAATTGGTGGAGATGCGACCATCTATTGGAGCTGAGCTGAGAGGGATCAAGGAGACTATCCAAGAAAATCAGACCAAGATTCTCGACCTTTTCAAATCAATCAAAGGATGCTTCACCGGCTCGAACCCCCAACCTTCCCGCTCGTTGTGAGTAGAGCGACCGAGAAGTCTTACCTTTTTGTCCCAAACTTAGTTGAAAAACTAAGTTTGGGGGAAAACAAAGAGATAAGACCATTTCGGCCGCTCGAAACCCCCTACTCCTCGTTTTTCTTCTTTCATTATCTTTACTGTTGGCCTGTGAGCCACTTGGCATGACTTGTTTGTTGGATTTCATGTGATGGCCTGTGTGCCAATCTGATTTGTATATTGAATGCCTTTGTGATATGTGTCCATTTTTATTGTTGGTAATATTGCCGGCCTGTGAGCCATTGTCATTTTTTTTATTAGCCTTGGTTGGTAATATTATTACATATGCATTTGGATATTTCGAAGTTTTGAATAATCATTGGGTGCCTTAAAGTCAAATTGTTTGTTTGTGTTGATAAGTACACACATTTTCCCCTTATTGTTATAGGAGTAGGATTCTTAATAAAGTAGTTCATTTAGTTAATGTTTGTGAATAAACGTGTAATAAAATGATTAAGTTCGGCGAGCCACCAAATTGTACTCTTTTTCCACAAGCTAAGTTTGCAACTAAGTTTGGGGAGGGGGTGGGATTCGTACAAATTGACAGCTCGAGAAAGCAATTGGATGAAGTTTAGGATAAAAAAATGTGGCATTGGTTAATGATGAATTTTTTTGACAAATATCTTTGAAAGAAGCACATGGTAGAGCATGATAGACTTTTTGAAATAAAATTGAACATACACTCAAAACTTTTGATCAAAAATTGCAACCGAGTGAGTTTTTGAGCTTTAGAAGATACTCCCATCTTTGGAGTAATGTAAACTTTCTTTCGGTGTGAAATTCATTGAGTGCATTTAGTTGTTTCTAGAACTTGCCTTGATTCTCTATTTTGCATGAGTCGGTGCATTGTGTGACATTGAAAATGATCTTAGGCAATCCTTGATTTGAGCCTACTTTTAAGCTTGAAAACACGTCCTTTTTACCTAATTTGATATTGTCTCTAGTTGAGCCCCTTGAGCTTTTAGCCTCTTGTTTGACAGCCCAACTCTACAAGCCGAAACCCTTTCAATTAGCCTTTGAACCTAATTGGACTATTTGAGTACGAGGGAGGTGGTTGGAAGGTAGTCGGGTAATTTGGGATTGAAAGGGGTAATTTATGGGGAATATTGAAAGGTGAAAAGAGATGAAACACTAGGAAAAGAATCGAGAACACTAGTCCTCTCCAATATTTGTTTATTAAAAAAAAAAAAAAAAAAAAAAAAAAAGTAGTTGTATATACTCAATTGTTACTTTTGATTTGGAGAGGCTAGTAATATAAATACCTTTCGATAGATGTTCTCAAAGTGGTAGAAATTCAAAGAAAATACACTCCAACGGAGAATTGAGAAGGCAATTAGGTTGTGGACTTTGTGGTAAGGAAAAGAAACCAATTTTGGGATTGGTTTACTAAGAAAGTAAAGAGTGAGGTAAAGTGATTGTTGTTTGAGGGGTGGGTGAGATTAGCTAACTCATTTAGTCCATTTTATAGTCACTTATACCAGAAATTTTCCCACCTTACCCCAAGCCAACATTACAACCTATTAAAACCCTTTTTGATTCTTTGTCACACATGTCGGTATACATCGAAGTTTAGATGATTGGCAAGCTTATGGTAGGCATTTTATGCATTTCAATGTGAGCGTATACACTTCCCTTTTGATACACTTGAGAGTCGAGAGTTACACTCACCATGTGAGGATCTTAAGTTTAGAGTGTTTTGTCTCGAGAGTAGTGGATCTAGTCTATCACACATGCTCACTTTTATCATGATCTCTTACTCTTTTTCAAAAATTCTGAAATCAAATGCCACTAAACTTTGCCCTAAACACGTGTTCTTTTGTCTTTCTCTTTATTGTTCGGGACGAACAAGTTTTAAGTTTGGGGAGATTTGGTACACGTGTTCCGTGCACGCACTTTAGGGCACTTTTACTGTCATTTTAGTGTCAATAACGTGCATAATTATGTGTATTTAGTGCTTTTATATTCTAATGGGCAAAATAATGCGTTTGAGCTATTTTTGGATTAAGACAGGTGTAAAAAGGGTCGAAATCAAAGATTAAACGACCGCGGAGTCGAGGGATCGATCGAGGCAAGAAAGGAAGGGCCAACTGAAGATCTCGGCCGAGACAGGATGTTAATCTCGGCCGAGATGAACCTCCAGGGGTTTTCTGATGTTTTGCAAGACTGAAGATCTCGGCCGAGATGAGGCTCCAGGGAATTTCTGAAGAATGTCAAAGATCAAAGTATCGGCCGAGATGCAATCTAATCTCGGCCGAGATGAGTCAAAACCTAAAAAGCCCTAGTTTCCCCTTTTTCACGTTGCATCTCGGCCGAGATTGACCTTCGACCCAAAATTCTTGAAAACCCTTTTTCACGTCTCGGCCGAGACACACTCCCGTCTCGGCCGAGATTCACTACCCTGTTTTAAAATCCTGAATACGTTTTTGCCTATTTTTGTCTAGCACTTTCTCCCTTTATATATATATATATATATATATATATATATATATATCATCCCATTCGAATTTAACCTAACTTTGGATAACTTTTGGATGCCTTTTTGATACTTGGAGAGCACTATTCAGCCACCAAGGAAGGAGATTGGACAAGGGATTGAAGGATCATCTTCTCCAATTGACATCTTTGGATTCATCCATATCAGTATCATGTTTCTTTATTTTCCCATTTATTTTCTGATTGTATTAGTTAATATGGGTGGCTAGCACCCTTAGTTCATCCTTGATCATTGTGGAACTTTGAGTCGAGACATTGATGTGATTATTACGGTTAATGTTACCGAGATTATTGTGTATTTAAGTGTTTTGTGTTATTTGCTCTTATTGAGTCACATTTATGAATTGATTATTGGTTTGATAACTCTTTAAGGGATTTGTGAATGTGTTGCTAGAATAAGAGATTACTATCCGTAATTGTAGGATTTCCGATTCCCGTGTAGCAAACAATAGTTATTTATTGGGGATAACACAAAGTTTAACCGCTAAAACCGATCTTTCGAGTTTTATGTTGAATTTATCTCGTTGTCCTAGTGTTTAATACTTTTGGTGATCGAATCTAAGATAGCTTGTTCGAGGATTCGGTTAAACTGAATAGGGTTAGTCGAAGAGCTTATTTTGATTAACTAAGATTAAGGGACAACAAGGCTATTAGAGCTTGTTAATAGTCGTGAGATAAGGGCTTAAATTACAATTTAATTGGGCATTAACAATAGTTGCATCAATTGTTCAAGACCAAGGGGAAGCATGATCAAGGGTGACTTGTTTACTATTTGAAAACTAAAACCGAAAAAGATCTATTCTAGAGTTTTTGAGTACTTGTTTCTTTTAATTGTGTCTTTTTGCTTTTAATTGTCACTAATAGATTGTTAGTTTCCCATCAAACCCCCCATTATTCCTTTCTTAAGTATTTATTTCTTGCATATATCTGGATCTCGCATATCAGAACCAACCAACATAATAAATTATAACTTATTTTCTAGAGAGAGAATCTCTCCCTTCTCTCTAAAAAACCCAACCCTAAAAATCCTTTCCCCTCCCCCTTCACTCTTAGCAGCAGCAGCTTCTTTCCTCTCCTCCTCCTGTTGTCGGTGGCACCTTGCCGCCGGCAACCCCCACTCACCTCCCTTTATTTCGACTGCTTTGGTTTTGAAGACGGAGACTCTGTTATTTCTTGGTCGGTGTCATTCCTCTCTTTTCCTCCTTGGTTTTGAGAAGATGGCGACGTTTTAGTAGTGTCTGACGCCGGTAGCAAGGAGGGTGATTTTCAGTCCATATCTGGCGACCTACCGTAAGGAGGGTGGTTCTCCAGACCAGATCTGGCGACCGGTGACCTCATGTTCTGATCTTCTTTTTTTTTGGTCGCCTTCAGTGGAGGCTGGATTCGGTGTGGGGAAAGGGACGGAGGAGTTTGGAAGACGGTGGTTGTTCACGGTGGCAGGGGGAAGGATCCAGTATTTATTTTTCGTTTTTCTTTTCTGTTTTTTTATATTCTTGCGTCTCTGGTTCTCCTACTTTGTTTGACAGCTTTTTTCATTTTCTTTGATAAAGATTGATTCGAGATAGAAACAGTGTTTGACGGTAGGTTGTTTTTGCAATAGTGCTGGTTAGATAGGTTTTTATATTGTATCTATCGTCTTTATCTTTGATTTTGAGCAGAGTTTCCCTTTAGGGGAAGGTATTGTCTCCCCCATTGGAGTGCCCTTTCTCCATTTTATTGGAGGATTTTGGAACCCAGCACCCTTTTGGGATTGTCGTCTGGGTTCCCTCGATCCGTTTGAATTACTTCGGTAGTTCAATCGGACAGTTTGGCCCTTTGGTCAGTTTGAATGAAATCTCTATCGTTTGAAAAAAAAAAAAAAAAGTATTTATTTCTTGCATATTTAATCATAAACTGCTTGACATCGCAATCAAAACTGTTCGGCCGTTCCCTGTGGGATCGACCCTTATTTACCATTCTACTCAGTAGGATAGTTAGTAAGGTTTAAATGTATTTTTCATACACATTTAATTTGGTAGTAGGAAACGACGCTACCAAGATAGTTGACATGGTTGAAGGATTGGGGTTTAAAGTAATCGTTGCCAGAGCAAAAGAGGCATCAAATCTGAATAAATATGCCAATACGATTAATTCGTGCGCAGTGCTGGTGGGTGCACATGGAGCTGGGCCTACAAATGAGTTGTTCTTACCTCCAGGTGCTGTTATGGTGCAAGTAGAGCTACTGGGCCTTGAATGGGCCTCAAACAACTACTATGGCAACCCGGCACGTGGAATGGGTTTGCATTACCTGCGTTACAAGATCGAACCAGAGGAAAGCTCACACGTGGAAATGTATGGTCGCAGTCATTCTGTCATCACAGATCCAGAATCTGTTTATGCAAAGGGATATCGGGAAGTTCGGGCCGTGTATCTCAAACAGCAAAATATAAGGGTCAATATAGAAAGGTTTAAGAAGACAATGCTTCAAGCACTTCAATTGATCAAAATGCATCATTGACTTGATATTGTTGTCATCATTCAAGATTTGAACATGTATTGTATTAACCCAATGAATAAGTGGCCACATTATCGGTCCATGAATTAATTTCTAGGGATTAGAAGCTACATTCATCATCTAGAGAATTGTTCTAGTACTAGGAAGACAGTGATATAATGTTGTGGAGAAAATCATATGTATCTGGAGTCTAGTAGACCACGAAGCATAAAAGATGCTGCTGAGTTCTCTGCCTCCTTCACTCGTGGCTTCTCCTTCCCCTTAACAAACAAAAACTGTTCTGTGTGTTCAACTTCAACAGAGCATATATACCTCTTCTCATTACCATGGCCTAGCTCTGCCTGGATTCTACATACATTTGATAGGGAACATACATAATAGGTTAGAAAGAGACACGGAAGTAGAAAGACGTCATATAAAGTTACCAATAGGGAAAAAGGAAAGGCTTACAAGATATTGTAATTTTGAAATGGACAAAGACAGTAGATGTGGTGTTTATAGACAACTTATTCTAGGGAAACATGAATATAAAACACAGTTGAGATTCAACTTACTTGTAAATTGGTTTAGGCCATTTCTTCTTACCACACAGCCCATTAAGTTTTGCTTTGGCTCCTTCAATATCAGTGTCCCCAATGCCAAATATGTCAATATCCATGGAGTCTGCAGGGTCATAAGACAACTCCCGAAGGGCAGCTTTTGCAGCATGAAGCTTGGCAGTATCTTTCTTTTCAGAGGAAGCCGAGGTTACAAATTCCCCATTAACATAGACACCAGCAACTATTTTATCTTCATTTCTCCAATATCCTATAGCAACTTGTTTACCATCCTTCCGGCACATGTCAAAAAGGAGCGTTATAGGTTGTGGTTGTCGTTCCAGAACATCCAGCATAACCATTGGCTCTAGAAGATCTTTAAAGATCTAAGATAAAAGTGCAAGAAAACTCATAAGCAAGTTAAGGAAGGAGACCTGTGTTCGTGGGGTATAGAACCATAAATATATCATCAGATCACAAAATTATAAACATCTTAATGCCTCAATAAGATTTATACTCGTCCTTCGTGTTTGTGAAGTACCAACGAGTTATCTATTAGACAATTTTGCATTGGCCATGTAATATTTCCCAATTTAGCCGACGAAGATGAAATGATACACCGAACATATCTCACAAATTAGATAAGAGGAATAAAAAACTAACCAACCACATAGCAGGTAAATCAAAGTTGCAATCCAAGTATACGGCAGCTGCCTGTGACTCCACTATATCTGCAAGAATTTTTGGTGCTTTAACCAGACCCCCATATATTTCAGTGCCATCTTCTTCTCCTACTGCCATCACAAATTCTCTGATCTGAAACAAATGCGTGAAAGAGTTCTAAGTAGAAAAGGCGGGCTTAAATATCAAAAACCGCCCGACCATATAACTTCGGAGAACTATAACGGCAAATTTCATCATAGGTATTTTGCAGACTAAAATCTATAACTTCCAAGAATTAAAAAACCTTTCCATCTAAGGAGACGAGATTGTGGCATAAATACTTATACAGTTGATGGCGGACGGCTACACGTGCGAACCTCTCATTAGTGGTGTTAGCGTCGTGTAAGAGAGTGAGCTTGCCGGGATCGAGACCTGGGTACCGGAGGAATACGTAGTTGGAGACGGCTAAGCCGAGAGCTTTGTCTCCAATGAACTCGAGGCGTTGGTAGGAGGGGTGAGTCAATGCCTCTTCTAGAAGCTTCTTGTTCACGAACCGATACTTGAGGAGATTCTCCACCGCCACCATCGAAAACTCCATATCCGCTACGTCTAGAATCTCTTCATCCTCCTGGGCAGTCGGAATACTCGTCGGCGGCGGCGACTGCATGGCTGTCTTCTCGATCAAAATTTCCGCCGAGTAGTAGGAAATTTTTCAGTTTGAATTGTGTTTGGGGTAGCCCGCCAGAGTTAGGGATTTTACGAAGGGAAAATTGGTAAAAATATCCCGTAAATTTGCAATTTGATAATTTTTTAAAATATCTCGTAATTTATAAAAAATTGGCAAAAATATTTTGAAATCGGGTATAGCAGGTGACATAACCGGTCAGAGATTGATGTGACATTAATTTTTTAATTTAAAAAGCTGATGTAATTTTTTGTATGATGTGATATTAATATTTGTTTATTTTTCTTTTATCTTGTTATTACTTTTCTTTAAGTTTATAAATTAGGATGATAAAAATAAAATATTGATACATAAAATTTAGAAATAAACTAACTATATATAAAATATATGAAAAGTAATTTTATAATGTTGAAAAATTATTAAAAAATTAAATTTCAAAAGAAAAAAAATGAGAAATTCTAAAAGAAAAATAATAGAAACCCCACCCCATCTCAAACCCCCACCCACCCTTCTTCATTGTATCAAGTATACATATATAAACATATATACACACGTATATATATACATATATAAAACACACCGAAACTGCTGTCATCCTTCTTCATTTTATACACCAGCACCATCGTCGCGTCACCGCCTTCTTCCCACCGGCTCCACGCCACTCCCTTCCTTCCACCGCCGCCGCGCCACTGCCTCTCCATCGCGGCGGCGCTATTGCCTCTCTCCCACCGCCGCGCCACTGAGGGGGATAGGGGAAGATCTGGAGATTTGGGGGTGTCTTCTTGTGTGGGGTTCTGAAATTTCCTGCAGGGGATGGCGGTGGAGGGGGGTGCCTGAGGATAAGTTATTATAAAATAAATAATTTTTTTTTTAATATTTCACATTTTATTATTATTCAAATAAGCATGTTATAACAACTACAATGACACATGTTTTGTTAACATAATGCCACATAAATTAAAAACACGTAATATAGCCAAATCATCCCAAATAAGCCACATCAGCTGTCACCGGTTGTGTCACCTGCTATACTCGGTTGCAGGGTATTTTTGTCAGGTTTTTATAAGTTATGAGGCATTATTAAAAATTGCCAAATTTAGAGGATATTTTCTTAAATATGACAAATTTACGGGATACTTTTACCAATTTTCCCTTTTACGAATGAAGTTGCTAATAGTTAAATGATGAAAGTATGGGTATTTTAATTTGGGAAAAATGATAAAAATGTAAGGCCATGTTTAGTGTTGGGATTGACCCGACTCGAAATCGATTCGACCAATTTAATCCTATGTTTAGGCTATGTTCATTGGTGATCCTGAGGGCAGGGTCATCACAATTCGCCAATTAAATGAAAATATAAATCCATTGATTCTGACAACCTTTTCATAACCCGGTTGTGGAATAGGTTGGTCCCAATCCTATTCCACAACCTGCCACATGTCACTATCCCATTGATCGTATTAAGTTATTTATTGGATATAATTTTAATAATAAATTAAAAAATAATAATTTTTATTTTACAAAAATTAAATTTTTTTAAAAAAAATCTTAATTTTTTTCTCTACAAGTAGAACTTAATATTGACATTAGGACTGTGCATGGAGCTTGAAGATTACCGAGATTGGATCAAAACCTGTACTGAATTAGTTCCGAATCGAAAATATCCGTCGACTACTTGACATTTTTAAACCGAACTGAACCGATTATTTACTTATTACGGAATTGGATATTTTCTTTATTTTCCGAACCGAAAATTATATTGAACCGTAACGAGATTAAATAAGAATTGAAAATTACATTATTCATTATTTTTTAGTTAGTTATATTTAATCTAAATAATTAAAGAATCTTATATTTAATTGTTATACAATTTTCAAAACACATTTAGTGAGTTGGAAACAAATTGATGTAGTGAAATTTTTTATACTAGTTAGATATCAATATATTTTGTTCAAAAATTCAATATACTAGGTAGACATCAGTATATTTTTTATCGGAACTGTATCGATAAAAACATTAATCGTACCGTACTGTCCCCATTTTCTAAGTATATTATAGGGAAATATTCCGGGTCGGGCCGAATAATTTTAGGCCGACCCGGCCCGAAATATGGTGATAGTCCGACCCAGTCCGAAATATGGCGTTAGCAAAAATATTGATTTTATCAGGAAATAGGTTATGTATTTGGATAAAAGAAATTAATATTTATTAAAATGTTGGGTTGTGTTGGGTTGTTGATAAAGTATAAAAATGTATTTTTTGAATTGTGAAATAGATTGTATATATGGAGAAGAGAAAAATTAATATTTTATTGATAGGTTGAGTTGTGAGGGTTGTTGATAAACCTAGTCTTAGTGAAGCAGGTTGCTCCAATCCCTTCAAATACTAGGTTGGGGCACAATCCCCACCATCCCTTCAAATACTAGGTTGGGGCACAGTCCCTACCGACTTGGACTTTCTTTCTCCTAAGATGGGCAATTTTAACAATATATTGTACTGTTCACGTCCTGCTTAAAAATATAGGTGCTCTTTTTTGCTAATTTATAAAGTAAGTGAACTCGTCTGTGCCACAGGCGAGTTCACTTCTCCCTGACAACAGCACAGTGATCTCACCCCTGCCAGGGGCGAGATCAATTGGGATTTTTTTTTTTTTTTTTTTTTTTTTTTTTTTGAATCTCGCCTGTGCGAGAGGCGAATTCAAGTAGATATGGTACACAAATACATAATCTCGCCTCTCCCAGAGGCGAGATCATGTATATTGGTTTTTTTTTTTTTTTTTTTTTTTTTAAATGGCGTAGCCCATGTGGGATCAAGTATATTGGTTTTTTTTTTTTTTTTAAATGGCGTAGCCCATGTGGGATCAAGTATATTGGTTTTTTTTTTTTTTTTTAAATGGCGTAGCCCATGTGGGCGAGTTCAATTATTTCACCTGTATATGTGTATGATTTTAACCGAGAGGACGAAAATATCGGTATTCACGGAGATATCAATAGATATCGGAATATTGGTGTAATTTCTGAAAAATATATTAAAAATTTAAAAAAATTATTTTGTGTGTATATATATATTCGTTAAAAAGGAATAATTTATTTTTTTAACTCGCATTCAACTTTTACTTTATGTAAGATTAAGATTATCGTATAGTCAATGCAATAAATTCGATTAGTTAAAATTTATAATATTTAGTTTAATTATAAATATTTAAAATATCAATTAACTTTTTACCCAATTTTTTCTAGACAAATAATATATTTTTTTATCGGAGTGATAAAGTCTTGTTCGTTTACCATCGGTGGCACATAATAGCCCGACTGCAAGTTCACACTATTTGTCTAGAAAAAATTATTCCTTTCATGTTATTTGTAATAATTGGGTAAAAGGTTAATTGATATTTTAAATATTTATAGTTAAACTAAATATTATAAATTTTAACTAATCGAATTTATTGCATTGACTATACGATAATCTTAATCTTACATAAAGAAAAAGTTGAATGCGAGTTAAAAAATTAAATTATTCCTTTTTAACGAATATATATATACACACAAAATAATTTTTTTAAATTTTTAATATATTTTTCAGAAATTACACCAATATTCCGATATCTATTGATATCTCCGTGAATACCGATATTTTCGTCCTCTCGGTTAAAATCATACACATATACAGGTGAAATAATTGAACTCGCCCACATGGGCTACGCCATTTAAAAAAAAAAAAAAAAAAAACCAATATACTTGATCCCACATGGGCTACGCCATTTAAAAAAAAAAAAAAAAACCAATATACTTGATCCCACATGGGCTACGCCATTTAAAAAAAAAAAAAAAAAAAACCAAAATACTTGATCTTATGTATTTGTGTACCATATCTACTTGAATTCGCCTCTCGCACAGGCGAGATTCAAAAAAAAAAAAAAAAAAAAAAATATCCCAATTGATCTCGTCCCTGGCAGGGGTGAGATCACTGTGCTGTTGTCAGGGAGAAGTGAACTCGCCTGTGGCACAGGCGAGTTCAATTACTTTTTCAATTAGCAAAAAAGAGCACCTATATTTTTAAGCGGGACGTGAACAGTACAATATATTGTTAAAATTGCCCCTAAGATGAGAACTAAAATACTGATTAGACACCCTCATCTTCCCAACCGTTTTCTCTCTCTAAATTCTCTTTCATTACCAACAATTGCCTTCAAACCAGCTCCACCGCTCCTTCTCCACCTCATTCTTGTCTACGCCACTACGACAACCCGTTTGCCGGAGCCCTCGACGTTGAAACCCAAGGGTAAAAAGGTAAATTTGGACACTAAGCAACTTAGGTTGAACTAGTTGGAATCCCTCTCTTTCCCCTCCTCGGCTTCTGAAGATCTCGCCACGGGTTGGGACATCGGAGTTGACCCGAATCTTTCTAGAGTCGTGGCCTTTTAAAGAACGAATTCACCGCTTCGCCGCTACCCATGAGCAGGAGAAGTAAGAGGAAGAACGTTGCAGAGGAGAAGAAAGATGAAGCAAAATCCGATGACAAAATTGAAGTTTGTAAGGAAGGAGAAATTCCTAAATCCTTAAAGTGAATTTTCTGCAAGCGATTGGCTGATACGGTGGACGGTGATTTCGCAGGGGAGAGAGAAGAGGTGAGATAGCAGCGAGAGAGGGGAAATCTGGTGGACTCAAGGATGTGAATCTCGCGAGAATTTCGCCGATTTCTCGCGAAAATCAAGTCACCGAGACAATATTGATCTGTTATCATGTTTTGTCATCTCGCGCGGTTGTTTCTCGCTAAAATATCGTGAATCGCCCTTCAGCAAAAAAATTTAAATTTTGCCCAGACTTGATTCGAACTTGAAATTTTAAATTTTGCCCAGACTTGATTCGAACTTGAGAGCTCTTGAATGAGGAATCAAGTTATCATGTTTTATTTAAATTTTGCCCAGACTTGATTCGAACTTGAGACCTCTTAAATGAGGAATCAAGTCACAGACTTGATTCGAACTTGAGACCTCTTGAATGAGGTTCCAAGCTTTAACCACTAGACCAAGTCAACAACTTATTATTATATCTACATAGCATTTATATAACCTATTTAGTAAAATCTACTTACAATAATATGTACCCTAATTAGTTATTAAAATGAAAATTAGAAAAATAAAAACTAAGTATAAAATAATAATTGAGCATTTTTGTAAATATTTTGTTTTCTTTATAATCTTATGATGAAAAAATGTTGTAATATTTAAATTTGTTATAACAATTTTAAAAATATTATGTTAAATTAGAGTTAAAAATTGTTATATTTTCTAATTTATTTGTGTTTAATTTTTAATTAGTGTTGCCTTTGTATAAAAAATGTTATAGGTCAATCAAAAAAAGTTTTATATATTGTAAATATTCTCAATGCTTTTAACTTACATAATGTTGAAATAATTTTAATAAAGACTTTAATTTTCTTTCATAAATTAATAGATAATTTTTTTAAATCAAAAAAGAAAACAATAAATCATTCTAAGAGAAAAGGATAAATCGAACGTATGTATTATTTTTTATTTACCAATTAGTTGTATATGCGTGAATTGGGCTCAATTTTTAGATTAAATATTTGGATTTAAGTAGGTTTATAACAATCTATAAGATATCGTGATAAATGAAGTGTTTTAATACATTTTTTGGCATTTTTAAAAAAATTTCACCGATATTCCGATATTAATCGATATCTCACCGATATCTCCACGAATACCGATATTTTCATCCTTGGGTGGACTTGAAAGTTGAAACAGTGATTTTGAAGTCTGTTGTTAAAATTAAATGGAGTTAAAATTAGAAAGAAGTGAGAGAGAGGAAACGCTTAATTTTCTATGAGAATTTTGTGGTCTTTTTTCTTTAAACAAGTAATCAAATTAAATGAAGTGAGTTTATCAGATGAATCGCTACTCGATTATAAACAAAAAAATCTCAGCACCGACATTTTTCCAAGTGCAAATAATCTTTATTTCGCAAATATAATTTTTTATTCTTTCAAACATATATTAACAATGGCAAGATTAAAAAGAAATAAATAATATTATCAAATAAAAATAAAAAATAATTACAAACAATCAAAATTTATTTTTCAATCACAAATTGCAATACTACTTTAACCATTAAACCAATCATCAATACAACTTCTCACACACATCACATCTCCTTTTACAATTAAATAATATATCCTACACTACAACCACTCCCCAACACCCAAACAAACATCATATTTTTACTTCCCAGCCACTTTCCTTAGCTAACAACGTCCCAGCCTCCCCAAACCCAACCAAACACCACCTAAGTGAAAAGGGTCAAAAGTAACACTTTTTGTAAGAAACATATTAATTTTGTTAAGTTTGGAAAAATGTACTAAATATAACACTTTGGCTGGTTTTTGGACGAAAATGCCCTCTGGACAAAACTCTTACTCTGCCAAAATATTGTTTGCTTGTCAGAGCTGTCGGCCACTTGTTTTCGTGCCTGCCGACAGTTTTGTGCCAACTTTTTCGTTCTAGTTTTTTTATACTTCTTGTCAGTCATTTTAATTCTGTTGTTTCATGCCTATTTACTTCGTGTCAGTCGTTTTAATATACTGTTTATGTGTTTCGTGCCTACTGTTTATATAAATAATCTTGAGTCTTTTAAGGAAAACCCCGTAATTATTAAGAGTTTTAAAATGATATCAGAGCCCTAGGTTTATTTAAGAAATCATGAATTTTATTTATTATGTTATGCATTATCCTAACGGGGGAGACATACGAGAAATATATAAATCGCAACGAAAGTTCAAGAGGAAACACTCTACAAGAATACTTGAGTGAAGACTTAGGTAACAAGGAATATTTCCAGATTCTGAAAAGACAAAAATGAGATTTCTTTGGAGAATTACTCCGAAGATGTGACAAGACTCTTGAAAGAGCTAAGGAGCTCATCCACGAGCTACAACAACCACTCAAGATGCCAATCTATGATAAAATGAGAGAAAGAATCAGTCGAAAGATCCTCGAATAGGAAGCAGTTGATTTCATCTACTTCGCCAGCATCCAGGGAAGATTTCCTGTAGAAGAGATCTCGAGAAGGCGTCCAACCAATCCCCATCTGATATCCAGAAACCTCATTTACGTTTCTAGAAGAAAGCATGATGTGACCCAATTAGGAATAAGTTGGCGGGGAAAATCTAAGATTACTGATTTTAGAGAAATTCAAAAGACGGTTCAGAGTTTTGGAGAAGTCATCCTCAATCATCAGAAAGAGATCCTTCAAGGATGTTAAAAGAAGATTGACCATCTTGGAAAACAAGTCATGTACGTCAAGAAGAAAGAAAGGAGGATGGCTACCACCATCTTTCGGTATGGAACCTCTTTTACATCAAAAGGGGAAAGTTACCGAAGTAAAAAGGGAGCTGACGGACAGCAAAAAGATGATTGTTTTTCTAAACCGAAAGGATCTATCCTAATCTATATGGATAGAGTAAATTTGGAAGGATTTACACGACCTTGCACAATTTTTTGCGGGATTAGGTCTTATAGATTTAAAAATGCATGGGATACCTCAAAATCCAACTAATGCGGCAGAAAGTGAAGGATCCCATGTTCCACCACCAAACGTGAATATGCCACATGCGGGAGACTTCACCACCGGATAATCTTTGTCAAGATTCCAAGTCCATTAAAGGAAATGCCTATCAAAGATATTAGCTACCTCCGGATAATACACTAGATACCCTGGCTAGGAGAATGTCGTTTTCAAAATAAAGCTTGCAGAGTGGTGTTATCAGGCAGTGGTCCACAAGAATTATAAGAGATTCAAAGGAATAAGCAAAAGTGTTCCTCTATGATGTGTTGATAACGATATCCCTACTATCGTTGGAGGTCAACCATTTAGGTAGAAGAAGATGAAAAAGAGAAGTCATCCTTATGCTAGAGAAAATGGTATCAAGAGATCTGGATCTTCATGGAGACCCAAAAAGTTGTGGTCCAAACAAAGGCCCAAAGTTACAAGACGAGTTGGAGGTCGGGAACAAGCAGAAGTGGAGCTTCTTCCTCAGGCTCAAATCAAAGGAGCACTGGAAGATCATCATCAATAAGAAGAACTTTCAGAAGAGCTCATACAAGAGCTAATGAAAGTTTCAAAGGTTGCAATTACTGGGCATGTGGCGCTAAAGGCCATATATCAATTGATTGTCCAAACAATCAAAGATGAGGAGGTAGAAAGTTTGAGACAACTCCAGAGATAGAGAAAGTTGTCTACATTCAGGATTTTATTCAAGTATATCAGTTTGTGATATTCCTTCGGATGAAAAGCATATATGGAGAAGAGATTACAGTGAAGATGAGTCTTCAGAATCAGACTGAGGAAGAGGACGTCTTCCAAAGGAGACATGAGAAGATGTCTCAGGATTCTACTTACAGATGTCAATTTCTCAAGACTCTTATGAAAATTAAGAGAGAAGACCCAAAACTCTAAATCTATGATGGGTTTTTCATTGAGAGATTTGATAAGACTTTGGGACATTTCTTGAAAGCATCATATCATTTACAAAGTTAGAGCAGGGGAAATCGCAATTCCCATGTAGCTGGCAAGTAATGTGATGGAAATGTAGCTAGTTCCGATGAGAGAGATCAGAGAGGAATTCAACAGAATGAATAGAGAGATTGCTCAAAAGATGCAGTGGATCCATATCGGAGCCATCAGAATTCAGATCAAATCAACATTCAAGGAAGAGATTGATTCTCCGATTGATATGGCTATCTTCGCCAAGAGAATCAAGAATTTGCGAGATGCAAGTCTGGGAGGAATCTCAAGCAATCTTTATGTCCGGAAATTGGTGTCCTATTTTTATTCAAGGATTGCCTATAAGATCGAGATTTTAATAAAGTTCTAACCCTTCATCAAGATTTTAAAAATAAGGAGTTGATGAAAGAAGGGAATATACCATACTCTATTACCTACAGTGTTTTGTATCCGCTTGACAATACCCATCATTCAGAAATTTTTATGGGAAATGAGTTCATCGAAATACCAGATATCTTTGAACAGGTTGCTCATGCAGTCCGTCCTGAGATCATGGAGTTACAGCCAATCCATGAAATGGATATGCGGACCGCGGACCAACCTATCATGTCGGGATCAACAAGTCAAAGATTCGAGAAGAGTCTCTTTTCATGATAGTAGAATCATGAGTCGAAGCTGGGAAAAGAGGTCTATTCAACAAGAGAAGCTGGAACCAGAAAAATTCACAACCAAAGGTAATTTAAAATATCCAGAAGGTTGGAAGGAAGTAGAGATAGTATTTGATATCACTCAAAAGGATAATATATTTCCTTGTGATGTCTTGTATTATTCACAACAACGTGACATGAAGGACTTCTCCAGCTGAAGAAAACAAGTTGATAATCTAACGAAGAGCAAAGCGAGATAAAGGGCATTTCATTCTTGGGTTAGAGTTTCTCGAGAATCACAAACATTGGGAAGGTAGCCCGATAGAATGGTGTTCACGATGGCTCATAGAAAATATCAGATCCTATGATATGCTCAGGGCTCTTTACAAGCTCTGATGGCCACTAGTTCATTCTCTATATACATCTTTTTAAGGATGTTCTATGAAAAGTATCGAGTGAAATTATTTGCAGGTGCAGGAATATCCACAGCCAAGCCAGAAATCTTTCCTACAGGAATGAAGAAGATCTACCAGCTATTGCAGGAAGAAGATTCTTATCCTCAAAAGAGGAATTAAACAAGCGAAAATAATGAAGGATCAGGAGATACCCCATGATACAAAGTAAAGACTCTACCAATTTATTTTCATGATACCGTTGCATATATTCTGTTAGGAAATGATTTTCTACACACATTTAAGTGGTTCACTCAAGAGAATGAAACAAGAAGACTTATTTTCAAAACCCTATGTGATCATAAGATTATTGTTTAGAGATTAAGGGAGGCATTTCATTGAAAAATGCCCATTAAATTTCGCAGCAAGCATGGTGATGAAGGAAAATTGAGTCACCCAAAGATGAAGGACCATCGAAGATATGGATATGCACTCCTTGAATATCAAGCTGAAATATTAAGAGGAGAAAAGGATGAGTGAATGTAAAAAATGAGACAATCAAATTCCTCAAGGTGTTTATGGAGGTAGGCACAACTTGATATCATACAGAGGAATTTCAATGAATATCCTCTAGCATGGTGGGACAAGAATGAACTCAAAACATCTTTGAAGGTGAAATCCAAGGTTGGTGATTAATTACAAAGGAATAAACAACATCTTGGAATTCGACGGCTACTATATTCCGAGTGGAGAACACCCGGTGAACTGCATCAAGGATACAAAGGTATTCTCTAAATTTGACTGTAAATCTAGTTTATATCAGATTAAGATGGAAGATGCCAACAAGAAGTATACGATATTTTCTACACCATAAGGACACTATATCTGGAACGTGATGCCGATGGGATTAGAAAATGCAACCAGATATATCAAAGGAAGATGGATAATCTTTTAAAGGTTATATTAAAATCATGTTCGTGTATGTCGATGATATACTCATTGCCTCAAGGAATATAAATGAACATATCAAAAATCAAATCTTTTCAGAAGTTTGTCATAAGAAATGATTGGTGCTGCCAGAATAGAAAACAATGATCGCCACAAGACGGATCAAGTTCTTTGGGATCGAGATCGATAAGTTCGGGACCATCCTTAAAAAACATATTGTGGAGAAGGTGCAGGGATCTCCAGAGGGCCTTAAAGATAAGAAGCAACTTCAAAGTTTTATTGGAGTTGTCAATTTTGCGGGAATGTTTACAAAAAATCTAGCAAAGTATAGGAAGGTGTTTAGCCCATTGTTAATGAAAGATGTTGATTTTAAATGGGAAAAGGAACACAAAGAATCGTGTTACAGCTTAAAGAAATCTGTAAAGAACTTCCAAATCTTACAATACTGAATGGCGAAGATGAGTTTCTACTCTACACAGATGCCAGTGATCATTGGTAGTGGTTGTGCTAACCAAAGACAACCTAAATGGAGAAGTGCCATGACGATACTGCAGCGGTCTCTTTGCAGAAAATGAAGCAGCAAGATGGCATTTCAATGAGAAAGAATTCTTTGCAGTGTGAAAGGCTTTCAGAAAATGGCCTTTATTTCTATTGCCTAAGAAATTTATTCTTAAAATTGATAACACGACTGTTAAAACTTTCTTGACAAAAAAGAATGAATCTAATCTTGAGAAGCTAGATTACTTAGATGGCAAGCTGATTGTCAATATTTTGATTATGAAGTTGTCATTGTAAAGTCTCACGAAAATGTTCTTGTAGAACTTTTAACGAGAGATGAAGTCCAGTGGAGCCGACTCTATCCTAACAGGATACAAGCATCTCCAGAACCATTTGGAGAAGCTTGAAAAGAGGATCAATGAACTGGAGATTAAAGCCACGATCGTCGATCAAGTTCAACAAGAGGACTCTGAAAAAGTCCGTTACGTGATGAAGCCTAGCGAATTCGCAAGATAGTTTTTCATTGGGATAATCTATTTATTCCTATTCGATGGGAAGCTTCTTCATTGAAGCAACATGTCTATTTTCGAGAACGGGTCCCTAAGCTGGTCGCTACAGATTCAAGTACTTTGAACAGAGTTCTAAGTTGGATCTTTATACATATCTAGCTGAAGAAAAAGTTGAGCAAACATAGGATGCTCCTCCTGCTGTCTCAAGCCAACCCAGCGCCTCTGGAGTAAAAGAGGGAGAAATCAATCTTAGGCCAATAACTGACACCTCTAAGATTGATACTAATGAGCTTAAAGTTTCTCGTTTTTAGGTTTATCAACGGACATGGAAGGAAATTCTTACAGGGGCTACAGTTAACCCAACAAAATGCCAAATTGACCAATCTGGTAAATATCCAAGGCTGTGGACATTCCCAGGAGTCAATCCACAAGACGTAAAAGAAAGGTATGATTTTGGACCTCTAGCTTCGATTCATACTATCTCACCATGTTTTCCAGAAATTTCAAAACTTCTGGGATGGATTTACAAGGCCGTGCTCGAGATGTGGAAAAATAATGACCACCATGAACGTGGAGATATTCTAGAGCTGAAGTTTTCATCAGCTGCCCTGGAATCATACATGAACGATTCTTACCTAACTTTTTATTTTATGATGCTACAAAGGCTCAATATCAGACAGGCAAACAAGAATATGTCTGCCCCGGATCACAAGATCCCCTTAGTATCAACCTTTATAGAGGATGATATTACTACAAGGAGAGCTTGGGGCATATGGGTTTGCCTCGTGGAAATGAGAAAGGTCAAGGGAAGTTTTAAGGTTTTTCATAACACGATGAAGAACGTACCTCTCTTGATCAACACCATGACATGGAAAACCTTTTCTTACACAGAGTCTATCTTTAAGCAAAAGAGAGAGTTATTATGGAAAAACGAGTTGCCGGCAAGTTCAGAGTCCGCTAGAAAATATTGCAATATGGCGCATAATGGATGGTGGACGAGTAGGATTTATCCTAGGTGCCCAGAAGAGGAAAAGACATTATTCGGGAAATCTTTCCCTGTCATTAGTGACAAGGGAAAGAGAAACAAGAAAGAACTATCGAGAAAGCAAAAGATGCTAAGGGGACCACCCAGAAAAAATTAATGGAGGGTTTCCCGACAAGTAGGGATGGGTTGAGTCACGAGATTTGTTTCCACCAAAAACTACAAAAGGTGGGAAGATAAAGAGGCATTATAAGCGGAATTATTGAAGTCCACATGCAATACAAAGGTCCACACCCATGTGAACCATGTGAAGACTGGACCACAATAAGGTTATCTGGATAAGAAATCTGAAACCACCAATGAGAGGTTGACAACTGGATACAATAATTCGAGGCTAGAGGGTCTCAAACCTGAAGGGTAGAAGGAAGTAGAAGGCATCGATCATTCCTTTATGTTTTCTTACAAAAATAAACATTGTAATAATTAGTTTCCAGTTTTTTTTCATTCGAGTGTATGTGTGCTGAGAGCATAGCTACCATGGGTAGCTAAACAAGTCGACTCCTACCAAAAGGAGATGTACTAATGTAATAAATAAGTTCTTGATTTTTTTTTTTTAAAGTTGGGCTTTTATTCATCATCTTCCAAAAGTTTTATTTATGTTCATCAACCAGGTAGAATATTATATGCCTCGAGGTAGGAAACAAAATGAGGCTATGCTGGTTGTTGTTAAAGGAGTCTATGTCTAGAACCATCGATTTTGATCGAGTGGTTGGGCTATGAGGAGCAGTTCATTAAATTTGGTGGATACGACCCAACGACAATTCGATCAAAGGTATAAATGTTGATTTTTGTTTTCATTGGTGAGTGGTTGCTCGTTATCTGCTTGGAAAAGGTGGTCCGGAAGCTCCCTCTCTCCCAGTAAGCAAGGACTGGTCTCATCGTGGAGATGAAATGGAATATGGAATAATGTGCCCCCCTATAAAAAAAATGAAAAGGCTCACCGCTCCAAGGGAATGACCCACGAAAGAATGGCTTGATATTAGCTCAACAGGTTCAACCTAGAGATCATTCCTCTAACACTGGGTTGATATATCAAAATAGTATGGTAACAGATCCGAATGTGTGACACCATTAGATGGGCTCGTACCCAACATTTTTTATATAGACACCGACCCCTAACCCTTTCTGAATACGAATATGGGTCTCCTACTAATTGCTTCGACTTTGAGAAGAACTTGAGACCTCGGGTATAGTGCTGTGGGTGTATCGCTGCTCCTCTCTCAAGGAAAACCCCACTCTCGAGATATGGATAAGCGTCTCTTTCTTCTTGACTTTAGCTTGGATCGGCCCCACCAATCTGCATTTTTGTGTACATACTTAACATTTGACTTTTTCATTCAACCATTCTACATTCCTAACGCGGATCCTATTCAATATTTTACATTTTCTATGATCATCGCTATTTCAGGTATTTGGGGAATCATCTTTAATAGACGAATATCCTATTATGTCAATGCCAATTGAATTAATGTTATTAGCTGTGAATTCGAAGTTTTTAGTCTTTTCCGTTTCTTTGGATGATATGATAGGTCAATCATTTGCTTCATTGGTTTCAACGGTGGCAGCTGCGAAAATCGCTATTTGCTTAACCATCTTCGTTATTACATTCCGAGTCCGAGGGACTATTGTTCTAGAATCTATTAACAACATTCAAGGTTAAAGATGACTCCTATAGAGTGGCCAAAAGACGAATTTCTCATTTCTCTTCTCTCTTTTTCTTAGCAAGGTAAGGACCTTTCTCGCTGGGCGATCCAATTCGAAAGTCCTTCAGTCAACCACTTCTCGTTCAGCTGCTGATGACAAATAGAGAAAGAATCGATATGGTTTGTCTTTTTCCAAGAAGATTCTTGTTGCTATTATGTGTATTTGTGTTTTAAGTTCGAAGAAGGTCTCAATCTATAATGAGGAGATTATAGTAGCTTGCTGTATCATAGGCTTTATCATCTTCAGTCGTAGGATTTCAGGAAAGACCCTTCAAATGGCTCTTGATGGGAGAATCCAGGCTATTCAGGAGGAATTGCGGCAATTCCCAATCCTAACGAAATCGCTCCTCAGGAAGCCAGTGATGAACAACTACTACTTAGGACCATCTTATGGATTTATGGCGTCATAATGGAATCATTACCAATAGCACGTTGTGCGCCTAGGTGCAAAAGGACGGTTTGGGCTCTCATGTGCCGAAGCCTAAATGCTAAGTTAGCAACAATTCCAAATGCCACCTCTTCCTGTCGTACCTACCCTCAGGACAATCTAATCACAACCTTTCACCTCTCAGTGAGTGAAAGATTCGCCCCCGAGTCCAGGTCGAGGGTTTCAACAGTGGAGCACATCCATGAGAGCTTGCGGGCCTTAAAAAAGGTTCGACCCTAAGAATCAAGAAAAGGAATAGAGAGTCAAATGTTCCCAACAGATCCAATACCAAGACGAATTCCTGCTTCAGTATTCAGTTGGCTTGAATCTTCGAGGGTAAGTAAGGAGACGAAGTCAGATCCCCCACACAATTCATAGGCTAAATCGGCATTCTCAGAGTCATAAAGAGATCTTCTTATAGTCCTTATATCAATGCAATGAGAGAATCGTCCCTTCCGTCTTTGTCTTGTCAAATAGAAAGAGAGTGTGACCCCAATGAGCCCCCTTTTACTACGGGATGTGGCGTGAAGGGGTGGTTTACATACCACTAAGGCAAGATGGTTTATGATTAGATCTCGGAGGCATTCTTATCATTTGGTAAATCCGAGTCCATAGCCTATCTCGGGCTCACTCGTGGCTTTGGCAACAGTTGTAGGGGATGTGATGTACATACACTCATTTCAAGGAGGCACAAGGCTCCTCAGTCTGGGCCTTATCTCTCTCCTGTATACCATGTTCGTGTGGTGGCGCGATGTTCTACGTGAGTCCACTTTGGAGGGGAATCATATCAAAGTCGTACAATTAGGATTCAATACGGCTTTCTCCTCTTTATCGTATCGGAGGTGATGTTCTTTTTTGTTCTATTTTGTTTTATTTATTTATTTATTTATTTATTTATTATTATTATTATTATTATTATTATTATTATTATTATTATTATTATTATTATTATTATTATTATTATTATTATTATTATTATTATTATTATTATTATTATTATTATTATTATTATTATTTTGCTTTTTCTCATTCTTCTTTAGCACCTACGGTAGAGATCGGAGGTATTTGGCCCCCAAAGGGATTTGGGTTTTAGATCCTTGGGAAATCCCTTTTCTGAATACCCTTATTCCCACTTCATTTGGAGCTGCCGTAACTTGGGCTCATCATGCTATACTCGCAGGGAAGGAAAAATGAGCAGTTTATGCTTTAGTAGTTACCATGTTACTGTCTTCAGTATTCACTGGCTTTCAGGGGATGGAATATTATCAAGCACCCCCCACGATCTCGGATGGTATCTACGGTTCCACCTTCTTCTTAACAACCGAATTCCATGGCTTTCACTTGGTTATGGGCACTCCATTCTTGATTATATGTGGTTTTGGCCAGTATCTCAGCCATCTAACCAAGGGGCACCACTTGGCTTTGAAGCGGCCGCATGGGCACTGGCATTTTGTGGATGTGGTTTGGCTATTCCCATTTGTCTCCATCTACTGGTGGGGAGGTATATAAAGGAATCAATATCTCAAAGATAACCTGAAGAACCTAATGGATCAAGCTTCCCTTTTTTTCATAGGCCGAAATACTCTCTGCCTTACTATATGGTGAACTTCGCCCGATGTTCAGGTGATGGATGATTAATAGAATCCCTATGTCCAGGTAACCTACTTTAGGTGGAAAAGTCCAGTTGGATAGAATCCTGCACCGAGGATCATTGGATGCTTTCTTAAGATAGAGTTGGCTTGATTCTAGAATTGATGCATTGCCTACCATTTCCCTCCTGTTGATACTCTAAGTAGTAAACCAAAAGTTGATTTCCCTTAAAAGGAAAAAAACTTACGTTGTCTCCCGAGTTTGATCCCGTGTCACCCTCCGTCTTATAGGCTAGTACTTACCTATATAAAATAAAAATCAAAGAGGGCCCTATGGATAAAGAGAAATTATTTTTTCTGACAAACGAGACGATCTCAGCAGCTAAGGCAGAGGGAGGTAGAGGACTAACACAGGTAGAGAGTAGCTTTCTTGCAATTCTATAGATTAATCCGCACTACATCAGACGGGATGGTGTGATTCAACGAACATAGGCTTTTGTACTTTAGAAGGCGCTGGCCCAATAATCATGCGTACTCAGAGGGAAGAAAGGTGGGAAACCTTGGAATAAACCAAAGACTAAAGAAGTCGGGTTTGAACAGGTTGTGCAGAAAAAAGCTCAAGGGAAAGGGGACGAGGTCCAGTCCAAACAGAAAGAAGCTCGAGCCCGAGGGCATTGTGATGGGGCAGCCGAGGTCTTTAAATAAAAAACTATTTGTATAAAAGATAGTCCAACATTCATTGGGTTAAGGTTGGGTTACAAAAGGTGGCTTTTTCCTTTTTTTTTTTTGCTATCTGGTTGGGCTATCATATTGATGAGTAACGGCCACACATCCCTTCGCGCCGCAGGTTCAATAGAAAGAAATTCCTAGTTAGATCTTAGATCCACAAAGTGAGGGCATCCATATGCTATAGGGGGCATTATACACAATTCAATCAAACTTTTCCTACGCACGTGGCACAATATCCGAAGGGAACTCTCTTTATGAAGGAAGGTGGGGCTGATTCTTCAGATACGGAGGGATCTGTGCCATCAATGAATGAAATAGATAGGCTATCGGAGCCCAGTGCTCTAACTCTTTCACCCTTCCTATTAGTTTAGTCTTTCTTCTTGGTTGGTATACAGATGTTCAAAGTCGACACCTTCAATGGAGATAGAAGAACCGCAACTATTAAAGCAATTGGAGGCAGGCTAAGGCAGAGGGAAGGAGTAATTCACTTCCTTCTTCTACCTGGGAGAGAAGTCCCCTCCGTGAGAAGCAGAAGAAGGGGGAGTCTACTTGAAAGGTTGTCCCAAATTGTCCAAGTAGTTCTCCCGTAAGTTCTACCACCTTTACCGAAATGAGATTGTACCTGTCGATATATCTGGTACGCTAATAGGTCTTATACCACATGTGCCCTAACCTAGCATGTTCCTGTGAAAGATTACCACCAGGTGAATAGGTCGATTACCTTTACCCGTACATAGCCTTTCTTGCTCTAACTCCAGTAAGCGTCGTATTTCTTTTTCTTGGTATGGGAGAAAGACTAAGCTATAGTGGTATACTACACTGAAACTAACAACTCTACTTCGGTATATGAGTTAAATATCTTTAAGGTTCCCATCAATTAAACACTAATTGCTTCCAACCTAACTTCAATAGGGAACTGCACAACTCTTTGATCCACTCCTAGTAGGTCACATTGAGAAGCTCGGGAGGTCGCTCTAAAGGAAAGGTCGGCGTCGGCTAGAGATTATCAGAAAAACTATTATCCTTGCAAAGAAAGGCATAGTGAAGAAAAAGATTGCAGCTCAAATATATTGTTTTTGTATTGATGTGTTTTTTTTTTTTATGATCTTTACAACAGTAGTCTATCATCTATTTATACAAGTGAAAACTCTAACATCTAGGTTAACAACATGGCGGCTAACTACAACAAGAAATAACAAAACAAACTTGATCAACACACTAATAGCCGTTGGATTGGTTTTTATGTACAGCTGCTTTTGCAGCTTATTAATGAAGGCTGCTGCGTGACCTTTGTCTTCTTCCTGGAAGTTGGGAGACACTCCTTAGACTGTACTTGGCTTCCAATTAATGCTGCATCAGTTGAGTTGACCAACTATTCCATTATATGTCTTGAGGCACAAGAATGCTGACTCATCTTGCCACTTGGAATCTGATATGGATGAGCAATGTGACAGGATGCCACATAAGCTGTTGGTGTGTAACATGGAACTGCATGAGCTGCATGGTCTTCTATCTTGACAGCCCCCCTCAATTCAAGCTGGGCGAGGGAGGAAACGTGAAGTTTGTTGCGGAGCCTGGTGAAGACTTGTTTGCTAAGTGGTTTAGTGAAGATATCTGCAGTTTGATCATGAGAAGAAACGTGTAAGACTTGTAATCTTCCTGAAGAGACTTCTTCTCGAACAAAATGCAAATCAAGTTCCACATGTTTAGTGCGAGCATGTAAAACCGGATTGGAGGCAAGTGAGATGGTGCTCAAATTATCTTCCCAAGCAGTTGGAGTGTTGGTGAGAGGAATTCTGAGTTCACGAAGAAGGGATTTGAGCCAAATGAGCTCAGCTGTAAGATGAGCAAGACTGCAATATTCAGATTCGGAGCTAGATCGTGAAACACTTTGCTGTTTCTTGGATTTCCAAGAAACCAAATTGCATCCAATGAATATACAAAAGCCAGTGATGGATTTGCAATCATCAACGTCAGTGGCCCAGTCAGAATCATTGAAGCCAATAAGATTCTAGTGTGAAGACTTCTGGACGTGGATTCCATAATCGGGACTGCCTGCCAAATACCTCAATATCCTTTTGACAGCCTTCCAATGAGAATCAAGGGGTGCTGCCACATACTGACTAACTTTTTTCACAGCATAAGAGATTTCTGGTCGAGTAATAGTCACATACTGAAGACCTCCAACAATACTTTGATAAAGAAAGCCACTAGAGCAGGGACTTCCATCATGTTTGGATAATTGAGGAGATGTGACCATGGGTGTAGCAATACCTTTGGCTTCTGTCATGTCGGCCTTGTGCAGAAGTTCCTTGATATACTCTTTCTGGTTTAGATGTAATCTCTGCTGGGTCTGAGTCACTTCAAGGCCTAGAAAGTGTTGAACTTCCCCTATATTCTTGAGAGAAAAGTGAGAGCTCCATTGGTGAATTATAGCTTGGATGGCTATCTCAGAATTGCCTGTGATAATGATATCATCTACATAGATTAGGATGTAAATGATGGAAGTTCCATGAAACTTACAAAAAAGAATGTTGTCAGCTTTTGAAGCTGTAAAACCGCATAAAAGCAAGAGGCCTTTAACTTTGAGATACCAGCTTCTGGATGCTTGTTTGAGGCTATAAAGAGCCTTTGACAGTTAACAGACCAGTTCAGTGCCATCAGAAGAGTGTGTTTCAAAATCGGGTGGTTGCTTCATGTAAATCTCCTCAACTAATTCACCATGTAGGAATGCATTGTCAACATCAAGATGTTTGATGCTCCAACTGTGAGATACAACAATGGAAAAGACAACCCGTATGGTAGTAGGTTTTACTACAGGGCTGAAGGTCTCATAAAAATCCAAACCAGCTGCTTGAGAGTATCCTTGAGCCACTAATCTAGCTTTGTGTCTGATAATCACACCATCAGGATTCTTTTTAAGTTTGAAAATCCATTTACTGCCAATAAGATTTTTACCAGGGGGAAGTGTGGTAAGGATCCAAGTTTTGTTCTTCAAGAGAGCATCAAATTCAGATTGCATGGCTTTGTGCCAAGCTGGATCAAGAAGGGCTTCTTTGTAGGATTTGGGTTCTTTTTTAGCAAGAACAGTGGAGTAGAGTTTGGGTTTGAAGATGCCTGCCTTAGACCTGGTGACCATAGGATGGATAGGGGGTGGTGGAGCAGGAACAAGAGACTGAGCAGGAGAATGAGAGGAAGGGAAATGAGATGAAGTAGCTGGTGTATGAGGGGGGCTATGATTGGCAGAAGCAGCAGTATCAGCATGGTCAAAGGTAGAGTTATCTGTTGGGACAGGGGCAGTAGGAGGGATGAGATGTGATGAATCCGATGGAAGTGAGGGAAGCACTGGTGGTGTAGGTAGAATGCCTTGAAAGGCATTGGGTTTGGGAAGGGAATTTAACTTAGAGTTTTCATAGGGAAAAACTTTCTCATTAAACACTACATCCCTTGTGATGATAACTCTTTTATCAGGCAGCAATACCTTGTATCCTTTGTACTGATTGCTATATCCGATAAAGGTGGATGGAGCATATCTAAATTGAAGCTTGTTTTTGTTGTAAGGTCTGATGTAAGGGAAACAAAGGCATCCAAAGACTCTAAGCTTAGAATATGCAGGTTTATGTTTATAGAGAATTTCAAGTGGGCTTTTATAGCTTAGAGATTTGGTGGGTAATCTATTTATGGTGTAGACAGAAAAAATGAAGGCATCATCCCAGAAATGTATGGGTAAATGAGACTGAGCCAAACGAGACAAACCCATCTCCACTATATGTCTGTGCTTTCTCTCAGCTATCCCATTTTGCTGAGGGGTATAAGGGCAAGAGATTCTGTGTTCTATCCCAGCAGTTTGTAGTATGGATTTTAAGCCTTGAAACTCACCTCCCCCATCACTTTGAAGATATTTCAGCTTAGCACCAAACTGGTTCTCAACCATACTTTTGAAGTTAAGAAAAGCTGAGGTAACTTCACTCTTGAATTTTAACAAATATATCCAAACAAACTTAGAATGGTGATCAATGAAACTAATGTAATATGAGAAGCCATTCCAAGATTTGGTGGGTGCAGGACCCCATAAGTCACTATGAACAAGCTGAAAAGGTGAAGCATAGGCAGTGACAAAATTTGGAAATGGAGATCTATGACTTTTTGCCAAGAGACAGGATTGACAAGGGGAATCAGCAGATCCTTTCATTGAAATGGAAATATTACAACCTTGCAAAGCCCTTCTTACAATATCATAGCTACATTATCCCATTCTTTGATGCCATGTGTCTAAACCAGGGTCTTTGCTTAGGGAAATAGAAAATACATTTGCATTTAAAACAGAACTAGGAAGATCAGAATTAAAGCTAGAAGCAGGAACATGATTGGATGAGATGTGATGCTTGAGAGGTTGAAGGTTGAAATGGTAGAGTCCAGCTTTAAGATTCCCTTGGAGTAACACATCCTAAGTTACTTGGTCCTTGACAAGACAAAAAGATGGGTGAAATTCAAAGAACACATTATTGTCAAGAGGAAACTGAGATACACTCAACAAGTTTTTGGTAATGTTTGGGACATGCAACAGATTTCTTAAAATGAAAGCTCTAGATTGGTTAGAGGAGGAGAAGAGTGTTACCAATGTGAGCAATTGACTCACCAACACCATTGCCCATTTGCACTTTAGAAGATCCATGGTATTCACTCATATTGCTGAGATTGAGGTTACTGAAATCGTTTGCCACATGGTTGGAGGCTCCTGTATCAGGATACCAGCTGCTACTCCTCCACCATCAGCACCATAGTTTGGAACTTGAACCATGTTAAGTGAAGGATTTCTTGGATTGTTATAGTTCTGAGTCTGTTGGTTGTTCCTTTGCCCTTGATAAGAGGGGTCAGCCCTATACCAACACTTGTCTGCAGTGTGTCCTTCAATGTAACAGATTTGACATGTTACCTTTCCTTGGATAAACCTTCCACCACGGCCACCTCTGTAACCTCCTCTGTTGTTGCTGTTGTTCCTTCCACCATTTCTTCCTGCAGAATTATTATTATTGTAACCATTGCCTCTGCCTCCTCCTCCTTGGTAATTGTTTGCTGGAAATCTTCCCTTGGTGGTTTGAGTTACTGAATTCACAGAGATTTGAGAACCATCAGAATTTGTGAGAGATGGCTGGTTACTTTCTAATCTTGACTCAAAGCTCAACAGGAGAGCTTGTAGTTCTGGAACAGTAATGGCATCTCCTCTGGAAGCAATATTCACCATGACTTAATCATATTCTGAGCCAAGACCTCCAAGGATATATAAAATCTGATCTGGTTCAGATATTTCCTGTCCAGCTAAGGCAAGTATATCAAAGCACCCTTTCATTTTACTCAAGAATTCCCTCATGGAAATTCCAGCTTTCTTGAGATTGTGCAGTTGCAGCTTGTGTTGCATGACCTTTGCTTTGGTTTGGCTAGAGAAATTGACTTGAAGGGTGTCCCATATTTCCTTGGACGAGCTTAGACCAACCATGAGAGTGAGTATGCTATCAGAGAGAGATGACAGAATCCAAGAAGCAAGAAGCTGATCTTGTTTGATCCAAAGAACAAATGATGGATTAAGCTCTTGACCAGTTGTTGTGGTGTTAAATTTTTCAGGCTTTTCTTCCTCTCCAGTGATGTATCCTTCAAGGCCATATCCACGGATGGCTGTTAGGACCTGCTGCTTCCATATAAGATAGTTAGACTCATCAAGTTTGAGAGAGATGAGTTGACTCTGAAGTTGAATATATGGATTTTGAGGAGTGATGACAGGGACAGTAGCAGTGGGTATATTGATGGTTCCAGTGTTTTCAGCTGCCATGATTAGAGACTATGGATAGAACAGAAATAATAGAGGGGAGGTATTCAGAAACAGGCCCTAAGACCTGCTCTGATACCATATCAGAAAAACTATTATCCTTGCAAAGAAAGACATAGTGAAGAAAAGGATTGCAGGTCAAATATATTGTTTTTGTATTGATGTGTTTCTTTTTTTTTTTTTTTAATGATCTTTACAATAGTAGTCTATCATCTATTTATACAAGTGAAAAATCTAACATCTAGGTTAACAACATGGCGGCTAACTACAACAAGAAATAACAAAACAAACTTGATCAACACACTAATAGCCGTTGGATTGGTTTTTGTGTACAGCTGCTTTTGCAGCTCATTAATGAAGGCTGCTGCGTGACCTTTGTCTTCTTCCTGGAAGTTGGGAGACACTCCTCAGACTGCACTTGGCTTCCAATTAATGCTGCATCAGTTGAGTTGACCAACTGTTCCATTATATGTCTTGAGGCACAAGAATGCTGACTCATCTTGCCACTTGGAATCTAATGTGGATGAGCAATGTGACAGGATGCCACATAAGTTGTTGGTGTGTAACATGGAACTGCATGAGCTGCATGGTCTTCTATCTTGACAGAGATACCTTCGGAGGTGGAAGAGTTCCAGAGAGCAATTATGAACTGGCAAAACAACAAGATTATAATAAATCCAGCCTAACAGAATGGTTGTTCTCGTAGCTCCTATCAAACGATAGGTTCATAAGTTCACATCATTGCTACTATCGGATTGGCTTTACTTGCTATACCTGTGTAGAAGAGAATAGTTTGTACCTTCATGATGGGACACAAAACCAACCAATACATACAATAGTTGTGGAATTCCATTTATCGAGCTTTCCATCGAACAATAGGAAGACTCAAAGGGCAGATCAACCCATTAGGGGTGCTTTTGTCTCGTGATATGATGCTTGATAGCCTAGAAAATTAGACATTGGAATTATAGAATAAGGAATGGAAATTGGATTCCCTATCAATCCAACAGAGCTACACCTTCCCTTCCTAGCTACTCTAGTATTAAGTCTAGCTTCCCCTACCCTAGCCTATCAGAATATCTCCACCATATCTCCGTATCGAGGCATATCCCAACATCTGGGCACTACCTCTCTGATTTGTCGGTGATTCCATCCATGAAGTCTATCCAGCAAGATCGCTCGATCTAGATTGAGTCACAGTTGGTTAAAAACTAGAGGTTCAAACCCTTGTATACCTGCTAGCGTGTACAAACGTATCAACCTTCCCTTTATCCTTTAGAGATGCTACCTATGCTGATGAAGTCATTCTCTCTAGATGTCGATATAGTAAGGTCCCAAGACCTATAAATAAGGACCAGAGTCAACCCCAGCCACTACTCTTTCATGGGTCTTCCGAAGGAAGAGGTGATCCTTTATCTTAGAATTATAGCATGGTAGGGGGTTGGTTCTATTGATTCTTTTGAACCTGTTGGTTGATATCAGAGAGCAGGTCAAGGTATAAGGTAAAAGCTGGTGACAAGGCAAACTCAAAGTGACTAACAAAAAAACTATGTTCGAAGACCTCTTGGGGTGAGATGGTCTCCAGAAGTTAAACTCTCGATTAAACAAACAATTGAAACCATAGAATCCGCTTTAGCTGGTTTAGTCCTACTTTTAAAAGGCATTTAAAGGCAGGTGGAAACCGCTTTCTCTCTTGGAGAAGCCCGGGGGAGAGCTCTCCTTATTGGATTTCCGCTTGGTGGTTTTCGCCGATATCATGACATTCTTTGGTTGATCAATGAGGTTGATATTAGTGTAAGACTCTTCCATCTAGGGCCATTAAAAAAAAGTCTTCTTAAACAGGCTCTTACACCCCTACGTACTCTAAATAATAGAACGCAGGAAAATGCAAGTGATATATAAGTGGGTATAAGGAGCAGGCATGTGGTCGGCGAGTGACTTAGGTGGCGACTATAAAATAGATAGGACATGGTCATCTGATGATCGAGTTCAAGTTGAGCTTGTAAACCAACAAGTGAGATTGATGCAACAACGAGGGGTACGCTTTCCAACTTTGTCTCATAATAGATCTCTGAGGAATTCATCTAGTCTTCCTTAGGGGTTATTTCCTCTCTTAGCCAAGCAAGCTCTGCTGCTCTGGCTTGGACAAAAGCTCTAACTTCTTTACTTTAAGAAATAGAGTTGGACTTACAGCTGCTTTATCTAGGGCTACTTCTGGAGTGGCTTAGGAATACACGAGAAGGCATGAGGCTGCAAGAAATTTAGTAGCACCAGGTCTTCCAGAGGGTAGAAGAGAGAGATGGGGAAGTTAGTGGGTACCTCGAGGAGGCGTGAGCGAGATCACTCTTATTTAACCGAATTCTCATCATTTGGACAATTCTTATCCTATATATACTATATATACATAGCATGCTAACTTGTTGATCCACAAGAAATATGTATTCTGAAGTACTAAGCTAAGGACCTTCTTCTTCTTCCTCGTCTGGATTCGTGGCTTCTGCTAAACGACAGCCTTTCGGAGGGAACTGTTCGGGGTTGAGCGAGTGGTGGTGCAACGCCTTTCTACTTTTCTATATATTAGGGTTCTTAGCTTTCTCTCATCAACATAGAGAGGGAAATAAAGGAAAGGAGGGGGGGGGGGGGGGAGAGGGGGGGGGGGGAGGGGAATTATGGGCTGATTCTGAATATGCTCTCATCGAATCCCGATATTTGTATTTAGTAGGCACTAAAATGTTAGGGAGAGAAAAGACTTTTCCACAGTAACCTCCAGATGTGATTGATGGGGGAGGGAGACTTTCAACAAGTAATTGGTCTTTCGTGTGCCATACTGCACTTGTGAACGAATGCATGACCGTTCCGCAGTTGATTTGTGAAAGACTTTTTGTAAGCAGCAAACACAGTAGGGAAGGAAGAGGCATTGGCATGAGATCAGGATAGACGCTCGAGCGAAGGCATGGTGGAACCTTTCATGGAAGAGATAGGCCTGGCCCATAAGCTGGCCCCCTTGTTTTTCCATTTTTTAAGGAGAAGAGAGTAGCTATAGAGGTTTGAGCGTGGCTTAACACTGACAGATCTTGATATTCGCTAATTACATGTAGATGGACTTATGGCACCCATGGGGGTTTTCTCTATTGCATGCAGGACAGGCACACATACGGATCATGAAAGAAATCTCGAAAGAGGGAGGTGAGAAAGACTTGGCTTTACCATATACGAAGGCATAACAAGATAGCTAGAAGGACTTCTCCTAGTTGAATAGGAAGGGAATAAAGACTGCTGACTTCTCTTATAATATTTCACGTGCAAGGAATGAGCGCAAATCAATGGCATTCTCCCATAACCTGTCATCTCGAAAGACATATTATTGTTTATCTTATTAAAGAAAGATATAACAGAAGGAGCTTTCGGATGAGTAGGTTTAAACAGACTTCCTGTTATCTTACATTGTTGAATCGGAACTACCTTCCTTGATTCAATGGCACTCTCGAGAATTCCCTTTATAGGTCTTGATTCGGATTCCACCTTAGGTCTTGTACCTACCTGCCTGTTCAATTCATCCAACAACAGGTCAGTAAAAAAAAAGGATTTTTGAGCTAGGAACCTTGCTGACGGTATCTCAGGGCTTTTTTTCTTTCTCTTATAGGGATTCTAGGTTCCAGACATGCCTGAGGCAAAAAAATGGAATAAGAGTAGGGAAAGGCTTCAATACAAGTAGTAGTAACAAGGTATAGTAGTTATTGCTGGGAATATGACATAAGAGTAGGGAAAAGTCCGCTCCTCGAATTTAGCATGCAGCGGAGAGTTCTCAAACCAAGTATCCTCGCTCTCTGTAATGTCAGAGCTAATCAAGTAACAAAATAAATATATGACCGGAATAGAGCAATTATCGAGAGTTTCAATTTTTTAGGTCCAATCATCCATGACGGTCGCCAAACTCGGCTTTTTCCTTACTCAACTTTGGTGAGACCGCTCCTCACTGTGTAGATAAAAGAAAGAGATATAGTCTGTCTGCTGATAAACCCCTTGTTCCACTAATAGATTCTTGTCACAAATATCTAGTTGATAATAAAGTCTTTCCAGGACAAAACTAACTATGATAAAGTCTTTTGTTGGCAACAAATCCATAGATACACCAAAGAGAATGATTAGCGATGAGAAAATATGGAATCAATTTCAATTCTTTCTTTGTTGAACAAGATTGTAGAATGTTTGCAAAAACTAGATCTATCCAAGTGAACAAGTGAATCAGAGAGCGTATGCTTGGTTAGTGTGAACACGGAGACTTGTTGTTTGTGAGTTGCCTAGAAACCTCGTAGCTATAAAAGGTATTAGCTCGGTAGTGAGTTTAGTACTCCAGGCTCTCCCGAGACCTGAACTATTCATCTCATCCCTTAAGCCACATCCGATCCTTGAAAACCTTCAAATTCAATAAGTCTTTTCCCCTTCTCTTCTCGATTCTGACTTAGCAATTGAAGTCAACTAATAGCCTAAGTCAATCGAATAAGGGAGCCTTAATAGATAGGACACAATGAACAGTGAATAAGTCTTTCTTGGTTTTATTATGTAGTCAAAACTTCTGACAGTTTCTGAAAGACTTTCTGTCGATTCTCTAATGAAATAAGTCAATCCTTTGTACTTTTCTTTTGCCTTATGAAAGGCTCTCTCCAGCTGCATCTTGAGAGGATTCGAACCAAACTATCTTCAAACAAAAGGGATGTATGCCAAACCCCATACCAATCATGCTTGAGGATGCTTCCTAAGTAGAATTCTGATGAAGACTATGTCTATCGGGACATAATTGAGGTAGTACATTATTGAAATCAGATTCCACGTGCGGATGTTTCCCGAGCCTAAAGTGGTAGTTGGATCTCCACCATCTATTTAAAAGGGGTGTCAGCCCTTTATTATTAGGTAATAAATCTATCTAAAATTGGTAGTTGGCAAGCCCCATAGGAGAACTATATTTCCTTTCCTCAGCCTTATATGTTGCTATAAAGCTATCTTCTTATGGTTAATGGGTATGCCCTGACTCTTGTATTGATGTATGATTCGCATACTTTCCCCTGATTTAAAAGACGAGAAGTTAGTGATGTAAAGTACGAGATCTTGTTCCTATAAAGCTATATCAATAAAGATTCTTAGTAGATTTGTGGTAGGAAAGGTTGAACCTTTGGGGAAGTCATTGCACCCTATGCCATCGGATTTCTTTATTTACGCTAATCCCCTCTTTGAAAAGAAGTGTAAGCTTTTGAATGGATAGTATATTAGTCCGACCCAGGTGGACATAGTTATACCAACACCACTCTCACACCTACTCTAACATGCCCATTCACAATCATTTGCCCCGCCGCCTAGTCCTTTGGGCACCTCTTTCTGAATGTACAACACCTCAAGTCACTGGGACACCTTTATCTGATTCATCTTCCACCGGTTCTCAACATGCTTGGGTTTTTATTTTTATAGCCTAATACGGATCTTCTTGTTGCACCGCATCCATACGTGCTAGATAGAGTAATAGCACGGTTCGTCGAATTTGTTGACGATGTCTACATTGGGTTGAAGAATTCATCTGCATATTTCTTTATTCTGTTAAGAAGTTAGTAAAGCAAAATAACCTAGCCCATATACAAAATTGGAGAGAGCTTGTTGGAACACATGCATACTAAGTCCAGAATTGAAAGACAAGCAAATGGTAGATCCAAAGCGAGTTCAATAAAGTAGACTATCAAATCAAGAGCAATCCCTAGACTGGACGTTATAAGCTAATAAAATCTGGTGTAGGTCTTCCCCATTAGATTATTTCAGCTAATCAAGGGGATTAGAGGAGGGCTAAAAGTAAAGCTAGCTAGCTCATTCCCTTGCGTAAGATGCTAACTCGTACTCTTATTTGAATGACCATAGGTTAGCACCTGTTCACATCAGCTATGCCATCAGAGACAAGAAATCTTCCACCAGTTACACAACAACTCTTTCCTTGATCAAGTCATCCAGCTTACCGTGATCTTTACAATCCCTATATTTAATCCATGGAGATGCGATAGAATGAATGTGCAAACAATTATTCAAGCAAAGAGTCTATCCTTATACCTTTTCATGTACATGCTCTATTTCCACCTTCTGGATTGGATTCCACAATTTCGACCAAGTATCTATTTATCCACCCAGTTGAGCATTCTTATTGAAAGAATATAGGCCTTCGCATCTGCCCTAAACAAATAGTGTTTTAGTTAGTTAGTATTAGGCGCTTAAACAAGTGGATCCCCGCTATAAGGTTTTCCTTCTTTCCAAAGGATATCCTTATTTTGCAAGCTTGGTAACCAAAAAGGTATAGGGAAGGCTCAATTTACTAATGAAAAACATCATCTGGAGCCCCCTTCGTGGAGGATATCTTCTAGAACCAGAATGTCAATATAACAAAGAATTTTTCCCATTGAGTTCCTCATAAATGAGTCATTTTCTCTCTTAAGCTGGAAGGGTCTTAAACCCCCTTTGATTAAAGCTTTGGATTAAAGAATGTCTTCCCACCGCCGTATTCTATCTTTTTTATTCCAGCCCTTTCACCCGTTCTGAGTAGTAGGGAGAGGGGGTGAAGCCAACCCTTGGTGCTACAGAAAAAAGGGTCCTGGCATTGATAGAACTATGGTCGATCCTACATAAGCAAAATGTGCCTCCACGAAAGAGGGGAGGTGTGGTGCACCTGATTACGTGGATTGAGCAGCCCAAGTCGATGATAATGGATTCGATATAGATCCTGCCATGGATTTGATAGAGCTTCTAGAGGGCTTTAAGGAGTCGTGCAGACGTGCACCCCAAATCGGGCCTTACCGATAGTAAGTACCCATTGAACCTTTCTTCTCTTTCTCATCGGAATAGTCTAGTGATCCCTAATCTGAAACCTCTGCCACCTTTATAATTTGTCAATAGTCGAGGGACTAGTTAACTATTCCTTCACAAATATTATTGACGCAGGAACGATGTGAGGTGATGTTCAATTTCATCAAGTGAGCCTATACTTTGTAATATGGTGTGTTGGGAATGTGGAACCAGAGTTAGGGAGTGGAGAACCGGCGGTTTAAACCGGGTTTTAGCATCAAGAAGACAGACTGGTCATGATCAAACCGGGTTTGAGTTGGTTGGTGTAACTACCATTTGTGACGAAGCAGTTGCATTTAGTGACGAAGAAAACCGTCACATTTGTCCTGTAGCTAAAAGAACACAGCGTGAACTTCATGCGGTTATAACTTCCTATCCAGTTGCATTCGAGCTTCAATCCATATATCATTGTAAAGCTCTCATTGAGGAGAAGATCACTACGTAGCATTATCTCCTGTATTGTTAGATTAGAGAGAGTATTTAGAGATAGAGTGTTCGTGCCCTAATTTGTATCCAGAATTGGGCATTTCATTTCTTGAGCTAATTCTCTGTAATTGATTGAAGTTCTTAGTGGATTGAGGTGTGCCTTGCCTCTGTGGATGTAGTTCATCTTGAACGAACCACGTTAAAACTGTGTTTGATCCATTTCTATTTCCTGTTCTGCGTAAGCTGAGTTCGGTTACAATTCTGGCCGAACTGTGGGTGTGAATTCGAAGTGTTTTCTTTGTACAATTTCCAGATTCTTTGGAGTTGTGTGTTCTTGAGTTGTTTTCACTAACAAGTGGCGCCGTCTGTGGGAACCAACTCTCACAGCTTGAAGAAGGGAAGGAATGGCTGGTATGAAGATGGACTTTGAGAAGTTTACAGGGAGAAATGATTTCACACTGTGGAAGATCAAGATGAACGCAGTTTTGGTTCACAATGGCCTTGATCTTGCTTTGATACCTCTTGATTCTTGGGAAGAAAGTGAGAAACCCAAGTTTGTATCAGTGGATAAGAAAGCCCTAAGTCTTATCTTTCTGTGTTTGGGTGATAAACCGCTAAGAGAGGTCTCAAGATGCAAGAGTTCCTTAGAAGCATGGAAGAGGTTGGAAGAGTTGTATCAATCTAAGTTAGTTTCCAACAAGCTGTTCTTAAAGCAGAAGATGTTGGCCTTCAAGATCACTGAAGATAAGGCAATTTCTGATCAACTTGATGAGTTTATTAAGATGGTTGAGGAATTGGAAGACCTGGATGTGAAAGTGGAGGAGGATGATAAAGCATTGATGGTGTTAAACATTCTTCCAAAATCCATGGAAAGTTTTAAGGATGCCTTGATGTATGGGAGAGATGAGCAGCTATCTTATGATGGGATAGTGAAGGCTCTGAGGTTTAAATGCTTCCAGACTCAAGATGATAAAGGCATGGTGCAATCTGGAGAAGGTTTGAATGTTAAATTCAAGAAACCTTGGCAAGGGAAGAAGGGACAGAATTCTAAGGACCTCAAAGCAGGAGATTCTAATCCAAAGAAGGGAAGTGAATGGGTTGAGAAGAGGAAATGCTTCAAGTGCAAGCAGCCTGGTCACTTGAAGAAGGATTGTCCTAAAAGGAACAAGAAAGGTGGAAACCAAGGGGCAGAAGCTGCTGCCATTGAACTTCAAGAAGATCCTCCAGAGGTATTGAATGTTACTGAATCAAGAATGGTGAAAGAATGGGTCTTAGACACAGGCTGCTCCTTTCATATGTGTCCACACCAGTCATGGTTTGATGAACTGAAGAGAGAAGATGGTGGAAATGTTCTCCTGGGTAATGACCAATCATGCAAGGTCAAAGGAATTGGATCAGTGAGCATAAGAATGTTTGATGGTGTGGTCAGAATCATCTCTAATGTGAGATATGTTCCTGGCCTTAAAAGAAATCTTCTATCTCTTGGCTCTTTGGTAACCAGTGGTTGTCAGTTTAGCTCAGTGGATGGCTTCTTGCATATCACTAAACATGGTAAAGTGATGATTAAAGGTAGACAGCATAATGGGTTGTTTATCTTGATTGGTTCACCTGTTGTTGGGAGTGTTGATATGGCCTTGAGCAGTTCTGAGCTTGTTAAATGGCACAAGAGGCTTGGACACATAGGAGAGAAAGGGTTGAAGGAATTGTCAAGAAGTGGTGTAATTGGAAATATGGGAAATCAAAACCTGGAGTTTTGTGATCAGTGTGCTTTGGGCAAGTCCAAGAAGCTGCCCTATGGAAAGGGTGTTCACACAACTCAAGAGCCATTAGATTATGTCCACTCTGACATATGGGGTCCTGCAAGGACAGAGACTCATGGTGGAGCAAGGTATTTCATGTCTTTGATTGATGATTACAGTAGAAAGGTGTGGATCATGTTGATGAAGAATAAGAGTGATGCTTTTCATAAGTTTAAAACATGGTTGATTCAACTGGAAAATGTCAAAGGGAAGAAGCTGAAGCACCTTAGGACTGATAATGGATTGGAATACCTCTCAACTGAGTTCACAAACTTCTGTGAAGAAAGAGGAATCAAGAGACATAGGACTGTCCCAATGAATCCTCAACAGAATGGGGTTGCTGAGAGGCTTAATAGGACTCTTCTTGAAAGAGTAAGGTGTATGCTGTTGGATGCTGGGTTGCCAAAGGTATTTTGGGGTGAAACCCTTGCTACAGCATGTAATCTCATTAACAGGTCACCCTCATCAGTGATTGGGTTCAAAACACCTGAAGAGGTGTGGAGTGGACAGAAACCAAGTTATGAAGGTTTAAGGGTGTTTGGTTGTCTTGCTTTTGTCCATGTCAAGCAAGACAAGTTAGATGCAAGAGCTCTAAGATGTGTATTTCTTGGATATCCAGATGGAATAAAGGGCTACAGATTGTGGTGTCTAGAGAAGGGAAATCAGAAGATAATCACAAGTAGAGATGTAAAGTTTAATGAGAATGTGATGGCTTATACTTCAACAGGCTCTAAGGAAGAACTTGATGGTGCTAAAGAGAATGAAGAGATATCAATTCAGGTGGAGCATCCTGCTGAAGATGATCACACATCTCAACAACAACAAGAGAATCTACAAGATAGTGATTCATCATCTGAAGAAGAAGAACAAGCTGGACCTTCACAAAATGTGAGAGAATATAGCATTGGAAGGGACAGACCTAGAAGAACAATCAATAGACCTGACTTCTATGGTCAAGCAGGGAGTGTTTACTATGCCTTGAGTGTTGCTGAAGACCTGGAATCACAAGAGCCTAGTAGTTTTAAAGAAGCATTAGATTGTGAAGAAGGTGAACACTGGATTCAGGCAATGATTGAAGAGATGGAATCCCTGGAAAAGAATGAGACCTGGACATTGGTGGATAAACCAAAAGGTCAGAAACTTGTGAGTTCTAAATGGATATACAAAAAGAAGTTAGAGACTGCAGGATCCAAACAAGTGAGGTTTAAAGCAAGATTGGTGGCTAGGGGCTTTACACAAAGGGAAGGGATTGATTTTAATGAAGTTTTCTCTCCAGTAGTAAAGCACTGCTCAATCAGGTTGCTTTTATCAAAGGTTACTCAAGAGGACATGGAACTACAACAACTAGATGTAAAGACAGCATTCTTACATGGAGAACTCATTGAGAAAATATATATGAAACAGCCAGAAGGCATTGTTGTTCCTGAATAAGAAGACAAAGTTTGTTTGCTGAAGAAGTCACTGTATGGACTCAAACAGAGTCCAAGACAGTGGAATAAGAGGTTCAATGACTTCATGATCAGTGTTGGCTTTGTAAGAAGTCTTTATGATAGTTGTGTTTACTTCAACAAGTGTTCAAAGCAAGATAAAGTCTTTCTTCTTTTGTATGTGGATGATATGCTGATTGCCAGCAAGAACAAGAAGGGTGTACAATGGCTGAAGGACAGACTTAACACTGAATTTGGCATGAAAGATCTTGGAGATGCCAAGAAGATTTTGGGCATGGACATACTGAGGAACAGAGAAGCTGGAGTTCTTTGGTTATCTCAAAGGCAATATCTACAGAAGGTTTTGGAGAGCTTCCACATGCATGAATCCAAACCTCTCTCCACTCCAGTTAATCTGCAGAAGAAACTAACCAAAGAACAATGCCCAAAGACTGAAGAGGAGGTCATACATATGAGCAATATTCCTTATGCAAGTGGAGTTGGAAGTCTCATGTATGGAATGATTTGTAGTAGGCCTGACCTGGCCTATGCTGTTTCTTTAGTGAGCAGGTTCATGTCAAACCCAGGTGTTGAACATTGGGAAGCTTTGAAGCATGTGATGAGGTATTTGAAGGGTTCAATGAACTTGCCACTGAAGTTTGAGAAGAAAGTGAATGGAAGCACTGTTGCATTGGAGGGGTTTGCTGATTCTGATTTTGCAGCAAACATAGACACTGGGAAATCTATTTTTGGATTTGTGTTCACCTTATTTGGAACAGCCATCAGCTGGAGAAGTGTACAACAATCAGTTGTAGCACTTTCAACTACAGAAGCAGAATATATCTCTCTCACTGAAGCCATCAAAGAAGCAATCTGGCTTAAAGGGATTTTGAGAGATTTGGACATCAAGCAAAAGTGTGTGGTGATTTACTGTGATAATCAAAGTGCTCTACACCTTGTGAAACACCAAGCATTTCATGAAAGGTCAAAGCACATTGATGTTAGGTTGCATTTTGCTAGGGATATCATTGATTCTGGTTCTGTGGAAGTGAAGAAGGTACACACATTGCATAACCCTGCTGATTTTCTTACTAAGGGTGTACCTGGGAATAAAGTGGAGCACTGCTCGAGCCTGCTGCAGCTTGAGCAATGTCATGAAGAGCATTGATAGACAAGGCAGTGGTGAGGCAGGAAGAGGCACACATGATTCATTGAGGTGGAGATTTGTGAGGTGATGTTCAATTTCATCAAGTGAGCCTATACTTTGTAATATGGTGTGTTGGGAATGTGGAACCGGAGTTAGGGAGTGGAGAACCGGTGGTTTAAACCGGGTTTTAGCATCAAGAAGACAGACTGGTCATGATCAAACCGGGTTCGAGTTGGTTGGTGTAACTACCGTTTGTGACGAAGCAGTTGCAGTTAGTGACGAAGAAAACCGTCACATTTGTCCTGTAGTTAAACGAACACAGCGTGAACTTCATGCGGTTATAACTTCCTATCTAGTTGCATTCGAGCTTCAATCCATATATCATTGTAAAGCTCTCATTGAGGAGAAGATCACTACGTAGCATTATCTCCTGTATTGTTAGATTAGAGAGAGTATTTAGAGATAGAGTGTCCGTGCCCTAATTTGTATCCAGAATTGGGCATTTCATTTCTTGAGCTAATTCTCTGTAATTGATTGAAGTTCTTAGTAGATTGAGGTGTGCCTTGCCTCCGTGGATGTAGTTCATCTTGAACGAACCACGTTAAAACTGTGTTTGATCCATTTCTATTTCCTGTTCTGCGTAAGCTGAGATCGGTTACAATTCTGGCCGAACTGTGGGTGTGAATTCGAATTGTTTTCTTTGTACAATTTCCAAATTCTTTGGAGTTGTGTGTTCTTGAGTTGTTTTCACTAACAAACGACAAAGTCATTATCCAATCAGAGATGCCAATGTTAGCCCCGTCCTCATACACCTATTCCAAAGGAAGGGGTGTTAACATTCTTCTTAGTTGCCTTCTCTCTATTGAGAAGCAAAAGCTATGCAATCAGATAAACAGGAGAGGATAGACATTGAATTGTTCATTTTTGGTTACGACCTTTCTCTTCTGGTTCCAATCTAATTTAACGGCCTGGTCACTACCCGGCGGTAGGCACATGCCCTTCTTAAAGAGAAGATAGGCAAATTTTGATAAATCCTTATAATAGAATTACTGCGAGAGCACAATTAGCAGAATTCGGCTTAGGCATGAGGTTCTCCACCCTCCTCGATCTCCCACTTCATATGGCCTTCTTCCTTGTAAAGGGAAATGGAACTTATATTAGTTTTTTCTCTTACAAAATTTACGAAACGAAGAGAATTATTGAAATCACTAAAATCTACCCAACGCGGCATTAGAGAAAGGAGGAAGATTGGACACAAGATATGAATAAAACCGGGTATGAAAGCCCCTACTAGTATGGCTCAAGACAATCGGGTGGTGCTGAACGCACTAGTGGTATTGAACTCGGTATGAAACCGAAAACTCTAGATTAAAAACTGGTAAACCAATGCACATTTCGATTCTCTCTTCTTTACTAGCGGCTATGAATGAATTAAGTCAAGATTCTCCTATAGTTATAAAGAGTGAGATGACTGATTCTTTTTCATCGTATCTCCATCAGCGTAGTTCCCCTTGTACGTTCTCCCTTACCTTGGGGTATAATATATATATAACCATGTCTTGAACCAAAGAAACGAAAACTGAATCCTTGTCTGTTCAATCGAAGAGTAAGCATACTTGGCTCCCACGGCTGAACAACTTCATGCAATCACTCTAAGAATAGAGACCTGATCCGCGCATGGCGAAGCTTTATGGGGCTGAGAAGCTACTCCAGGAAAATCTACATTCGATTGATAGATTGAAGGACAAAACTCTCATCTATTCTCTATATGTAAATTCGAAACGACCATAATTGCCGAAATCAATCCAATCTGACCCATTAACTATATCGAAACATGCATATGAAAATCCTTGAACAAGTCTGTCAACCATAGCTGTATGAATGAGATGTGTGGACACGAAACACTAAGGAAATCTTTCAAAGATAATATAAACTACCATTTTTTTAATAGATCGAATGGTTTTTTCACATCTTTCATGGGTTTGTCCTCGTTCTTGCTTTTGAGAAATCCCAAAATTCTAACATTCACCTTTCTGGGCTTCACATCTGGTTCTCAAGAAACCTCTGGGTTCAAGGCATTCCAACAATATAAAATTTAAGGCAAACAAGTGTATTTTCACATACTTTTATGCTTTTTTTGCTATGCTCTATGCCAAATATAATGTAAGAATACCAGTGATTAGTGAGTCACTTGCATCTATTTCACAATCTGCTTTATCCTTAATAACATCAAGTGCAAGGCACATGCACTCATTCTGGCGAGAATGGTGACGTTTTAATGATATTTTTACTAAGATATAGCATGCTAAACGGTAAAGTTTAAAACATCAGGCGAGAACGTTGTGTCCTGTCAATTTTAATAAGTTGCTAAAATCCGTGACCTTGATGATAAACAACGAACATTAGAACATACTGCAGTACGTTGCTAAATAACTTATACTTGGGAGGGATTTAAAACATTTACCCTATCATATATTAACTTATTAGAAGGTTCAAGCTTTCAAGTCGTGTTTCTTTTCAGTTTGTCATTACAATTAAAAATTACAAATTGTCATGTTTGAATCGTGTTATGGTCTGCCGATTATGATTAATGAAATACGTCGAGTTTATACTAATTAAATTTTCTTTTGCATTCACCCATTTGAAAATAAATGAATAAATAATAATAGTAATAATAATAATGGAAAAATATTTTTTTTTCATTTGTTATGTTTCACTAATTATCATTTATGTCCTGTTTTGTTTAGAATGTGCGAGATTTATTCAATAACTCTCAAATTTTGATATTACTCTAGTGACCATCTGCAGCATAAAAGGCTCTTGGTTTTTGCTTATAAGGCTATTTTTCCAAAGATGGCAATTTTTTTTTAAAAAAAAAAATTAAAAAAAAATTACATAAAATTAGAGAAATTTTTTTTTTTAATAAAAAAAGACTTAAAAGAATACAAGTAAATAAAATAAAATAATAAATCTAATTATATTTTATTAAATAAAGAAAGCTAGTAAAAAAAAGAAAATTTTAAATAATTGCATATAAAAATAAAATTTCGAAAAATTAAAATAAAAGAAATTTCACTAAGTTTTTTTATATTTAAAAAAATTAAAATTAAAGAAAATTAGTAACAAAAAATAGTAAAAATCCGAAAAATAACACATTAAAATAAATTTCCAAAAAATAAAAATAAAAAAAAAGAAATGTTACTTATATTTTCAAATAAAAAAATCCTGAAAATTAGTAAACACAAAAGAAGAAAATTCAAAATAACTAAAAAATAAAATTGCATAAATGAAAATTTAAATAAAAAATCCAAAATAGAACTCTATAATATAATAAACTTAGTTAAAATTTGATTCATGTTTTGAAACACAAAAGTAATGTAATTTTCTAGGGAACTTTTCTCTCGGAACTTTTCTTTGCAGTATATTTTTCTAACTTCTTAACTTTAGTTTTAGTTTCTGGAATTTGGTTTTTTCTATATGTTATTTTAGAGTTTTTTTTCTTTTTATCCTGATTCTATGGATTTTTTTTTTTATTTTAAAAAATCTGAAATTAAATTATTATTAAATTTTATTTTACTCAAACTATATTTTTGAATTCTTATTTTTTTTTTTGTTTCCGGAATTTTCATTTTATATGTCATTTTAAAATTGATCTTCTGTTTTAACTATTTTTTTGGATTTTTATTCTTATTTGAAAAGATAAATTAAATTTTAATGAATTTCTTATTTAATTTTATTTAGATTTAACTTTAAAATGTTATTTTTTGTTTTCTTCTTTTTCTCTTTTTCTTATTTTATATTTATTTTCAACCACTTCAGTCCAACATTGCCGTATGAAAAGGAAAAAAAAAGCAGCAAAATCCAGCAGCCTTACCTGCTATAGATGGGTCATCCGAGATTTTAAAAGTCAGTGGATAAATTTTGTAAACTCGAAAAGAACTAGATAGAAATCAAAATCGATGAAACATAACAGTTAGAAAATACATTGTTTTCTAACAATAAGTCATTATTTTTTGGGCAAATTTAACAAAATATGGCACTATTCATGAAGAACTCATTATGTATTAAGTCGATCATGCCATGAGCCACTCACTTTTTTTCGAATTTTTTGTCAAAGTCGCCCCTGGCAGGGGCTACATTCATTAATTTTTTATTTTTTTTTTATTGAAAATCGCTTATGCAAGAGGTGCCTTTACTTTTTTTTTTTTTATAACAAAGTCGCTTTGACAGGGGCGACATTCATTTAATATATATATATATATATATATATATATATATATATATATATATATATATATGTGAGGAAGTGTTCAATCTCATCAAGTGAGCTATATTTTGAAATAGGATGTGTCTAGAATGTGGAACCGGGATCATGAAGTGAAGAACCGGGTGGATAGACCGGGTTTTAGCGTGTAGAAGTGAGTCTGGGCAGAATAAACCGGGTTCAGGGTTGTTGGAGGATAACCGTCAGGTGTGACGAGTTTGTTACAGTTTGTGACGGAATAAACCGTCACATTTGTCCGGTAGCAGCAGTCATCTTCAATCAGTTAGAACTTTTCCATCAGTTACATTCGAGCTACAAGACCTATATCATTGGAAAGCTCTCTTCAGGGAGAACAACACTACGTCGAGCAATTTCCAGTTTTCATAGATTACAGAGAGAATTTGAGAGTGATAGTTTTCTGCCCTAATTTGTTCCAGAATTGGGCATATTCATTTCTGAGTGTAATTTCTGTAATTGATTGGATATCTTAGTGGATTGAGGTGTGCCTTGCCTCCGTGGATGTAGTTCATCTTGAACGAACCACGTAAAATCGATTGTGTGATTCATTTATTTTCAGTTCTGCGCGAAGCTCACTTCGGCCACAACTCTGGTCGAACAGTTGTGTATTTTTCAGAAGTTTCATTTTCGAACTCGTTCTAGTTTCTTAGTGTTGTGTGATTAGGAGTTGATTTGTCTAACAAGTGGCGCCGTCTGTGGGAATCAACTCGCACAGCTTGAATAAGAGGAGGAATGGCTGGTATGAAGATGGATTTTGAGAAGTTCACTGGAAGGAATGACTTCACATTGTGGAAGATCAAGATGAACGCAGTCCTGGTTCACAATGGCCTTGATCTTGCACTGATACCTCTGGAATCATGGGAAGAAACTGAGAAACCTAAGTTTGCATCAGTGGATAAGAAGGCCCTAAGTCTTATCTTCTTGTGTTTAGGTGATAAACCGTTGAGGGAGGTTTCAAGATGCAAGAGTTCCTTAGAAGCATGGAGGAGATTGGAAGAACTGTATCAATCAAAGTCAATATCCAACAAACTGTTCCTGAAGCAGAAGATGTTGGCCTTCAAGATCACAGAAGACAAGGTAATTTCTGATCAACTTGATGAGTTCATTAAGATGATTGAAGAATTGGAAGATCTGGATGTGAAACTGGAGGAGGATGACAAGGCATTGATGGTGTTAAATATTCTTCCAAAATCCATGGAAAGCTTTAAGGATGCTTTGATGTATGGGAGAGATGAGCAGCTGTCCTATGATGGAATAGTGAAGGCTCTGAGATCAAAATGCTTCCAGACTCAAGGAGATAAAGGCATGGTGCAATCTGGAGAAGGTTTGAATGTCAAATTCAAGAAACCGTGGCAAGGCAAGAAGGGTCAGAATGCTAAGGATCCAAAGTCAGGGGATTCAAATCCTAAGAAGGGGAGTGACTGGGTTGAAAAGAGGAAATGCTTCAAGTGTAAACAGCCAGGTCACCTGAAGAAGGATTGTCCTAAGAAGAATAAGAAAGCTGGAAATCAAGGGGCAGAAGCTGCTGCCATTGATCATCAACAAGACCCTCCAGAAGTATTAAATGTTACTGATTCAAGAATGGTGAATGAATGGGTCCTGGACACAGGGTGTTCTTTTCATATGTGTCCTCATCAGTCATGGTTTAATGAACTGAAGAAAGAAGATGGTGGAAATGTTCTCCTGGGAAATGACCAATTATGCAAGGTCAAAGGGGTTGGATCAGTGAGCATAAGAATGTTTGATCGGGTGATCAGAATCATCTCAAATGTTAGGTATGTTCCTGGCCTTAAAAGGAATCTTCTATCTCTTGGCTCATTGGTTACCAGTGGATGTCAGTTTAGCTCAGTAGAGGGATTCTTGCATATCACAAAACATGGGAAAATGGTGATAAAAGGAAGACAGCATAATGGACTATTTATCCTGATTGGTTCACCTATTGTTGGAAGTGTAGATGTGGTCTTGAACAATTCTGAGATTGCTAAATGGCATAAGAGACTTGGACACATAGGAGAAAAAGGACTGAAGGAATTGGCAAGGAGTGGAGTAATTGGAAATCTGGGAAATCAAGAACTGGAGTTTTGTGATCAGTGTGCTCTGGGCAAATCCAAGAAGTTGCCCTATGGAAAGGGAGTTCATACAACTCAAGAACCATTAGATTATGTTCACTCTGACATATGGGGCCCTGCAAGAACAGAATCCTATGGTGGTGCCAGATATGTCATGTCCTTGATTGATGATTACAGCAGAAAAGTATGGATCATGTTGCTGAAGAACAAGAGTGATGCCTTTCATAAGTTCAAAACATGGTTGATCCAACTGGAAAATGTCAAAGGGAAGAAGCTGAAGCATCTGAGGACTGATAATGGACTGGAGTACCTCTCTACAGAGTTTACAAACTTCTGTGAAGAAAGAGGAATCAAGAGACACAGGACAGTGCCAATGAATCCTCAACAGAATGGAGTTGCAGAAAGGTTTAACAGGACTCTCCTTGAAAGAGTGAGGTGTATGCTGGGTTGCCAAAGGTGTTTTGGGGAGAAACCATTGCTACAGCATGCTATCTTATTAACAGATCACCCTCATCAGTGATTGGGTTCAAAACACCTGAAGAGGTGTGGAGTGGACAGAAACCAAGTTATGAAGGATTAAGGGTGTTTGGGTGTCTTGCCTTTGCTCATATCAAGCAAGACAAACTAGATGCAAGGGCCCTCAGATGTGTATTTCTTGGATATCCAGATGGGATTAAGGGTTACAGATTGTGGTGCCTAGAACAAGGAAATCAGAAGATAATCACAAGTAGAGATGTGAAGTTTAATGAGAATGTGATGGCTTATACTTCTACAGGCTCTAAAGAAGAATTTGATGCTGCTAACGAGACAGAGGAGATATCAATTCAGGTGGAGCAACCTGCAGAAGATAATCACACACCTCAACCACAAGCAAATGAACAAGACAGTGATTCATCATCTGAAGAAGAAGCACAAACTGGACCTGCACAAAATATCAGGGAATACAGCATTGGAAGGGATAGGCCTAGAAGAAAAATCAACAGACCTGATTTCTATGGCCAAGCAGGGAGTGTATATTATGCCTTAAGTGTTGCTGAAGACCTGGAATCACAAGAGCCTAGCAGCTTTCAAGAAGCACTAGACTGTGAAGAAGGTGAACACTGGATACAGGCAATGACTGAAGAAATGGAGTCTCTGGAAAAGAATAAGACCTGGATATTGGTGGAGAAACCAAAAGGTCAGAAACTTGTAAGCTCCAAGTGGATATACAAGAAGAAACTAGAAACTGCAGGGTCCAAACAGATGAGGTTTAAAGCAAGGTTGGTAGCCAGGGGCTTTACACAAAGAGAAGGAATTGATTACAATGAGGTCTTCTCACCTGTAGTAAAGCACTGCTCAATCAGGTTGCTTCTATCAAAAGTCACACAGGAGGATATGGAACTACAGCAACTGGATGTAAAGACAGCTTTCTTACATGGAGAACTCAATGAGGAAATATATATGAATCAGCCAGAAGGTTTTGTTGTTCCTGGGAAAGAAGACAAAGTATGTTTACTGAAGAAGTCATTATATGGACTTAAACAAAGTCCTAGACAGTGGAACAAGAGGTTCAATGACTTCATGATCAGTGCTGGCTTTGTAAGAAGCCTTTATGACAGTTGTGTTTACTTCAACAAAGTTTCAAAGCAAGATAAAGTTTTTCTTCTATTGTATGTGGATGACATGCTAATTGCCAGCAGAAACAAGGAGAGGATACAATGGTTGAAGGATAGACTTAATGCTGAGTTTGACATGAAGGACCTGGGAGAAGCTAAGAAGATATTGGGAATGAACATTCTAAGAAACAGAGAAGCTGGAGTACTTTGGTTATCTCAGAGACAATACCTACAGAAAGTATTGGAGAGGTTTCATATGCATGAAGCCAAACCTCTCTCCACTCCAATTAATCTACAGAAGAAACTTTCCAAAGAACAATGCCCAAATACTGAAGAGGAGATCATACAGATGAGCAATATACCCTATGCAAGTGGAGTTGGAAGTCTTATGTATGGAATGATCTGTAGCAGGCCTGACTTGGCATATGCTGTATCTTTGGTAAGTAGGGTCATGTCAAATCCAGGAGTTGAACATTGGGAAGCTTTAAAACATGTGATGAGGTATCTAAAAGGATCAGTGAACATGTCACTGAAATTTGAGAAGAAAGCAGATGGAAGTACTGTTGCATTGGAGGGGTTTGCTGATTCTGATTTTGCAGCAAACGTGGACACAAGGAAGTCAATTTCTGGATCTGTGTTTACCTTATATGGGACAGCCATCAGCTGGAGGAGTGCACAACAATCTGTTGTGGCACTATCAACTACAGAAGCAGAATATATCTCTCTAACTGAAGCTATCAAAGAATCAATCTGGTTGAAAGGGGTGTTGAGAGACTTGGACATCAAGCAGAAGTGTGTGGTAATCTACTGTGATAATCAAAGTGCTTTACATCTTGTGAAACACCAAGCATTTCATGAAAGATCAAAACACATTGATGTGAGGTTACATTTTGCTAGAGATGTCATAGATTCTGGGTCTGTGGAGGTGAAGAAGGTGCATACTTTGCATAATCCTGCTGATTTTCTTACAAAGGGTGTACCTGGAAACAAAGTGGATCATTGCTCGAGCTTGCTGCAGCTTGAGCAGTGTCATGAAGAGCAATAACAGATAAGCAGTGAAGAGGCAGGAAGCACTACAACATAAATAACTTTATGTAACATTTCGTTTGTAACACTTTTAAAATTTTAACTTTTATGTAACACTTTTGTAACACTTATGAATATGTAACGCTTTTATGTAACACTTTTGTAATATCTGCGAATATGTAACACTTTCGTGTAACACTTTTAAAATATGTAACGCTTTGAACGTAACACTTTTAAATTGTAACACATTTAGGTAGCACTTTTAAATAAGTAACACTTTTTACGCAACACTTTTGAATAAGTAACACTTTTATGTAACACTTATAAATAAGTAACAATTGTAAATAATAAAATTATTTATTTTATTTTAAACTAATTAAATATTTGTGGATTATTTTTCTTATGTGACTTTTATTTTATTTGTCTCATGTGTTACATCTTAATTATCACAACAGAATACCTGTAACATAAGTGGTGAAAATGATCGACTCATACTTACAAAAATAACAATGTATTAGAGCACCTAAAGATTTACTTATTCGTTAAGAATAAATTAAATTTTAATTGTGACTTATTTGTGATTTTACTAAACAATTACAAAATAGACTTGTAGCTTTAAGAATTTGAATACATTTCTTAAGTGTGAGAACCTAGAGTTGGGACATTTGGTCATGTATCTTCATGTTTGTAAGTTTATTTTTTTATTTAAAATCTATAAAAAAACAACAATGAAGGTGTCTTAATACATAAAATTATGGTAATTAAAATTAATGATAATGTCTTAAGATTTATATACAATAACTAGATGTATAAAATTAATGTGATATAAAATAAGTTTTATATATATATATATATATATATATATATATATATATAAGTGGGTGAAAATGAAAAAAAAAATGAAAATATTGTGTCAAATTGATATGAATAATCTAAATAAAATTAAGTTAGATTGTAGTTTGATGAAAACTTAATTTTGAGTGTATTTTATTGATGTTACAATAAAATCTTGTGTATATATTGTTTTTCTTACAAAAAAAACTAAAATGTTATTGTAGCCTAGTGGTTAAGGCTTTGCACTTAAGCTCTTGCAATCTAGCAACCTGGGTTCGAAACCCAGCAATGACAATTTTTTTATTTTTTTCTTCAATTAAAAGTGTTACATAAAGGGGGTTATGTGTAACATTTTTTTAGTGTTACCGTAAAGTGTTACAATTTAAAATCTAATGTAACACTTATTAAAAGTGTTACTAAAGATCATCAAAAGTGTTACATTAGACTTTAGGTAGCACCGGCAAATGTAACACCAATAAAGTGTTACATAAAGTCTATAGTAACATATTTTGGTATATATGTAACACTTTTTGGGTGTTACATTAGCTCATTTATGTTGTAGTGAAGAGGCATACTTGATTCATTGAGGTGGAGATTTGTGAGGAAGTGTTCAATCTCATCAAGTGAGCTATATTTTGAAATAGGATGTGTCTAGAATGTGGAACCGGGATCATGAAGTGAAGAACCGGGTGGATAGACCGGGTTTTAGCGTGTAGAAGTGAGTCTGGGCAGAATAAACCGGGTTCAGGGTTGTTGAAGGATAACCGTCAGTTGTGACGAGTTTGTTACAATTTGTGACGGAATAAACCGTCACATTTGTCCGGTAGCAGCAGTCATCTTCAATCAGTTAGAACTTTTCCATCAGTTACATTCGAGCTACAAGACCTATATCATTGGAAAGCTCTCTTCAAGGAGAACAACACTACGTCGAGCAATTTCCAGTTTTCATAGATTACAGAGAGAATTTGAGAGTGATAGTTTTCTGCCCTAATTTGTTCCAGAATTGGGCATATTCATTTCTGAGTGTAATTTCTGTAATTGATTGGATATCTTAGTGGATTGAGGTGTGCCTTGCCTCCGTGGATGTAGTTCATCTTGAACGAACCACGTAAAATCGATTGTGTGATTCATTTATTTTCAGTTCTGCGCGAAGCTCACTTCGGCCACAACTCTGGTCGAACAGTTGTGTATTTTTCAGAAGTTTCATTTTCGAACTCGTTCCAGTTTCTTAGTGTTGTGTGATTAGGAGTTGATTTGTCTAACAATATATATATATATATATATATATATATATATATATATATATATATATATATTATTGAAAGTCATCTGTGGTGAAGGCGACAATGCTAGGTACCAATTTTTTTAAAGGCTGTAAAGAGGGCAGAGAGATGGCAGTGTATTGTCCATCAATTTGAAAGCTTTTTTGTCTTCTTTTATTTATTGATTTCGACCGCCGGAAGTGTTTGGTTGATATAGTGTTATTTGACCACCAAGATTCGAAGCAACAAATCAAACAACAATGTTGATCCAAAAATGCAAACACAAAACTGAAATGAATGAAAAATGGAAGAACACGAGTTTATGCGGTTCGATCTATATGATCTACATCCACGGAGGTTTCAAGCACCTCGATTCACTACCCTTTGAGATCACTTACACAATACAAGTAAGATTCATCACAATCCCCAAATCAAACCCTAATCTAGAAGATAAAACTTAGCTTAGTAATTATCTAATCTCGCTAACTAATCAAAGGGAAAATTGTCTATCTATCTTCTATACATCAAAGCCAACCTAACTCTATATATCTCTTCCTCCGAATGCATGAAAAACAGATCTGTATCAGATGAAGAAGTTGCACCCTGTTTTGAAACAAAATTCGTTGTCAAAGCCCTCTAATAGAATTTTGAATTATAACTACCGGTTCATTCTTTAACTCTGCTATTGGTTCATTGGTGCGCCCCGGTTCTTCAACTTTCAAACTCGGTTCTAAATTCCTGGAACTGAAATATTTATGTGTGTATACTTTGATGAACTTGAAACTGAATCTACAATTGTCCACCGCAATAAATCAAAGTAGGTACTCTTTCTCTCAACACCAACACTTTGCTGTCTTCAAACACAAAGTACAAGCTTAATCAAGCTTGCACACTGTTTAAACTCAGCTCCAGGAAGATACTTTCTTCACAACAACAATTCCCTTTTCCACAATATCCCTAACAAAATGCAATATTACATAAATATGTTTGGATCTTTCGTGGAACACTTGATGCTTAAAAAGACGGATAGTACTCTGATTGTCACAGTAGATAGTTACACTACTCTGAGTAATGCCCAAATCCCTCAAAATCCCTTTGAGCCACATTGCCTCCTTTACTGCCTCTGAAACAACAATATATTCAACTTCTGTTGTTGGCAGTGCAACCATAGATTGATGCACTGACTTCCAGCTCACTGCAGTACCATAGAGTGTAAATACATACCCTGTTATGAACTTTCTTGTGTCCAAATTTCCTGCAAAGTCTGAGTCCACATACCCTTGAAGTGGTTCCTTTAAATTCCCTGTGTGTTCAAATAATAATCCCAGACCTGATGTACCATTTAGATATCTAAGAATATATTTAAGTGCTTCCCAATGTAATCTTCCAAGATTGATATGAACCTGCTGACAATTGACACACCATAAGCTCTAGGTCTGCTGCAAATCATACCATACTAAAGATTCCCTACTCCACTTGAATAAGGAATTCTCTGCATTATATTTTATCTCAGATTCAGTCTTTGGACATTGCTCCTTTGACAACTTAAATTGTTGTCCAACTGGTGTGATCCCAGTCTTAGACTCATGCATGTTGAATCTCCTTAGAACTTTCTCAATATAATCCCTCTGAGACTAACATAGCTTCCTTGCCGATCTATCTCTTATGATGTCCATTCCAAGACTTTTCTTTGCATTTCCCATGTCTTTCATTTCAAATTCTGAATTTAGTTTTGCCTTTAGATGCTCTATCCTCATTTTTCTCTTGGTTGCAATAAGCATATAATCTACATAGAGCAACAAATATATCATAATTTATTTCCCTTGTTTTTGGAAATACACACAATTATCATAGTGACTTATGTCAAAACCAGCATTCAACATAAAGTGATTGAATCTTTTATTCCACTGTCTTGGACTCTGCTTTAAACCATATAGTGACCTCTTCAGATGACAGACCTTGCTCTCATTCCTAGGTAGTATAAAACCTTCTGGTTGCTGCATGAAGATATTTTCAGCTAGACCACCATGCAGAAAAGCAGTTTGTACATCTAACTATTGCAGTTCCATATCTTCTTGAGCTACCTTTGTCTGATAGAAGTATGTTTCACTACTAGAGAGAACACTTCATTGAAGTCTATTCCTTCTCTCTGAGTGAAACCTCTTGCTACAAGCCTTGCTTTGTATCTTATATTTTCAGCTCCAATCACTTCAACTTTCTTTTTTGAAAATCCACTTTGAACTGACTAGTTTTTTATTCTTTGGTTTCTCCACCAAAACCCAAGTTTTGTTCCTTTCAAGTGAATGAATTTCTTCTGTCATAGCAGCTATCCACTGATCACATTCATTTCAGAAACAACATCAGTATAACTTTGAGGTTCATCATGCTCAAAGTTTTCTGCAATTGTCAATGCATATGAAACCATATTAGCTTGCCCAAACCTACTTGTGGATGAATATTTCTTCTGACTCTATCTCTTGCCAAATGATAATTTCTCAGATCCTGCCTATCTTCAGGCTCATCCTCTTCTGATAAAGGACCATTATATTCAGCATCCTGAGGTTCTGTGGTCATTTGTTGAGATTCTTTTCCAGTAATCTCTACCTCAACAGAAGTAGAATCTATTGAGATATCACCATCCAATTAAGTGGTTTCTCCAGTGTGCTCGTAGCCCATGACATTTTCATTAAATGTCACATCTCTACTTACTATCACCCTCTGATGACCACTTTCTAAACACCACAATTTATATCCCTTTTCTCCCTTTGGATACCCTATGCAAATGCACTTCACAGCTCTAGGAGTTAGTTTATCCTGTCTTATAAGTGCAAATGACTGGCGACCAAATACTCTGAGATCATTGTATTTTGAAAGCTTCCCATACCAAACTTCATCAGGGGTTTTAAACTAAATAGCTGATGAGGGTGATTTGTTTATTAGATAACAAGTTGTACTCATAGCTTCTCCCCAGAAAGATGAAGGTAGCTTCGCATCTATTAACATACATCTTACCCTTTCCAGTAGAGTTCTATTAATCCTCTCAGCTAATCCATTTTGTTGAGGGTTTAGAGGGACTATCTTATGCATTGTGACACCTTTTCCCTAACAGAAACTGTTAAACTCTTCTGACAAACACTCAAGGCCATTATATGTCCTTAAGTGTTTGAGCTTCTTTCCTTTCTTATTTTCTACTTCAGCTAACCATTCCTTAAACCTCACAAAAGCTTCACTCTTCTGCTTTAAGATGAAAATTCAGGTTTTCCTAGTGAAGTCATCAATTATTGTCATGAAATATCTTCCTCCTCCATGAGTTTTAGTTCTGGAAGGACCCTAGATATCAGAATGTACATAATCCAAGATTTCTTGAGTGTTATTAAGTCCATTGTCATAAGATTTCCTCTTAGATTTTCCATGTACACAATGTTGACAGAAATAAATTTTAACAGTATTTTTATTTCCAAATTCTCCTTTCTTAGACAATTCATTCATTCATTTTTCACTAATGTGACCTAATCTTTTATGCCATAATTCTGCGTCAGATGATTTCATCACATTATCAGCTATACCAGTTATAGGATTACCAATCAGGATATACAAGCCATTTTCCTTCTTTCCTTTCATTACAATTATACTAGCTCTAGTGACATGTATTTGGCCATTTTCTGTATTAAATTCACAGCCTGATGTATTAAGAGATCCAAGGTTTCTTTTAAGAGCTGGTACATACCTTACCTTAGAGGTGACCCTTTCCACTAAATCAAACATCTGAATCCTTAGTGATCCAATGCCTTGAACATTGCAGGTGTGATCGTTCCCTAGCAAGACTGGCCCTCCATCATATCTTTTCAAATCTTGGAACCAAGAGTCATGTGGACACACATGGAAAAGAGCAGCCTGAGTCTAATACCCACTCATCACTCATTTTTCCATCATAAATAGTCAATACCTCAGCACTGTCATACCCCTTCTCTGCTACAGCTACATTAGCTTCCTTGGCATCAGATTTCTGTTTTCTTTCTGGAGAAATATTCTTCAAATGTCCAGTTTGCTTACAACTATAACATCTCATTCTCTCCACCTATCCAGTCCCCTTCTTTCCACCTTCTTTTACAGCCTTTTGATTTCCTGACTTGTTTCCCTGGAAGTTCTTTTTCTGATTATTCTTCTTGAACTTTACATTGTGACCTTCTCCAAAAGTCTGGTATTTTCTCTCTCCTTGTAATCGAAGGATTTTGGTCTTCAAGGAGGTCTAAATGGATTTAAGATTTAGTTTCTCTTGCCTTCCAAACAGCAGGGCATCCTTGAAGTTTTCAAAGGATCTTGGGAGAGAGTTTAATAGCATCAAAGCTTTATCATCTTCTTCAAGTTTAACACCAAGATCTTCTAGATCATCCACCAACCTGTTAAACTCATCCATCTATTCAAACAGATTCTTCTCTTCCAACATTTTGAATCCCAAGAGTTCCTGTTCCAAGAAAAGCTTGTTCGAAACTGACTTCGACTGGTACAACTCTTCTAGTTTCTTCCATGCTTCGATTGCAATTTTGGTCTTTGCAATCTTCCTCAGTAGTTTGTCCCCTAGGCACAACACAATAGCAATGTGTGCCTTCTGCACAATTTCCATGTTCTTGGACTTATCAACTTCAGGCCACTCCTCTACAGGCTTCAACGCCACAACTAAACCATTCTGAATTAGCACAACATTCATTTTGATCTTCCAAAGACCAAAATTGTTCTTCCCAATAAAACTTTCAACATCTAATTTCATCACATCCGTTCCAACAAGTCCAAGGTTTCCCACAGACGACGCCAATTGTTATTTCACCACCAAGATTTGAAACAACAAATCAAACAACAATGCTAATCCAAAAATGCAAACACAAATGCAACACAAAACTGAAATGAATGAAAAATGGAAGAACACGAGTTTATGTGGTTTTTTCTTTATGATCTACATCCACGGAGGTTTCAGGCACCTCAATTCACTAGTCTTTGAGATCAATTACACAATACAAGTAAGATTCATCACAATCCCCGCATTAACCCTAATATGGAAGATAAACCTTAGCTTAGTATTTCTCCAATCTCGCTAACTAATCCAGAGGGAAAAATGTGTATCTATCTTCTATACATCAAAGTGAACCTAACTCTATATCTCTTCCTTCAAATGCATGAAAAGGGATCTGAATCAGCTGAAGAAGTTGCACCCTGTTTTGAAATAGAAACCGTTGTCAAAGCCCAACACAGAATTTTGAATTATAACTACCAGTTCATTCTTTAACTCTGCTACCGGTTCTTTGCTCCAGCCCGGTTCTTCAACTTTCAAACCCGGTTCTGAATTCCTGGAACTGAAATACATATGTATGTATACTTTGATGAAATTAAAACTGAATCTACATATAGCATATATATCTTCTTCTCCTTAGCTCATTTTACATTCTATATTTTACAGAATGGAAGCTCACAAAATCTTCTCTCCACTACCATACATTACTTGATTCAACTAGGAGTATTTCAAGAAGCATATTTTTCGTACGGACGACTCTCATGAATTTGTCGATACTTTACTAAGGTAAAAAATTTTATATCTAATTTTTTTCCAGAACTTATATTACAATTTTATTAGATTTTACTGGACTTAATATTTTTCATAATTAATTTATTGATGACATAATTTAAATAAAACTAATGCTCTATTTTTCTAAGTATTATGAAGTCTGTCACGGTTCGTTTGGCCAAAAGTTACTGGACACGCTGGTGCCCCTCATTCGGTGCTGCAATAGGCTTGTTGATATAACTACAACGTACTGTCATTAAGGTATCAAAATTCTACATGTAATTATAATTATTTTTTTTCCATGAATGTGGATTGTAAACGACTCATTAGAAATGACTACATTATTTGTTTGTGAACAATTGTGTATATATAGATCCAATGCATGAATAGTAGATTATCGTTGAATGTGGTGTGGAACATAAATATTTTTTGTTTTGCATGTTAGTAATGTAGTTCTTGTCCATCTTTTATTTTTATTCAGTACACTAAGATTTAATCATTGAAACTGAAATGCTACATAAAAGTTATATGTGCTTATAAGTCAGTAGTATTGTGGTTACTTTAGTTGTGCCTTTTAGTTGCATTTTTATTGTGCCTGTTAGTTTATTTTATTCCAGCTCGTCTTTTTACCAGGTTTTTTTATGATATCATCCCTATTATTATTATTATTATTATTATTATTATTATTATTATTATTATTATTATTATTATTATTATTATTATTATTATTATTATTATTATTATTATTATTATTATTATTATTATTATTATTATTATTATTATTATTATTATTATTATTATTATTATTATTATTGTTATTGTTATTGTTATTATTATTATTATTATTATTATTACTATTATTATTATTATTAATTTTTTTATATATTTTTATTATTGTTATTATTACTACTGTTGTTGTTGTTGTTGTTGTTGTTGTTGTTGTTGTTTTTGTTGTTGTTGTTGTTGTTGTTGTTGTTGTTGTTGTTATTATTATTATTATTATTATTATTATTGTTATTATTATTATCATTATTATTGTTTTTATTATCACTATTACTATGATTATTGTTATTTTTATATTTTATTATTGTTATTATTACTACTTTTAATATTTTCATCATCATCATCATCATTATTATTATTATTATTATTATTATTATTATTATTATTATTATTATTATTATTATTATTATTATTATTATTATTATTATTATTATTATTATTATTATTATTATTATTATTATTATTATTATTATTATTATTATTATTATTATTATATATATATTTTTTATTTTTATTGCTATTTTTATTATGATTATTTTTGCTATCATTTGTACTTTTGTTATTATTGTTGTTAACTTTTTATTTTATTTTTTATTATTATTATAATTATATGATTCAAACTATAGTAGCTTAATGTACGCTAAAATCCTTACATAGATAATGGCGCCTTCGAGGAACGTTGGACTTGTCGTGCACTATGGATGTGGTACGGACCGGCCACCAATAGGTATCTCGTGCCATTGGCTACTCGGGACTACTTTCGGTAAGTATTATACCAAATGTTGAAGATCGATAGTAATCGATATATGTTAAAGGTATTCGCAACACTATGTGAGAATAATATTTTACAACTAATACCGATCAACAATGACGAAGATCTGTGGTTCTTCTTTGATCCTGATGTTGGAAATCATTACGTGCACCTTCACGTTGCTAATGTAGTACTCCAGACGACCACTGCACAAAATGTTCTACTTACGGATGACCGCTACTAATACGCATCATATGTTAGTGGTGACAGACCAAGCAGTCATGTATTCATCACAGATGGCCATTCTAGTGTTGTTGTAGATGACTACTCCCACCCCCCTTCAAACCTTATTCAGCATGATGTCCAGACCGAGGGTACAAGTTTCAATGAGGCAAATTTATCAGAGGATCAGACTTGTGAACCTTTGGTAGACAGTTTTGGTCCAAATGAAATTGAAGATTCCAAATCGGGTGACAGTGAATCAGACAGTGAAGACGACGGGGATGATGTTAACATAGAGGATCTCCATGGTTATTATAATCATCAGGCTCATGACGCATCAATTGGACAGCAAAATCCGGCTCCAGCTAGCCAGTCAGAATATGCAATGCATCATATTCTTCCATTTTTCAACTCATCTTGTCCAAATATTTTTGTAGATTCGCACAACAGGCCAAAGAAACTTAGACTTTATGATGCTAATGAGGGAATATTTTCTAAAGGCATGGTATTCACTGATAAAAAGAATCTCCAATCGGCTGTCAAAGATTTTTCCGTCCGAGTTGCAAGGCGGGAATATTTGGTGGTCTAAAGCACGCCTCAGTTGTTGAAGGTTAAGTGTAAGAATAGCAGGGGAAACACAAACTGTGAATGGGGATTACGTGTTGTCTTGAAGAACAAGTTTGATATGTGGCAAATCACAAAGTACGAAGGCCCTCATACATGTCTTATGAACGTTGTATCTGTTGACTATCAGAACTTGTGTAAAACACGATTGCTATGTTGCTCACATGCATGGTTCAGATCCAGAATATGAGGTTAAGTTGGTCAAACAACAAGTTAAGGATAACTACCAGTAGGAAATCTCGTACCACAAGGCGTGGCACAGTTTGAAACGGGCAAAAGAAAATGTGTATGGTACATGAGAAAATGCATGGTACGGGAGTTTGTATAGTAGGACAGATCGACAAGGACGCTGCAATCAAAATTGGGATGAAGCACACGCTCATTTTATGGAGCAATGGAAATTTTGAAATCAACATATTGTTATCACCCCTCAAGTCGGAGGACAAGGTGATGAAGTGGACATTGGATACATGGGCGGTATCAAGAGATTACACATCGATTGATAACTCCTGGATTATGTGTGCAAGAAGGATCTCAGCCGACAACTAATGCATCTATAGAAACTTTGGTGGGTAAAGAATTTCAATTTGAATATATATATATACATATATATATATATATATATATATATATATCCAAAAAATTTACATTTCATACTGACATACGTTTATTAACCTATCATTTTAGGAAAGGATCGTTGAGAGCATGCATCAACTAGTAGTTGGGGAGAGGACTATATGAGAGAGCCGATAAGAAGATCTTTTGAGGAATTTATCAGGAAGCAGAGGCTTCATTTTCATGATCATTGTCCATCCTACCATCAGCCGCAACTGCATGCACAACACCAAGTTGATCCAGCGCCCATACCATATGACACAGACCAACAGGGAAGGAGGCATAGTACGTCTACACGTACTAACTTTAGACAGAGAGTTGATGCGACCACTTCGCGTAAATCCCATCCATTTAGGTCTATGACAAGCAATCTATCAGGACCTTCACAATCTACCGTTCATGAGCATCCTGGTGTTGATATGCAGTTAGGATACTATGTGCCTCCAATGGTACACGAACAAGATTTTGTCACTCCACATCGTGCTTCAATGCAATTTGATCAGTCATTCACTTTACTCTTAGAGTCCGGCCACTATACAACAAACATACTAATTTTCCATTATCAACCAAACTTGGCAAGTCATCGAGGACATTCTAATATGTCTCCGATCCCATATTCAGGTCAAACATCATCTTCATCTGGTCGGCCAAAATTTAGTTTGAGTATCAACACACCAGATGATGGTCAAACACAATACGCCCAAGATAGTGAACTGATGTCAATATCGAGGAACGGAGAGGAAGAGCTAAACGAAATAGGAAAAAAACTCGTTGTGGAAGTGGCCATGAGTAATAGGGTTTCTCTTTGAAGTTAGATGTTATATTTTGCTACTGACTACTTTATATTTTAAGTATTTATGATTAACTAAAATATTATGTTTTTAATTTGAAAACGATTTAATAGTTGCCTATGCTCGAGGCGTCTTAAACCAAAAAAAAAGAAAAATTATTAAATGGCAACTACCGCTCTAATTTTTTTTTTTTTTAAAAAATTAACAGAAAAATTTATATATTAAGTGTCGCCTTCACCACATGCGACTTTCAATGAAAAAAATATGAAATGAATGTCGCCCTACCAGGAGTGACTTTGTATAAAAAAAGAAAAGAAAAGTAAAGGCGCCTCTGCGAGAGGCAACTTTCAATATATATATATATATATATATATATATATATATATATATATAATGAATGTCAGGGGTGATTTTGAAAAAAAAAATTGAGAGTTGCTCATGGCATGAGATGGCATGAGCGACTTAACACATAAAATTAATGTCAGTGTCATATTGAAACATCGAAGAATCTTATTACTTAATCAACGTTTTTAAGTACAAGATTCCTGATCCACGAAGGGATATCATCACCCATCCAAACAGACGAATGGGGTCATAAAAAGGAAAAAAACACTCAAACTATGAGCCACCTCATTACACTCTCGTTTCATATGCTTCACACTAATCAATTGACTTCCTTCCAACAACGATCGAAGCTCCTGGATCGCAAACCCCAGAATAATCTAAAGATTCCTCATGCTCCGTGACTGCCCGCATAGTGAGCAAAGAATTCGAAAACACCTCAATTAGACCAAACCCACATTCACAACAAAAGCGTACACCGCTCAAAATCGCCTCAATTTCTGCTACCTTTACCGATAGAGGACGTCTAATTTGATGTGCCACAGCAGCGAGCCCTTCCCCTACATGGTTTCTCAACACAAATCCAATCCCATATTGGCTCTTCTCTTCATTATAAGCAGCATCAACATCCAATCGCAAAACACCTTCCTCCGGCGGAATCCAACAAACTCGAGACCCCCTTCCCTCTCTAGGAGACAGCCCATGCACCATGAGTGCATCGTTTACCCCATCAAACTCCGCCAGATAATATTACACTTCAATCCATGTAGGTAAATGCATATTCAAAGATGCCCCATGCTTAAAATCACAAATACTACGCCACACACTCCAAACGGCCACTAAAAACAATCTTAGCAAGTCATTCCCAAGGAACTTAGCTACCATCTCACAACAATCTCGGAAAGAGGCATTCTTGAAATGTTTTAAAGAAAACTAGTATTGTACCCGTGCAATGAACGATTTAAAGAGAGTATAAAATTTTGAGTAGATTTGACTCATTATTAGATTATAATATTAGTAATATAATAATTAACATATTGTAAAAATTAAGTGTAACAAATTTAACCTCTTCTGATCAATATAAAAAGCAATATAACATAAATAATAATAAAAATACATGTCATATAACACATCATCAAAGTTATCCTTAATGTATTGGACATCTAAATAATATAGGAACACATAAAAGTTTAAAAAAATTAAATTGTTCTTTATGCCCTGTAGTCTTTGGACTACAAATGTTTTGGCAAATGACTTTGGAGTGTAATTAAATTATTTGCAAAAAAAAATTATTAATTTTATTTACTAAAACAATACAAATATTTCTCCCACGATAAATGGCCCACGTCTAATACAACTAATCAATAAAAATAATAGTATTTTTATAATATAATATTTGATTAGGTGTCAATTTTAATATCTTGACAAAATATTAATTTGAGATATTTTAATTAAATTGGATTATATAAAAAATAATTATGTCATAAGAAATTCCAAAATGTTTCCAAATAAATAAACTTATTAACAGGTGCTACATATCAATTCATAAAAGATGCCGAGAATTATTTCACCACATATAAGACCATTTGTTGGAAATGCACTAGACTTTGGTATTATTGAATTTCGCTGGAAAAAGTACTTCCAATATGAGATGATTGAAGAATAATTCTAATTTATACTTATTTAAGAAAAACAAATCTAACCAATCGAAATTTACAATTTTTTCAGGGATGTTAATAATAGTTTAACAAACAAATAGATAATCAACGACTTAAATATAAGACAAATAATTAACCAAATTTATTTTGCATTTTTTATAAATTATTTAATAATAGTAATAGTTGTTGGTTGAAAAAATATCAAACAAAAAAATTAATTAACAACTCATAGTGGTTAATATACTTATTATTTTTTACTGGCATTATTGTAAACCAAAGATGTGAATGTATCAACAAATGTGCTGAATATATACTAATTGATTTACATCAACATCAATTAGTATACTTAAATTATGCCTAAATCGGATAAATTTTGAAAGGTTGTGTGAATGTACTTATAGACTCGAACAACTTATACTTATTATATTTTAGGAAAATATACGGCGAATTATCTCCAATTAGAACGTACTTCATTTTTGTCAAGATTTATCTACCAAAAATAATTTTTTCCATAAATGGGTAGGGATTTGGGCGGAAAAATTTTAATATTTCTATTTTGGGACGATTTTGTTGTTATATATATATAGACTAGTATCGTACCTGTGCGATGAACGGGAAGATGTTTTCCATGGTATTATTGAACGTGGTAGCATTAGGATTTGTTTGTTTGTTTGTTTGTTTGTTTGTTTTTTTTTTTTTTTTTTTTAATAATCATTGTAAAGTGCGATTTAAGTGATTAAGTATCACATCACCGAATATAAACTGCGATAAACTGGAATCTTCATCATCACACACTAAAATCTTCAACCCCTTTCTATTCGTGACGCGCAAGATAGCAACATACAACTGACCATGGCTGAAAACAGGCTTTTTCAAGAATAAACCAACATGGTTAAGTGATTGTCCTTGACTGTTGTTTATTGTCATCGTGTAAGAAATGATAAACTGAAATTGCCGCCTCTGAAATCGAAAAGACATTCTCTTATTTGAAGGAGTCACAGAACGTGGGATGAGAACCGTCACACCAGCATTATCCCCTGATATTACCTTTGCCTCAACCACGTGATCACCAAGTTTTGTAATCATTAATCGGGGTACCATTGCACAAGCCCTGTGAATGATCTATGTTTCGCAACATAATAACCGGCGTACCAATTTTAACCTTTCGCTCGTGATTAGGCACCCCAGAACATTTTATTAAATTGAGAAATTCTGGAGTGTAAAGATCATTCAAAAGATTAACATTCACATTTGATTTACACGACGTGTCCGAAGTGTACTCGTTAATTAACGTTTCACCCTCCAAAGTATTTTTGGAAGTCATGTACTCGATAATAGAATCAAGAACACTTAAAGTAGGTGCCAGTATAACTCTGCCACGTAGGTAAGATGTGTCGTCACCTACTTTCCCAAAATTAGGATACGTACTTTCCACAATTGTTTGAATAACATTTTTACTTCTTTCTAGAAGAATGTCTTCCGGAATATCAATCTCCACTTCTCCATCATTCGGCCCACCAATAAGACCGTCTCCAATACTTGTTATCCATTTTGAAAACCTTCTTAGCTCTTGCCCTCGATATCATCAAGAAGATCCTACAGAAGCGTGTTCTTTGTCATACGTAAGACCTTAAAATGAGGCCACAAACATGAAGAATTAATGGTTGCGTACACTATATCCTTCCTAGTTCATTTCGGGACAACAGGTAGAATCTGTCTGAAATCTCCTCCCAGCATAGCATTCTTGCCACCAAAAGGACCCTCTTTCTTCGTGATGTTACTAAGCAACTTATCCAGAGTTTCAAAAAAATTCTTGTGCATCATTGGAGCTTCATTCCAAATAATCAATTTAGACATCACTATCATCTCACCAAAAGGGTTGCTTAATGTTATACTGGATGATGAATCCTCATGAACATTCAGTGGGATTTTAACACGCGAGGGCGCAGTCCTTCCACCTGGTTATAGTAGTGATGCAGTCCCACTTGATGCAACATTTAAAACTATTTCACCTCTAGATCGCAAAGCAGTAGATAGTGTCCTCTAGATAAAAGTCTTGTCAGTCCCATCATATCCATATATGAAGAACGCCCCAGCATCACCAATGCTTAAAGAATTCATAACAGATCAATGTTAATTATGGAGTAAGCACACAAGATAAACATAAACCCAATAAAGACTAACATAGGATTTTTGGGCATGTTCATAAAATGTGCCATATTTTGAAACATACGACAATTGCCTATATAAGAAATTTAGACAAACAACGAAAAATATATAAATATGTCCCAATACTTCCTACATGAAAATGGACCAAATTTTTTTAATTGATTTATCTTACAAAATAAAAAAAGAAAAAGCCCAATATAAACTAATATACTATTAAAGGTTCTATTCATAAATGTGCCTCATTTTTAAATATACCATAATTAGAAGCATTCAAACAAATTATCTAGAATTAAAAAAAAAAAAAAAATCTTGATAAAATAAGGAAATTAGAAAAACTACGTTTTATTTAAATATGGCCCAATAATTTTTGTATGAAAATGAGCCTAATAATTATTATGGGTTCAAAACACACAATTGAAAATAGCCCAATAGGCTAATATTATATTATTTGGCCTAATCACAATATGTCGCACATTTTGAAGCATACTATAAGTAAAAACATTTATATGCAAACAAATTATAATTTTTTTTTAAAGGTTCACTTGTCTATATAATAAATTTGTAGAAATATAATTACTTATTCATATAGCAATTAAACAAAACACCAATATTTACTTAAATGCATTTGTACCCACAAAATAATTTACTAAACAAAACAAACACAATACTTCAATAAATAAAAAGACCAACATTTACCAAATGAAAAAAAAATATATAACCTAAAATATATTGAATGAATCCCAATATAAATCAAAATAACCCGCTCTTTATATTTTTAAAGATAAATTAACAGCTATGCCACTTACATAAATTAGGCCCATTGTATATGAGCCCAATATTTCCAATTTTCCATGGCTTATCCCAGCCCATCCAGTTATTTTATTACATGTCCATTACTCTTTTATTTTTTAAGATAAATTAATAGCTAATCCACTTCCATAAATTGGGCCCATTGTATATAAGCCCATTATTACCAATTTTCCATGACCCATTCGGTCATGTATTAATCCCAGCCCACACAATTTGTTAATACATGTCATTACTTGTGTCTTCCATAAGGAAAATTCTAGAATAATTTTTTCCAACAGTCACATTTCTATCTCGTGATTGTTGGTTCACTCTCTTCCTCAACACGTCGTTTCTCTCTCTAGAAATTGGAGCATTTCTTCATCCTCAAAACTTGTTCCGATCAAATAAACCCTTCCAAACCTACTTCGATTCTCTCTATTTGTTTTAATCATATAGATCTAATAGTTTTTGGCCTGGATGAATTCTATTTTGAAATGATGAAAGTTAAGTTGATGAAAATTTTCAGATTTGTAAAATTTCTTTTCAAATCATGAACATATCACATTATCGGTTAACGTTTCTGACTCAAAACTTAAAACATGCAGTGTTGATTCGTTTCTATTCGAGCTCGAAACACGACGGGGAATCGAACAACCTGTGATGAAATGGGGTTTTCAGAATTTTAAAGCTTCTTTTCCTGAAAATACACCGAATCTGAGGTAGTTCGAGTAGATGTCCTTCACAAAATGTTAATTTAAAAAAGAAACACTCTATATAGTATTATGTTTTCTTATGGGTTTAGTTTAAAAATAGTCTTATTTTCATATTACATTATACTTGTAAGTATGTGGCTTAGATGATGGCATGTAGTGTAATAATTTTATCTTTTCTTCGCTTTAAAAGACATTGCTCATTTTCCCATTACTTGCATTATATTTCTGGATCGTATAATTTGATGATGACATGCAGTACGTTTTTCTAATAATACCATACATTTAAAATATATTAAGTAATTGTGAATTGGAAACCCATATTTTCATGAGCATTTTGTGTTTCTGCAAGTTTTGATATTGAAAAATTATTATGTTTTCAAATGATTTTTACATTACATGTGTTTGAATTCCAGATCTCAACTTGCCTGACTTATATTTTGTGATGAAGTTTAAATTTTGAATAGATCTCTAGATTTAAGGAATTGTATATAAATTTGGACTGCAAAACACTCAAATGGAGACTCATATGTGTTTCTAGCAGATGTGCTTCTCCCATGTGTAAAATTTATGAAACAATTGCTATTCAAATGTCATTACAAAATCCCCTAATAATATTTCTTGCAGATATTTCTCCATGTGTAATTATAATATGTTTCCAAAAGATTTTTTCAATTACATGTGTTTGAATTATAAATATGTATTTTCCTAACTTATATTAGTGATGTAGTATAACTTTTGAATAGATCTCTACATTTGAGGAATTTAATATAAATGAAATTGGAAAACACTCAAATGAAGACTCCTATGTGTTTCTGGCAGATGCTTAACAACCACACGTAATATTGATGAACCAAATTGATATTCAAATGACACAGTCAAAATCCCCTTTTTTTATAATACCATTTTGAACTAAGTGTTGCAGTGTCCACTCTTGTACATTGTTATGTGCTTCTGCAATTCTCTGTGATGTTTACCAAATGAAGTCCAGCCATTAAATCTTGTTTATATATTGTTTGAGATGATACCCCCAATATGTTTTTAACCTATAAAACCAATGCACAATTTCAAATATATTCATACATATAAGTGATTTTATGTATCTGTAACGAACATGCTTAGATCTGTATAAAATTTCTGGACTTAATTATAATCTGTATTGGATTCGAATGTTTTTCTTTCCTTTCATGATTCAATGCTGGATCGATTGAGTTCTATAGGCAACATGCTAATAAGATATCAATGAATCTGGTCTTAGAAAAGTCAAATAGCTACTCCAAATAAAGTGTTGCGATTGATATTAAAGGTACACACAACTACTATATTAAGTAACAAATTAGTGGGACAATTAAGAATATTTGACCAAACAATCCACAATGGATAAGTATACAAAATACATTTGTCTTTATGATTGAATGATTATTATATTGTGTTGCACAATGTCATAACTTAATGAGTTTGGAAAAATGTACTCATATTACATAGCACCAAAATAAAAAATAAAAAGTATTCAACTACTACAACATGAAAACACTTATTAAGGAATAAACAACAAAATCAACATACCATCTCCTGCATGTTTTTGTCCTATGGTAATGGAGCCTCTAAGCTTCACCATTTCTGCCACAGACAACTTTGAACGATGGACTTTGATTTATGTTTTAACCACTCATTGCATCTGTAAAAAATATAAGCACATCCTTAGATGGCAAAGTGTAATTAGAATAAATAATATCCCAAATGTTAATACATGTACACATCCAACATGATGACTTTCACAATGCCTAAACTAAAAATTCTTTACATGTTGACCTTTTAAAAACTACCCTAAATTTTCAAAACAATTATTTTTTTATGATATTATATAGCCCTTGCATTTTATTCTTTTATTTCATAGGGAATATAAAATTATTATCATAAATATAGATATTCTCCTCTTTGTCTTTACTTCTGAACACCTCAATATAATTTAAATTTTAAACCTCTGCATATAAAAATATTCATAACTATTTTTTATTCTTTCCTTATGATTTTATACCATGGACATACATACATAGACTTAGGGGTGTGCACGGATCGGTTAACCGACCGAACCGAACCGAAACCGAGCATTCGGTTGGGACCAAAAATCGAACCAACAAATACGGTTCGGTTTTTGGTTTTTAATTTTTATAGGTTTCGGTTTTCGGTTCGGTTCCGGTTATTGAAAGCGGTTAACCGGTCCGAACCGAGAATCGTAGGCATTTTTTTTCTCATTTCTTTTGTTCTTTATTCTTTTAATTTTTACAGTCTATGTATATTTTGAGTTTTTGACGCTTCAACTTCGTATCTTACTCTTTTTTTCATTTCTGAATTAGTTCTTTAACTTCTTATGTGTGAAATATGTATATATATCTAAACTTAATATAATAACAAAATCTGCCGAAAATAGAAACTAAGGAATTTTCCCGCCCAAACAAACATTACTATTAATGGAAACCATAATTTTCAATTTTAATTGGTCGGTATATTAAATAAAACGCGCTTTATACTTAGTCACTAATTAAGGAATGTATAACATTTGTGCTTAAATTAGGAAAATTATGGATCGTCATTATATAGTAAAAACATCATTCTGCGTAAGAAAATTTTCCCTTATATATGATGAATATATAGGTCATTGTATTATATACTAATCTTCCCCTAAATAAGATAAATTAGCTAAATTAACTTTTAATTATTAGGTTAGGATTTGGACTAGTTTATTAGAGTGATTAGTAGTAATATAATTGTTACTCTTGTCAGTTGACACTATACTAGTATTTAGTAACTTTTTATCCATTTGTTACTACTATTACATTTATTTAATAAATTATGTAATTGATTGTAATTGTTTGAGGTTACTCGATTGTAATTGCTTGAGGCAGACTATAGATCATTAGTTTTTTAATCATAGCAGGGAACCCTATTATAATTAATAAACAAATAAATAAAATGAAAAAAAAAAACAGTTAACCGGAACCGAAACCGAAAAAACCAAAAAAAATTGGTTTTAACAGAACCGAACCGCTGTAATTCGGTTCGATTTTTGGTCCCATACATTGGCCAACCGAATTTTCAGTTAACCGAAAAACCGGTTCGGTTCGATCGGTTTTAACCTAATGCACAGGCCTACATAGACTTAATGTATCATTTGAAACACCATAACTTCAAATTGTATTTATGAGCACAACAACATGATATAATCACTCAGTATAATATTGTTAATTACATGATTGAATTAAATGCTTACATGGGACCTAGGGTTCCAAATATTATATGTTCATAATTTATAACAATTAAATGCTTACATGGGACCTAGGTTTCCAAATATTATATGTTCATGATTTATAACAAACAAATAGAAAATATAATAACTATAATACAAAGAAAAGTGATTTGACTAATGGATAATATACACATAGCAGTTTTTTATACAAATGATTACACATATAGCTTACTAATGAGGGATAATTTCGTAATTATAAATGTGGACATGTGGCAACATAAGATTGCGACACATGGACTACTAGTGGACATAATATGGAGATACCCTCTGAGGTGTTGGGCCAGGGCCGAGGTCCAAGGTCTCCCAGTCCAGACCTTGGGACCGAGGTGTTGGCCTAAGGCCGAGGTCCAAGGTCTCTCATATATAGACCTCTGCCAAGGTAAGGCAGAGGTAAGCCAAACATAGCAGACGTGATATACTTTTTACCCTACCCTCACTAAACTACTGTCAGAGACTAACTTAAGCATCGGAGGACCTACCCCTGGGGAGAACCACGGGGTTCTATTTTACAGGTTGATACCGACGATGGACCAACCTCAAAAATCTCAAGCGTCGCCAGACCTCAGATCCGATCGTTCTAGTTTCTGACATCATCATTTTGGCACCCACCGTGGAGCCGGTGATCTGATCTGAGAAATGGTACCACATCGGAGAAAAAATACTGATGCCAGTCGAACTACCCGTGGTGAAGATCGAAGGGTAAATCCTAACCCTAGTCACGGCAACACCCATTACTCCCATCATTCAAGGCGTGATGAGGCAATGGAGGAGGAGCGAACCCTAGGAAACCAGGGCAATGCTGCCCAGGCCATCGATGTCCAACGTATGAATAAGATGGAGGCCGATCTTCAGGAGTTGAAACTTCTGTTGAAGGGACTCATCGAGAAAGACATACCCAACGAGCCCAACGACGAAAGAGACTTCAGTCGTGCCCAAAGGTCTAGGGCAATGAATGACGAAGCCAGGGTCCGACCACATCAGGATCGTGGCAAAGCCGCCACAATCATCATCGAAGGAGATAGCCAAGAAAACCTACGAATGAAGTTGGCAGAGATGGATCACAAGTTGGCGGCGGTATGGAATGAGGTTAAGAGGCCGGGCTCTAACCTCTTCGCTCCTACGGAATCTTCTTTTGTGGAGAGCATCACGAGGGAGGAAGTCCCACCAAACTTTAAGATGCCTCAGATGGAGAACTACGATGGAACCTCGGACCCCTGTGATCACTTTGAGAGTTTTAAAGCTATCATGATACTTCATGGGGAGACCGACGCCATCAAATGTCGAGCCTTCTCCGTCACCCTAAGGAAGAGCCGAAGGTTTGGTTTTCCTCATTGCCAAGCGGTTTAATCAGTTCTTTCAAGCAACTAGCTTAGGAGTTTCTCAGTCACTTTGCTAGTAGTAAGAGGTATAAGAAGGCCTCGACACACCTAATGGGTGTTCTTCAAAGGTCGGACAAGTCCTTAAGAGAGTTCATCCAACGGTCCAATAGAGAAGCACTTGAGGTGGAAGATCTTGATCAATCAGTAGCCTTAGCAACACTAATGAATGGACTGCGGAAGTCTTCTAGATCTCTCTGGCAAAGAAGCCTCCGCTAACCTTGGCGGACCTCTTCAATAGGGCAGAAAAGTACATTAATGCTGAGGAGATGTCCAAGGCAGGGATTGAAGCTGAGTGTGAGTCCTCAGACAGAAAGTGCAAGAAAGATGATAACAACAATGGTCTAGATAAGAAGAAGAATATATGGTATAGATTTTCGGTGACCACTGGTTCATCTGAGAATCAAAGGAGCCCACAGATGTTCGACAGGTATACACCATTGAATGCCTCTTATAATGAAATTCTTATGTACATTCAAGATAAGGAATATGTGAAGTAGCCTGGGAAAATGCGGACCCCTGTAAACAAGAGGAATCGTAGTAAGTATTGCCAATACCATTGTGACCATGGTCTGAGGACTGTGACCTCCTCAAGAACGAAATTGAGGACCTAATCCGGAGAGGGTATCTCGCAAGATTTGTGAACAACAGACGCAAACAACCTCAGTAGGAGTCCTCGGAGGAGAGATGATTCCCCGACGCCGGCATGAGTCATTGTTGTCGTAGTCGGAGGACCATCTGGTAGAGAGAGTCGATCAGCCAGGAAAATTACGCTCGACAACCTCAAATTGGAGTAACATTGGGTAAGAGACCATGTTCGGAGGATTTGATTACCTTTACAGACGAGGATATGGGTGAGATTATCACCCCGCATGATGATCCTATGGTTGTGACTTCGGGAATAGCTGGCTACACTGTGCATAGGATTCTAATTGACAATGGAAGCTCTGCTGATATATTGTTCTATGATGTCTTCGAGCGAATGAACATCAGCAAGGATAGACTGAGGCCCGTGAAGACTCCTCTGGTTGGTTTTGCAGGACGAGCGGTAGAAGCCAGAGGGTATGATCTCTCTCTCTGTGGTTGCAGGAGACAAACCTCAGCAGACCAGTGTCATGGTCGATTTCCTTGTGGTAAAGGTACCATTTAGCTATAATGTCATTTTGGGACGACCAGGTTGAATGCTCTTAAGACATTTGTCTCAATGTATCATCTACTAATGAAATTTCCTACGGAGCATGGAACTGGACAAGTTCGAGGAGACCAGGGAGTAGCCAGACAGTGTTATGTTGCTTCTCTTAAACGGAAGTATTAGACTTCAGAGACGTTGGCTATTGATAGTATGGAAACCGGTGATCAATGGGAGAAATCAGCAGAATCAGTGGAGGACCTCATCTCTATTCAACTCTGCAAAAGAGAGGAGAACAAGGTTATTAAGATAGGATCATTGTTGCCGGAGGAGTTAAAGGATACTTTGGTCCGATTCCTAAGGGAAAATGCCGATGCCTTTGCTTGGAGTCCTACGGATATGCTGGGCATTGATCCCAAGGTCATTGTCCATAGACTCAATGTGGATCCTGATTTTAGTCCCATCAGACAGAAGAAGAGAAGCTTCGCACCAGAAAGAATTCAAGCTATGAACGCAGAGGTCGACAAACTCTTGGAAGCTGATTATGTGAGAAAGATTGACTATCCAGATTGGTTGTCAAACAATGTCCTCGTCCTAAAAACCAACGGCATGTGGAGAATGTGTGTTAATATCAAGGATCTGAATAAGGCGTGTCCAAAGGATAGCTTCCCTCTCCCAAGGATTGACCAACTAGTAGATGCTACGGCTAGGTGTCAGTTGCTTAGTTTCATGGATGCATTCCAAGGCCAGGGTATCATCAGATCAGAATACACCCTGACTATGAAGCTAAGACAATGTTTGTGACTAAGAGGGGATTATATTGTTATAAGGTAATGCCTTTCGGTCTGAAGAACGCAGGTGCAACATACCAACGATTGGTCAATAAAATCTTAAAAATTAAGATTTGGCGAAATATGGGGGTGTACATAGAAGATATGTTGGTAAAGAGCATATAGTACACGTGTTTCGTGCACGCACTTTAGGGCACTTTAGTGTCATTTTAGTGTCAATAATGTGCATAATCACGTGTATTTAGTGCTTTTATATTCTCATGGGCAAAATAATGCGTTTGTGTTGTTTTTGTGTTAAGACAGGTGAAAAAGGATCGAAAAAGAACACCAAACGATCGCGGAGTCGAGGGATCGGTCGAAGAAACAAGGGACAGGGCTAAGGGATAGATCTCGGCCGAGACAGGGCAAAATCTCGGCCGAGATACTTCTCCAGGGAAATCCTGGAGTTTTGAGAAATTGAAGATCTCGGCCGAGATGAAACCCAATCTCGGCCAAGATAACCCAAACCCTAAAAATCCCCTTTTCACATCTCGACCGAGATTATCCCTCGGTTTACAATCTGAAAAGCCCTTTTTCACGTCTCAACCGAGACACACTTTCTTCTCGGCCGAGATTTCTTACCCTGTTTTAAATTCCTGAACGCGATTTTGCCTTATATTGAAGTAACAACTCTTCCCCTATATATATATATCCTCCCTTTAGAAATTAACCTACTTTAGGACTTTGAAATACACACTTTCCAGTCATTTTTGAGCCACCAAAGCCACCAAGGAAGGAAGATTGGACAAGAGATTGAAGGATCATCTTCTCCAATTGACATCTTTGGATTCATCCATCTCAGTATCATGTTTCTTTATTTTTTTCCTTATTTTCTGTTTGTTTTAGCTTCCATGGGTGAGTAGCACCTTTATTTCTACCCTTGATCAAATGTAAAACTTTGAGTGACAATGTTTACGATTATTGCTAGTTGATGTTACCATTTTATTGCAATTTTAAGTGTTCTATACTATTTAATGTTATTGACTCATATTTGTATGCTTTTTTCTTGGCTTGATCAACCTCTAGGAAGTGTATGAATGTGTTGCTAGAATTGGAAATCACTATCCGTAATTGTAGGATTTCCGATTCCCTAGTAGCAAACAACGAGTGGTTTCGTTGGTGATAGTGTAGAGTTCGACCTCTAAACCCGAGCTTTCAAGGTTTATGTCAAATTTGTTTCATTATCTTGGAGCTTTTATCATTTGATTGCCAAATTGAAGAGAGCTTGTTCGACATTTTGGTTTAATTGGATAGGGTTAGTCGAAGAGCTTATTTCGATTAGCCATAATTACGAGATAATACGGTTGCTAGAGCTTGTTAGTAGTCGTGAAATAGGGACTTGAAATGCTTTCCATTGGGCATCAACAATAGTTGTGTAGTTCGTTGGAACAAGAGGGATACTCAATCAAGGGCAGATACTTTATATATTTAAAATCCAAAAATTGATTTATCTATCTTGCTATCTTTTGTTAATTGAATCTTAGTTTAGTTGATCATAGTTAAATAGTGGTCCCTAGCTTGACAAACAAAGCCACCCCCCCCCCCCCACCTTTATTGCTTTCTTTATTCGAGTTTATTCGTGTTTGTAATACATAATCGCTTGGCATATCAAGACAATATTGTTCAACTGTTCCTCGTGGGTTTGACTCCTACTTACCACTCTACTAGTTAGAGTAGTGGGATAGGGATAAGTGTATTTTTATATACACTAATTAATTTGGTAGCGACACACGACGATCGCGTATCAAATTTTGGCACCGTTGCCGGGGAACGATGATAAGGATAGTGTTGTTTTATTTATTCAAGCATTATGTTTAGTTTATTAGTTGTTTATCTACTTCTTGTTTATCTGTAGTTTGATATTCTCTTGTTTTCTTGTTTCTGGATAGGTAGTTAATGTTCTTGCGTTCTCAAGGGGAGAAAGAACTTCTTTTTTAGCCAGAGATAGTTGAACGGGAAAGATTATTGAGGAGAAGAGCTAGGTTACTTGAAGAGGTCCGAGAATCATTTGAAACCTTGAATATAGAGAGTGAGGAGATTGAATTGGAAGAGATGGCTGGTGAGCAGGATCAGGAAAGAACCATGAAGGAACTTGCCAACACAAGGGTTGCACAAGAACCCTTGTGTGTTACGTTCCCGGAGATAGGGAATGATACCACTTTTGAGCTCAAATCGGGGCTCATTCACCTCCTGCCGTCATTCCATGGGCTAACCGGGGAAGACCCACACAAACACTTAAAGGAATTTCATGTGGTCTGCTCAAGCATGAAGCCGACCAGGGTGACTGAAGAACAAATTAAGCTCAGAGCATTTCCTTTCTCATTGAAAGATCTTGCTAGAGACTGGTTGTACTACTTTCCATCGGGTTCCATTACTATTTGGGAGCAAATGGAAACACAGTTTCTTTTCTAGAAAAGTATTTTCCTACATCTCGAGCCACCACCATCCGAAAAGAAATTAGTGGAGTGAGACAAATGCAGGGGGAAACATTGTATGAGTATTGGGAAAGATTCAAGAATCTTGTAGGGAGCTGCCCACCACATCAAATCACTCCATAATTGTTGATCCAGTATTGGTACGAGGGACTGTGTATAACTGAACGGAACATGATTGATTCAGCTAATGGAGGGGCTCTGGCTGACAAGACTCCAACCGAGGCCCAGGCATTGATTTCCAAGATGGCCGCCAACACCCAACAGTTTGGTTGTAGAGAACCAGTGAGGCGAGTCGAAGATGTTATCGATTCAACTATTGAAGAAAGATTGGACCAGCTCACCGACCTGGTGAAGAAAGTGATTTCGGGAAGTATTCCTACCCCAAAACCCTGCAGAATCTGTTAGATAACGGAGCACTCCACTGATACCTATCCTATTCTTGGAGAAGAAATGGCAGCTCATGCTAATGCAGTTCATAATTTTAATCCTAACCAGGCTGGCCGGAAGTATGATCCCTATTCGCAGTCGTACAATCCGGGGTGGAGAGATCACCCCAATTTCAAATATGGGAATCAAGGTCCAAATGTGCATCAACAAGGTGACCAACGTGGACACAATCGACCCCCCTACCCTAGGGGGATGTTCCAGTAAGGGCAACCCACTGAGCCAGTACCCTCTGATCCATCCCTTTTCGACATAGTCAAGAGCCTAGCAACAAGTACGCTTCAACTGCAGAAGGAATCAAGTTCGAGGTTCCAGCGTATTGAAAATCAAGTCAGTCAAATAGCATCAGTGGTATCTCGTCTGGAGAGTGCTCAAAGTGGAAAGCTACCGGCACAACCTGAAATCAAACCCAAAAATTTGGCTAATGTGAGTGCAATTGGATCATTAGTAGGGTAATGCTTGGAGAGCTTGAGAAGCCCGAGCAGCCTTCACGTGCACAGACAGACAACCCACATGACATTTTGGATGAGGAAAAGACCTCAACTCCTCAAGTTGCTGAAGTTCAAGTCCGTGTACCAAAGTGGAAACTTGCAAAGGAGTCAACGAAGCAAAAGGAAGCAGTGGCGGCATGTTTCTCCGACCATTTATTGCCATTCCCCATTAAGAAGTACTTCTCATCCATGGAAACCGAGAAGGTGAAAGACAAGGGAGAAACAGAGGCCTTTCAAGAGGTAGAGAATAAAGTTGAGAACGTTAGTGTAAGTACCTTGAGGAGCAGAAAAGTGTTCGAGAAGCCACCCAAGAGCCTCCCTCACTTGGAGGATGAAGAAGAAAAGGGAAGAAAAAGAGAATCTGTCGAAGGAAGAACCATACCAATCCCCCTTGAGGATCCAAAGCTCAACACTCCAACACTGACCGTGACCCTACCACTTCCATTCCCGTGCCTAATCAAGAAAGCTGTAGACAAAGACAGAGAACGGGAAATGCTTGAAATATTTCAGAAAGTGAAGATCAAAATTCCACTGATTGAAGCTGTGAAATAGATCCCACGGTATGCAAAATTTTTGGGGTCTATGCACAAACAAAAGAATGCCTTAAGGAAATAACAAGGTACTCAGGAGGGAAAGTGTGTCTGCCATATTCCAAAAGAAACTCCCTCAAAAGTGCAAGGACCCGGGAATGTTCTTCATCCCGTGTAAGATTGGTAATTGTCTAATTGAGAAAGCTATGCTTGATTTAGGGGCATCAATCAATGTGATGCCCTGTTCGATGTTTCAGAGCCTAAACTTAGGGCCATTGAAAGAAACTAAGGTTGTTATCCAACTCGCCAATCGAAGTACCTCATTCCCGAATGGGGTGGTTGAAAATGTGCTTGTTGAGGTAAATAATCTTATTTTCCCGGCCGACTTCTACATATTAGATATGCAAGGAGACACAACAAACTCCACACCTATTTTGTTGGGAAGGCCATTCATGAACACCTCCCAAACAAAAATAGATGTGCGTAAGGGGACTCTCACCATGGAGTTTGAAGGTCAAATTGTGAAGTTTAATATATTCAAGTCCATGAAACACTCTGAAGATGTACATGATGTTTTCTCTATTGATTTCATTGACTTGCTTGGGAAAGATAGTGTTTCTTTGAACAGCAAGAAAGTTAGGAAGATTTTGCGTGAAAGGAAGGCAAAGGATGTGGAAAGAATAAGTTTGGGGATCCAAGAGGATCCGGGTGAAATTGACTCGGAAATTAAGTTGCCAGAAGACGGTAAGGAAGAGTGGGAGGCCCATAAGGACCCGCAAGAATTGAATGAAGCACGGAAGGAAGGGACCGAGGAACCCTTTCCGGTGAATTGAAGTAAAAAGAACATCCGTCGAGCCAACGATGTTAAACAAAGGCGCTTGTCGGGAGGCACCCCGACGGTATCTTTCAATATTTGCGTTTTTCAAATTCCTAGTTAGTAGCTTAATAAATGCCTTGTGGCATATTTGATGTTTTTGTTTAGAATTGTGAATATATCAATTAAAATGATAAAAAGATAGCATGGAATGGGGGTGAAGGAGACCAAAATGGAGGAAAATTGGCTGGAGACCAATCTCGGCCGAGACGCACGAGGAATCTCGGCCGAGATGTCACAAAGGTAAACCAGGTAAAAATTGCTATAAACTTATCTCGGCTGAGACTCAACATTCATCTCGGCCGAGATCGAACAGAGCTCAAATTGACCCAAAAATGTTGGAAGCTAATCCCGGTCGAGATACCATATCATCTCGGCCGAGATCAATTTGTCTAGTAAATTAGCCAAAATTGCTGGAAACTTATCTCGGCCGAGACTTTAAGTCATCTCGGCCGAGATCAATTGTCCAGAATGAGGGTAATTTTGCTGGAAACTTATCTCGGCCGAGATTAATTGTCCAGAATTAGGGTAATTTGTTGGAAAGAAATCTCCGCCGAGACACATACGCATCTCGGCCGAGATCCTCTGCTGAGCCAACTAAACTTGAGACCCAAGAACAGATCTCGGCCGAGACACAAATGTCAAAAATGCATCTCAGCCGAGATTCCGCGCGGGTACAAATACCCCTGCGCGGAACAACAGATCATTTTCTTTCCCCCTTTCGCGATTTTGCGCGCACACACGCACATACACCCTCAAAAACTCCATTTTTACTCAACTTCCTCCCCTCAAATTCACACCACACCTCACCCACATCATCACATACACTTCTATCTGAAAATTTTTGGATTTGGAGAAAAGTTGAGGTCAGGTTGAAAAGGGCGCGAAAAAGTTCAATTCAAAATCCTTTGATTAAATCCGACCGGTAAGTAAGGCTATCTCTTTCCCTTAATCTTTATGTGTTTATTATGAACTTTGTTGTTAAGATTAAGGGCAAATTTGGTGTTAGACTAGTTGATGAACTGATATTGGTTGTGCACAAGTTGTTTTGTGAATTTTTGCCAATGTTGACTGGTTTTAAGTATTTTAACACTAAATTTGTAGTGATAGTCTTTGTATTTGCATAATTTGTTGATGATGGATGAGGATTAGTTTGAGAATCATTGAAATTGAAGATTGAAGTTGATTTTGCTATATCACCGACCACTTGACATGCATTCCCTCTTTGTACTCTGTTGCTGTTTGATTCTATTACTATGCTCAATTATTAGGTTAATTAGTGAATTTAGGTGATGTTAACCAGAGGAATTTCAACAACTTCCAAGGCAACCATTACAATCAGTACCCGCAAGGTGCGAGGAAGAAAACCGCCACTGGGATTTGTAGTCACCAATGACATGATTCATGAAGGAAGAAAACCTACTCAAGACGAGTTCGTACAGTCGCAGTTAGCTAAGTATGATGAGAATATTACAAAGATTGAGAAGAAGATGGATAGTCATCACATAGACATGAACAAAGCACTTGTGAGTCACGGGCGGAGATGAAGAGTATGGCAGTTGAATTGCACAATGTCAAGGTAAGTTATGATGCCGACATAAGGGAGATGAAGACCTATTTGAGTCAAATTGCACAAGCCATTGGGACTCAACATTAGAGAGGATATTTCCCAAGTGATACAGAGGATACTCAAGACGAGTTCGTACAGTCGCAGTTAGCTAAGTATGATGAGAATATTACAAAGATTGAGAAGAAGATGGATAGTCATCACATAGACATGAACAAAGCACTTGTGAGTCACGGGCGGAGATGAAGAGTATGGCAGTTGAATTGCACAATGTCAAGGCAAGTTATGATGCCGACATAAGGGAGATGAAGACCTATTTGAGTCAAATTGCACAAGCCATTGGGACTCAACATTAGAGAGGATATTTCCCAAGTGATACAGTGGTAAACCCAAAGAAACAATGCCAAGCTATTTGTCTGAGGACTGGTACTGAGAAAGAGCAAGAGGCGAAAAAAATAGGGTTGTGCAGCCCAAGTCTATGACCATTGAAGATGCTCCAAAATACATACCTCCCCTTCCCTTCCTTCAAGCTTTTTGAAGGAAGAAAGTAGATGAATAGTTTGTGAAGTTCCTGCAGATATTTATGAAGATCCAAATCAACATTCCTTTTGTTGATGCACGCTACAGCAGATGCCGAACTACGTAAAGTTCTTGAAGGAAGTGATAGCAAGGAAGCAGAGATTGGAAGACTACGAGATAGTCAATCTAACGAAAGAGTGCAGTGCAGTGATCCAAAGGAAGTTGCCTCAAAAGCGTAAAGATCCAGGTAGTTTTACTATTACTTTTCATGATTGGTAATGTGGTATTTGAGAGAGCATTGTGTGATCTAAGAGCTAGTATTAACCTTATGCCTTTGTCTATATTTGAAAAAATAGGAATAGGCATATTAAAACCCACTACAATCGCCCTACAAATGGCCGATAGGTCTTTGACTTATCCCCGGGGTATTGCAGAGTATGTTTTATTGAAGGCTAGTAACTTTATTATTCTGGCATATTTTGTAGTCTTGGATATGCTCGGGGATAAGGATGTCTCTTGATTTTAGGTCACCCATTTTAAGCAATTGGAAACGCATTAATTGATGTGCAAAAGGGCTAATTAACTCTAATTGTAAATTATGAGAAGCTAACATATTCACTATATAAAGATTTGAAATACCATCATAGTGAGGAAGTGAATCCAATTGAAATATGTAGTTCTATTCAGTGTTTAGATGTTATTTTACATAGAGACCTTATTTCTCCTATAGATGAAGACTCTTTAAAAGTCTGCTTGTACGATTCTATTGTTTCCACACATAGCCTCGACTCTACTAATCTTGATCTTGTGGAAAGTGTTGGTGCCATAACTCTCTACAGGAGTCACCAAAAGACAGCTCTACGAGTGAGTATATCAGCAAAGAGGTTGCGCAAGAAAATCCAAAAGAGGGCAAACTTGAACCCGAACTAAAGTCATTGCCATCATCAATGGTATGAGTTTCTTGTTATTGAGAAGGAAAATCCAGTAATAATTTCTGCTTATTTGTTTACTACTGAGAGTGACAAACTATTGAGAGTGTTAAGTAAATTTAAGTCCACCATAGGATGGTCTATATCTGTTTTGAAAGGGATTAACACAACTTTTTGCATGCATAAAATTGTGATGGAGGATGAGTATAAGCCTAGTGTTCAAAATCAATGTCGACTAAATACCATGATGCAAAAAGTTAGGAAAGAAGTACTCAAGTGGTTAGTTGCGGCTATTATTTTTCCTATGTCTGGTAGTAAATGGGTAAGTCCGACCCAGGTGGTCCCTAAGAAGGGGGGGGGGGGGGAAGGGTGACGATAGTAAAGAGCGATAATGATGAGATCATAGCTACTAGGCTAGTCACGGGTTGGCGGGTTAGTAGAGTATGAGTAGTATTATTTTCTTGATGGTTATTAGGGGTACAATCAAATTATGATTGTCCCGGAAGACCAATAAAAGTCAGCTTTTGTTTGCCCTTATGGTGTTTTTTCTTTGCCATTTAGTTTATGTAATGCTCCTGCTAATTTTTAGCGTTGTATGATGGCTATGTTTAGTGGGTTTATTGAGAATATTATGGAAGTTTTTATGGACGACTTTTCTGCATTTGGGTCATCTTTTGACCATTTTTTATATAACCTTGCTCAAGTTTTGCAGCGATGTGAAGACACCAACTTAGTTTTAGACTAGGAAAAATGCCACTTCATGGTAAGGGATGCAAAGTTCCTGGTAATAGAATCTCTGCTGCAGGTTTGGAAGTTGATAAAACAAAAGTAGTCACCATAGAAAAACTACCCCCTCCATCGAACGAAAAGGCAATGCGGAATTTCCTTGGACATACGGGATTGTATAGAAAGTTCATTCGTGATTTTTCAAAAAAAAAAAATCTGAACCTTATCTCATCTATTGGAAAAGGATACTGCTTTTCTTTTCGATGATGCATGTGTGTAGGCCTGAAAGTATGCATTGCCCAAATGAACAAAGGTTGGATACGAGGTTTACCCAACCCAGAGTATAACACAGTGAAAATATAAACGATCAAAGTAAATCAAAACATACTTCGATTTACGCCACACGAATCCTAATATCTCAATGGACGAATAAATAATATCTAGAATACTAAAATAACCTATCAAAACTACCCTAACAAGTATCCTATGAAAAGAGATTTAGATTTGTGAGGAATCTGAATAATACTAAAACAAGACACTAACGGTTGGACAGATGGTTAACCCGACCCTCTAGATGACAAAACCCAACAGACAGACAAGTATTTTCTTTCGTATGAATCTCTTCTCTTCTATTGGTAGTTGAAGTCCTATTTATAGGCAACTTGTAGCTTGGAGAACACTCTCCCATAACCACCACTTCCTACAGTTTACGTTGTTGGTTGTTGTACACTACACATGCACAAACTTAGCCGGTTGAGCGAGGAAGACTCGGTCTTCATTGTTAGAGGCCAAGTCCTTCACCGATATTTCTCAACAACCATGACCAGGTCTTCAACTTCTTGTATTTGCACTTTTGTCCCTGCATATGTGTTAGCAAATTGACCATCGAAATCATCCTATAATTCACCTTTCAATTAAAATATAAAATGTGTATAAAAGTCAAAATAAAATTAAAGTAGAAGATAAGAGTTTGGATACACAAACTCTAACAATCTCCCCGTTTTGCCTTTTCCACACAAAATTAACAACCAACCAAAAAAATAGTCTGAAAAACATAAAAATTCCCCTTATATCAGATATCCCAATTTAGTACCAAACACATCCCAAAATAAATGATATGCACAAAAAATTAATCAAACGGAAATACCATTGAAAACGATTAATTCGGGAATAAACACAAATTCACACATTAAAAAAGAACAAATCAAAACATTTTTTTCAGCAAGCAATCAAAAACATCAACCTTGCCGAAACACATTGAAGATTATCAATCCTCATCACACTTCTTCTTCTTCGGAAGTATCTCCAGACTCTTCCTCCTTCCCCTCCTTTTCATCTTCTTCATCATCGGAAAAATAGGTCACAACAATGATGTCATCGTACTAATGTCACCCCGGCGAACAACTTCATTTAACTAACTAGACTCCCCATGAACCCTTGTGCCTTCATTGTGGTTGACTACAGGGTCCAAATCACCCTCGACCTCGACACCTTCAACAACAGCCGACTATACTACCTCCCCTTGTTTTGTAGAAATGGAGGCAAGTAGATCATCACAAACTTTCGTAAGTGCAATAATTTGAGCCGTCAGTATGTGAACTCGATGAAGAATGAAAGAATGGTTTAGTACTCGCATAGAGGTTGACTCGGCCTGTGGATCACCCCCCGTTTGTATGTCAGCATCATCATTAATCCATGGAAGATCAATGAACCGAGTGGTGGTAGAGGTGACTGATTGATGCATATCTAAAGATGAAGGCATGACTAATTCATGAGTACGTGTGTTCAGAAGACCTTGAGGGCAGAGAATGTTCTAGATGAGTGATGGGAAAGGTAGCTTCAATGCTTGCTTTTGCTCTGCGTGGCTCATGACATACTTGAAGCTAATTCTCGGGAGTTTACATAAAACCCTGTACCTATGTTTTATAGTAATCTTCCTTGATTTGTTGTGACTTTGGAGGTGTTAGTTGAAGGACTACAATTGTGTACGGCTATCTTGTGAAGGCCACAATACAATTGTGAAAGTGTAGAAATCTTCAGAGTGTCAGGCATGTAGTAACTTTACCACCAGTAATTACTATGGCAATTTCATCCACGTCATTATATACGACATTTTCGGGATCATCCCTAGTGCCTAGTTCCTCATTGATAATCTGGGGAGTGAAGTGAAAAATATTGCCATGATAAAAAAATTTCCTATAAAATCATCATCCTAGGTCGGCAATATTGTTTAGTAGGTATGCATAAAAATATCTTACCATCTCCTCGTGATAAGGAGAGGCAGAAATCACAGTTGACAACAAACCCCGTCTCTCAAGCAATAGGTAGAATTTTGTTGCAATAAGATAATGATTGGGAGTGTTTGCCATATTTACACATTGAATCATATCAATTGAGTCATCTAGATTGTGATTTCACTTGTGATATTCGGTGTTGATTAAACATGAGTGATTGAACATGAGTGATTGATCTTCTATTTGATTCCAGTTGATGTTTAAATTGGTGATAAGTGTTCAATGTGGGAGATTTTGATGCGTGTATTGTGTGATTGTTGTAGGCATACAATGGCCCCACCCAAAAATACGAAGAACACACCTCAAGAATGCACTTCCGGCAGGAGGGTTACACAGAAAATCCAAAAAAGCCAAGCCAAGGGCAAGGAGAAAGTCGTTGAGCCTACTCCAAAGGCTCGCACACTGGAAATTCCATCAACTACCACCAACAAATCCACAAAGCCAATTGATTTCGACATAGTGTTGAGCACGGAGGATCAGAGGAAAAGATTTGACAAGTTGATGAGGAGGGGGTGTCAGCCACCCGTTATGGTGATCCCAAGATCTTGGACACCATTGGAATCCATTAAAATGTTCTTGAACTGTTAGACAAAGCAGGTCTAGCCCAGTGCCTAGCACCCCGCCCGACTTTCCTCAAATTCGTGCTAGAGTTTTCCAGCACCCTCGAAATCGAGGAGGAGTCTCTTTCCTGCTCGACTAAGATCCACCACTTCAAATTCCAACTTCTAAATGAAGAAAAGATAATGGGCCACGACAACCTAAAACGTATGTATGGCTTCAAGAGTCCAGTCGTTGGTGATGGACATGAGTTGAAAGAGTTTGATATGCAATAATTCTGGGGGCAAATCACTGTCGCCCCTGGAATAGTTGCACCCCAGGCCTACGACCTGAGGAGCTCCAGGCTAACCTCCATCAGAAGCCCAGTCGTGAAGTATCTGCAGAAGTTGGTGAGCTCCACCGTATGTGGAAGGAAAGAGATCAGTTCTCCCCGATTGTACGAGATGGAGATCCTCTGGGATATTGTGGATAGGAAGTTGAGGGACTTCCAGCATGACCTGATATCAAGCTTTCAGAAAATAGTCAAAGAATTAGGATGGAACGGAAAAGAGAGACAAAGATGCCCGACCCGATCTACTGTGGGGATTTGATTACCCCCATACTCGAGCATTATAATGTACCCCTCCCAGAATACACACTCATCACCACTGACTACTATTTAGACTGGGAGGAGATGGAGAATATGCGTATTGCCATGCTCGGGTATCAAGAGGGAACATCGGGTCCGGCTGTCCCTTATGTCCTCCAGAATGTGGGACCGTACCTCCGCCTCCCCAACCCCAGCCTCACTTACATCGAGCGATTGGAGACAAGCATGCCAAACTTAGCAGAGCTCAGAAGCACATTTAAGAGAATCCAAGAAGCCGACCAGTGCTGAGCTAACACGCTACCAGAGGGGGAAGAAGCCACGAACTGTAACCCGGGAGATGAGTATAGGGACTGCAGAAGGGAGCAGTCAGCCCAACAGAAAGAGACCGGCGTCTGCAGTGCTGTCTCGGGCCGAGATTCGGGAGGAGCATAGTGACCGGCTGAGTAGTTTGGAGTCGGGCGTGCAGAACATTAAAGCAGACATCAGTGCACTCCGAGGCGATGTCCATCAACTGGGAGCATAAATGAAAGAAATCAAAGAGGGTCAGAACAAGATGCTAGATTTGTTCAAAAGCATCCAAGGATGCTTTACCAGCCCGAGCTCCCGAGACGTCCGGCCGTCCAAGTCACTGTGAGTAGAGCACCAAGAATGCCTTGCACGTTTCTTCACCAACTTAGTTGAAAACTAAGTTTGGGAGGGGGTGAGACATTCTTGGCCACTCGAATTCCCGAACTCCCCTTCTGCCTCTTTTCTGATTCCTCATTACTACTGACTATTTGGATTGTATTATTGGCCTGTGTGCCTCTTTTCTGAAACTTGATCATTTTGGTTTGACGGCCAGTGTGCCGAGTAGATTTGATTGATTATCTTTGATAGCCTTTTTGAAACTGCTGTGTTGATTGTAATTGAATTGGTGGGCCTGTGTGTCTTTGTTTACCTTTTGTTTGCTTTATGAGCTTTACTGTAGTATTTTGATTGATATCTTGCACATTTAGAAATAATGTTTTTGTTTACTATGTTTTTAGTAGAATGAGGCTGGTTAGTTAGTTGGTTAATAATTGGTTGATTTCGATGAGCACCGACTTGTACTCTTCTTTTTCCACAAACTTAGTTTGCAACTAAGTTTGGGGAGAGGGTGGGATTCGTACAAGTCGGCAGCTCGAGAAAGCAATTGGAATAGTTTAGGAAGAAAAAATGTGGCGTTGATTAATGATGAAATTTTTTTTGTACAAATATTTTTTAAAGAAGCACATGGTAGAGCATGATAGGCTTTTTGAAACAAAATTGAACATACACTCAAAACTTTTGATCAAAATTGCAACCAAGTGAGTATTTGAGCTTAATGCGTACTCCCATTTTTTAAGTGAAATTAAATTTCCTTTCGTTGCGAAAATTCATTGAATGCATGCATTTTCCTCTTGAACTTGCCCCAATTCTCTACTTTTGAATAAGTCAATACATGTTATGGCTTCGAAAATGATATTAGGCAATTCTTGATCAAAACCTATTTCAAAAGCTTGAAAATATTTCCTTTTTACCAAATTTGACATTGTCTCTAGTTGAGCCCCTTGAGCTTAAGCCTTTTTTGTTTGTTACCCAACACTACAAGCAAATTTACCTTTTATTTAGCCGTTGATACCCAAACAGACTGTTGAGTATGAGGGAGGCGGTTGGAAGGTATTTAGTTTGAAAATTGGGATTGAATTTGGGTAAACTAGTGGAAAACGAAGAAGGGTGAAAGGAAAAACGCAAAATAGGCTATAATCGAGAATATTAACCTTTCAAAAAAAAAATCGAAAAAACCAGAAAAACGAAAGAAAAAGGAAGTGTATATACATTCTTTTGGAGAGGTTACTGAAAATCACATCATTTTGTGATTACAATCCCTTGTCTAGGAAACTCTTAAGAAGCATAATTATTGAAAGGATTGATAAATATGGGAAATGTAGGTAGGAAGAAGGTGAAGAAGTCGAATCTTAAGTTCGACTTGATTGAGAATTAAAAGATTGAGGTTGAGTAACCATTGTTTGAGGGGTAGATTGGTAGTGCACGACTCATTTAGTCCGTTTTATAGTCACTTTTACCTAAATTTTATCCCACCTTACCCCTAGCCAACATTACAACCCACATAAAGACCTAATTGATTTATTGTCACACATGTCAAGTACTATTTCAGGTTTAGATGACTGGCAAGCCTATGGTAGGCATTGTGTGCATTTCAATGTGAGTGTAAACACTACCCTTTTTAATGCACTCGAGACAGAGAGATACACTCACCCGGTGAGGATCGTAAGATGAGAGTGTTATGTCTTGAGAGTTGTGGATCTTGTCTATCACATATGCTCACTTTTGTCATGATCACTTTATCTTTTTTCATGAAAATTCTCTGAAATCAACTGCCACTAAACTCTGCCCTAAACACGTGTCCTTTTGTTTTTCTCTTAGGGGAGATTTGGTACGCGTGTCTCGTGCACGCACTTTGAGGCACTTTAGTGTCATTTTAGTGTCAATAATGTGCATAATCACGTGTACTTAGTGCTTTTGTATTCTCATGGGCAAAATAATGCATTTATGTTGTTTTTGTGTTAAGACAGATCTCGGCCAAGATAGGGCAAAATCTCGGTCGAGATACTTCTCCAGGGAAATCCTGGAGTTTTGAGAAATTGAAGATCTCGGCCGAGATGAAACTCAATCTCGGCCGAGATAACCCAAACCCTAAAAATCCCCTTTTCACGTCTCGGCCGAGATGCAACCCAATCTCGGCCGAGATTATCCCTCGGTTTACAATCTGAAAAGCCCTTTTTCACGTCTCGACCGAGACACACTTTCATCTCGGCCGAGATTCCTTACCCTGTTTTAAATTCCTGAACGCGATTTTGCCTTAAATTGAAGTAACAACTCTTCCCCTATATATATCCTCCCTTTCAAAATTAACCTACTTTGGGTCTTTGAAATACACACTTTCCAGCCATTTTTGAGCCACCAAAGCCACCAAGGAAGGAAGATTGGACAAGAGATTGAAGGATCATCTTCTCCAATTGACATCTTTGGATTCATCCATCTCAGTATCATGTTTCTTTATTTTTTTTCCTTATTTTCTATTTGTTTTAGCTTCCATGGGTGAGTAGCACCTTTATTTCTACCCTTGATCAAATGTAAAACTTTGAGTGACAATGTTTACATGATTATTGCTAGTTGATGTTACCATTTGATTGCGATTTCAAGTGTTCTATACTATTTACTGTTATTGACTCATATTTGTATGCTTTTTCTTGGCTTGATCAACCTCTAGGAAGTGTATGAATGTGTTGCTAGAATTGAAAATCACTATCCGTAATTGTAGGATTTTCGATTTCCTAGTAGCAAACAACAAGTGGTTTCGTTGGTGATAGTGTAGAGTTCGACCTTTAAACCCGAGCTTTCGAGGTTTATGTCAAATCTGTTTCATTATCTTGGAGCTTTTATCATTCGATTGCCAAATTGAAGAGAGCTTGTTCGACATTTTGGTTTAATTGGATAGGGTTAGTCGAAGAGCTTATTTCGATTAGCCATAATTACGAGATAATACGGTTGCTAGAGCTTGTTAGTAGTCGTGAAATAGGGACTTGAAATGCTTTCCATTAGGCATCAACAATAGTTGTGTAATTCGTTGGAACAAAAGGGATACTCGATCAAGGGTGGATACTTTAATTATATTTTTAAAATCCAAAAATCGATTTATCTATCTTGCTATCTTTTGTTAATTGAATCTTAGTTTAGTTGATTATAGCTAAATAGTGGTTCCTAGCTTGACAAACCAACCCCCCCCCCCCCCCCCACACACACACCCCTTTATTGCTTTCTTTATTTGAGTTTATTCGTGTTTTGTAATACATAATCTCTTGGCATTTCAAGACAATATTGTTCAACTGTTCCTCGTGGGTTCGACTCCTACTTACCACTCTACTAGTTAGAGTAGTGGGATAGGGATAAGTGTATTTTTATATACACTAATTAATTTGGTAGCGACACACGACGATCGCGTACCAGCGTACATGCAAATCAACATATAGATGAACTTAGTGAAGCGTTCACAGTTTTGAGGCACTTCAGAATGAAGCTAAATCCTCACATGTGTACCTTCGGAGTGACCTCTGGAAAGTTCTTAGGCTATATGGTTACACAACGAGGGATTGAAGCCAATCCAGATAAAATTAAAGCACTCTTGGAGATGAAACCTCCTCAGACTATATGTGATGTACAAAAGCTCACAGGGAGACTTGCAGCCCTCAGTAGTTTTTTGTCGAGATCCACGGAGAAGAGCTGGCCATTCTTCAAAATCCTAAGGAATACGAAGAATTTTTCATGGTCAAAGGATTGCCAGAAAGCCTTTGATGAACTTAAGTCTAGCTTGAGTTCTCCACCACTCTTGACTAAACCTCGGTCCAGAGAGGTGCCCTACCTCTACCTTGGAGTCTCGGATACAACAGTAAGCTCAGTGTTGGTTCAAGAAGAGGATGGTGTTCAACGACCAATCTATTATGTAAGTCGAGTCCTTAGAGGTGCTGAGATACGCTATTCTAAGGTAGAAAAATTAGCTATCATAATAGTAGTCTCAGCTCATAAGTTGAGACCTAATTTCCAGGCACACACTATAGTTGTACTCACTGACCAACCTTTGAAACAAATACTACAGAAGCCGGAGACGTCGGGAAGGTTAGCAAAGTGGTCTATAGAGCTTAGTGAATTTGATATGCACTATCAACTTCGGTCGGCCATCAAAGCTCAGGTTTTAGATGATTTCTAGTTGAGTGCACTGCTGAGGAGGGAGCCCAAGCTCCCGCGGAAGAGGTCGTATCAGAAGCAAATAGACCAAAGGAAGATCAGTTATGGACCTTGTATGTTGATGGTGCCTCCAACCTTGGCGGAAGTGGCGCTGGTCTTACCTTGACCAGTCCTGAGGGAAATACCCTTGAATATGCATTGAGGTTTGACTTCAAGGCATCAAACAATAAAGCTGAGTATGAAGCTCTTATCACAGGGCTGAGGATTTTGGTAGAGGTCGGCGCTAAGCAGGTGACAACCTATAGTGACTCACAATGGGTGGTTCACCAGGTTAAAGGGGAATATGAAGCTAAGGACTCCACTATGGCTCAATACCTTAGTAAGGTCCGCAACTTGATTTCCAAGCTCGAATACTTTGAAATTAATCATATATCTCGAGCATAGAACACTAAGGCTGATGCATTGTCTAAGCTCGCAACCTCACCCTTCCACGAACTCATTAAGCGAATCCCAGTGGAGGTTCTTCCTCGGCGTAGCATAAAGGAAACTGAAGTCATGTGCTTGGCACCAGAGTCTAGTTGGATGGATTCTCTCAAGAACTACTTGAAGAATGGGACATTACCTCAGGATAAACTAGAAGCGAGAAGGATTATCTATCAGTCTACCCGATATACACTGGTGGATGACAACTTTTACAGTCGTTCTTACACATTGCCATACTTGAGGTGTTTGAACCCGAGTGAAGCTGATTATGCTCTAAGAGAGATCCATAAAGGGGTGTGTGGTAATCACTTGGGGGAAGAGTTTTAGTACAAAAAGTCTTGCGTCAAGGGTACTATTGGCTTACAATGAAAGAAGATGCTATGAGCTTGGTCAGAAAGTGTGAGAAGTGTCAGATGCATGCTAACATCCTTCATTCACCAGCGGTCCCAATGTCCTTAGTCTCCACACCATGGCCCTTTGCTGTCTGGGGAATGGATATTCTTGGACCATTTCCTCAGGCCACGGGGCAAAGAAAGTTCTTGATTGTAGCTATTGACTATTTCACCAAGTGGGTCGAGGCTGAACCTTTGGCCAGCATTACGGAGAAACAAATTCGAAGCTTTGTATGGAAATCTATTGTGTGTCGCTTTGGAGTTCCAACGGCTCTTGTCACACAGACAACGGGAAGCAGTTTGATAATGTGCACTTTAGAGAGTTCTGTTCAGGCCTCAGTATTGACCTTAGGACGAGCTTCGTTACGTACCCGCAGTTCAATGGTCAAGCCGAGGTCACCAACAGAATAATCTTGCAGGCTCTAAAGACAAGATTGGACGATGCCAAAGGTCTCTGTATGGACATTCTCCCCGAGATCTTGTGGGCTTACCGAACGACACCGAGGACTGCAACAGATGAGACGCCTTTCAGCATGACCTTTGGTTCAGAAGCAGTTATTCCCGTGGAGATTGGAATCCTAAGCCCTAGGGTCGAAAACTTTAATATAGAAGAGAATGACGAAGGGCTTCGTGCCAATCTTGACCTCATTGACGAACAAAGAGAAAACGCTATGGTGAAGATGGCTGTTTATCAGCAAAGGGTGGCCAAGTATTACAACACCCACGTTAAGTCGCGGTATTTTCGACCAGGGGAGCTAGTTCTTAGGAAAGCTCAGTTCAACTACCAAGAAAGACATAATTAATTATCTCCCAATTGGGATGGTCCTTATCGTGTTTGTGAAGTGGTGAAAGAAGGCACCTACAAGCTTGAAAATCTTGATGGCAAGCTAATTCCGAGGTCTTAGAATGCCTAGGAAGTACTACCAATAGGTTGTGTTAGTCCTTGGACCTTAGACCTTAAACATTTGTTTTTTGCTTTATTTGATTCATAGTAATTCTTTTATGTTTGGTCTGTAGTTGCGGTCAGCTTTTGTTTCTAAGTTAGTTTGAACATTGCAATGGAATTTAAGTTCTTATATCTTTCAAATTGTACAATTGTTTGACTCTTGGAAAGGATGGGATTGCAATGGCTTACCACTACCACTATTATTTTTTATAGGATTGCAGTGGACTACCACTGCCACTATCAAAAGGTCCTAACCTCGTTGGCACCTAAGGAGAGGTGGTGACACTTGGATTGATCAACCAGCTAGCAACCATCCAAGAAACTCCTTAGGAAATTATCTAGGAACTTCCTAGCTCTGGCAATTTGTCCTTTGACATGATCTTCAAGGATAGAAGCTAAGGCGTCCTAAGGCTGAGGGTTGGGATCAACCTACTCATAGAGAGAAAGGAATCCTCTACCTTAATTTATGACAAGTATGAAAACACTGATGGGGAACAATCTCAAATCGGAATCATATGGAAAGTCATAAATTAGAAATTCAATCATAAAACGACTCTTGGGAAAAAGCCGGCGAAGAAGTCTTAGTGCAGAAAATAAGGACAACACGGGGTGACCACACTATCGTGGTGCAATAAATTAATAAAACCTAGCTATCCTTCTAGCTTGTAGAAGTGATAAGTAGGGTCAATCCCACAGGGAGCAGGAAGACTTATAGTGTTGATATGAATCCTAATACTAATAATATATTAATAAATATATAAGTAATGGGGGGTTTGTAGTTGATTCTTAATTAACTAATGAGCTAAAATAGAAATTAAGCAATTAACTATGAAAATATTCTACTTATGATATGACTAATCTCAGTCCTTAATCTTATCTCCCCCTAGTTTATACTACCCTATGATAGATGCAATTATTAACCAATTTTAACCATAAAACTCCTACCCCGAGGTTAGCAATAAGCTCTGCTAATCTCGTTATCCCTTATGTTTAACTAACCAAAACAAGCTCTTTGGTTAGTCTATCAAGTTGAGTGATCTCAGAATAAGCTCTCTGGATCTCATACACCGGACAATAGAGTACCAGAATAATAGGATAGACACAGTGTGGACTCGGACCTATTCAGACCGAGCTATATACTATCCTAGTGATATCACTCACTATTTGCTACTAAGTGGCTATAAGTTCGTAACAATTATGGATTACGATTATAATCTAGCGTTACTTATGCACTTATAATCCTAGGTGACCAATCTAGCACATAAACACATAAGCATTGAAACATAAATAAATAGCATAACAACGTTTTCAGATAAACAATCGATTAACAACCACTGTAAATAACACGAGATAATAAAACTAGGGTCCGACTCGACTAAAGACTGAAATAACCTACTAGCCGCTCATGGCGGTGACAAAAGACATATTCAAATCAAAATACATAAGCGAAAATAACTCAAAGGAAAGAAAAACCCTAAGGACCGTCGATCTTGATTACTCGTCTCCTTCGGAATCCTCTCAATATTGCTCTCGTAAAGTAAAGTATCTAATTTTCGGACATTAGGATCCCTTTATATAGATGAGGTCAAGTTGGGGTGGTTTTAGGCTCATAATTGGAAGTCTTGTGGACTAAGTATTAAGAAGCTGCCTTAACAGGCCGCGGCCGCGAAATATGGCCGCGCCTACGCTCGCTCCATGGCTTCAAAATGTCGCGGCCGCGCCACTAGTACAGGCACTTTGGCTCGTTTTGCTTTAGTTTGGCCGCGGCCGCGCACCTAAGTCGCCGTTGCGGGTAGCTTTTCCTCATTTTCGCCCATTTTTTTCTCTTTCATTTGACTTCCCGGACTTCGTTCCTTCGTCATACATTCGGCCGAGTATAAATACTTGGCCTTATATCACCTATTTAGCTCAAAACGAAACCAAAAGTGTCAAACGATCCAAAGATATAAAAACAACCACTCACGATCAATTTATACACGCAAGCATTATTAATTTGACACTTAAGTAGACTTAAAGTGCATATCTAAATGCGTGTACCACGGGGCTCTATGGCCAATACAATTTAACAACAACAAAATGATAAACGACAAAGGCTAGGAGAAATCACACAGAGGCTCTCTCTAGGAAGTGGGGGATAAGGCGGTGTCCTGTGCAGGGGCATCATCAGCCCTCTCAACCTCCATGTCTGCATCAAACGTGAAGTCGGCAGGAGGGACTAAATGACTGATGTCGAAGGTAGGAGCCAAGCTCTGCACTTTATCCTTGCAGACACTAAAGTCGTCTAGCCAATGGTACAATAGTACATCCTCCATGGCCTCCTTGTCCATCAAGGCCTTATCGGCCCGCAAGTTGGCCTCTAGAACCAGCTGAGAACCCTCTCCCAGCTCAAACTCAAGAGATGCAATCTTGTTGATCAGTGAGGAGCTCTCCACCTGTAGGCGATCCACCTCAGCTACTTTGGAGTAGAATTTGATCCCCGTCTGTATTTTCTCCTCAGTCTCCTTAGCTAAATTCTCCACGAGCTCCCTAATCCTCCTTGAACCATAGTTGATCTTCCAAACCATCCCGTGGTGGTTAAGGAGTTGCTGAAGATCGAGGAAGATGAAGTCATGTGATATTGTTAAAAAAATGAGAATGACTTACGAATAAACGAGTTACCTTGGCTAGTAGCTTATAGCCATCTAGGCATAATGCCTCCGAGGTGACCTCACTAGCCACAGTCATATCACTAGGAGGTATTAGTCGAGACATCATCTCAACTGCCGTCTCTCAGGTAAACATGGAGTCAGAGACCTTCAAACCCCAATCCAGGCAGTATTTATCCGCTGCACGGGTGGTCATACTCCCATATGCATGATCCCCAAGGTCAGGTGCTCTAGAGTGGTGCTCAAGGACACCATCATCCTCTATTGCAATGGACTTTGGGATAGAACCAAGGGTCGAGGGTCTCGATGAAGATCGGGGTCTTTCAAAAGAGTGAGGGCACAATGGTCTTTTCTAAGGAGGGCTTGAAGATTGCCTCTGGGATACACGAGCTAAAATCATAGCTCTGTCAACCTTCCTGGCGTTTCCAACCTCCTTGTCAACCTTCTTGGCGTTTCCAATCTCCATGACTGTCAACAAGAAGCAATTGATTAGCACAATTGAAATCATAGAGAAAATAAGTGAATATAAGTGGAAAGATGCATACTAAGGTCCACGGGTCTAGACGGAGGTAAGTAGCTTAGCTTCACAACAATCAAGTTATCTTCTGTAAGAAGGTCTTTCAATCTCACGGGACCTCACATAATAATCGCCAAGAGTACTTGGCGGTCGTCCGTGGAAAGCTTGAGTTTGGATGGAGGAGAACATGCAAAGTTCCACCCCCAAGGAAAATCCCAAGGTTCATCTTGAGAGACGTAGAAAAATCTTGACGTCCAGCCTTTAGCGTCTCAGGTAATATCTACGAGGGATTTGGTCTTATTCATAGAAACAAAGTACCACATACTATCACCCGTGGGATGTTTTTGAAGTCTATAGATAGAAGCAAAGACTTTGGTGCCCGTGGTGATGGTCGGAATAGAAGATGCCACGATAGTGAATCCGACAATAACCCTCCCAGCATTGGGGGCTAACTAAGTTGTCAGACTTGAAAAAACTCAAGAATTTCGACAATTGTGGGGGGCAATGGGAATCTAAGCCCCGTATCAAACATATTCTCATATAGGAAAAGCCACCCCGGTGGAAAAAATACTCAAACCTCCGCTCCTGGGCTCGGGAATACTATAATCCCAATGACTAAGAAAATACATCATATGCTTAAATCCTAAGATTTCGGCCTCCGTAAAGTTAGAAATCATGTCTTCAGACCTAAGAGTTTTAGTTCTACGACTACAAATCATGTCTAGGGATGGATAGAGCTCAGCTATTGGGATATCATTAATATACTTGTCCGATATTGCAACAAAATGGAGGAGAAAAGGTTAGAAATCTTACTCAAGTGCCTTGGGAGAGTATAACTCAAATAGATATTTTTTCGAGGTTCCCCAAGCTCTCAACCTGTGGAAGAGATGAAGTTCAAATAAGTAAATTTTATTTACTTTAAAAATAATAAGAGAAGGAAAAACAGATTGATAAACTTGCAAGATTAGAGAGAGTCACTGGACTCTCGACTAAGTTTTTATTTGATAAATGGGATGAAAGACCTTTGTTGTGTCAAAGGATGGAGTTATAGACGAGAGGTATTGAATTGATGGGAAAGAAAAAAGTGATGAATGACAACTAATAATGGCTATCGGAGGATTTCCTGATAGGTAGGCATGATTTTGCATAAATTAAATAATCGGACATAAAGGGAATTATTTCTCCCTTGGTAGTGCAACAGGAGGCGTGGATGATGTGGAAGTGGGTTACTCCACAAATTAATTTCTTGAAAAGGTGAAAATGATTCCAAAGTTCAAACAACTTTATGGTGATGTGACGTAGTGTCACGGGACGCAGCCCTTCCATCATTCGGGCCGTCGTATTCTCACGCAGCGGAACATTACCCGTGCAGCCACAAAGGCTCCTTAGCCTTTGTCCGGCCTTCTACCTTCATCGAGTCTCATGATGACCCGTTGCTCAGTTGTCGCACACCGTGAACACTAGCATAAACATTGGAACGAATCCCTACGCTGCACCTTGCGCCAACACTCAACTATCCTCAATGATCACCTTCGCCGAGGGCTGCCGGGTTGCACGCCTTGCCTGTCTCGGCTTTTTACCCAAAACTAGCTAGCACACTAGCTACGCATCGCCGACCATCGCAAGTCCTTTCGGCCCACTTGTGATGGCATCGAAGCACTTGTGCTTCTCCTCGACACTGAGGGTCGCTCGCACGCCCACAGCGCAACTCCTCATGCTCGTCACTCACTCGAAGTATCCTAGGTGTTGTACCTAAGGCTCCTCGCACGTGCCTCGCCCGAGACGCGCAACATCTCAAACCTAGGCTTAGATAATGTACCATCAACACATATGCGCACGACAGTGCTCTCCTGACACTCGGCGTTACCTTCCGAAACCTGCCCACAATTCTACCCGCAATGCGGTGTTGCCACACAACCGCATGTCTCAAGCCAATGGTCCCTCGCGGCATGCCTAGAACACATAGGCAATGCTTACGAGTCAGTTCACGAGGCCTCAGAATGTATGCCTCGATCACTCATTCGGCCTAGAGGCGATCCCCGGCACCGATGGGAACCTAACTGTCCAACAGTAACCTCATGGCCTTTGGGATGCCCAACGTGATCGTCCCACACTGCTCGACCAATTCTCAACTCGATCGAGAACTAAGAACATCCTTAGAATGCCCTTAGCTGGCCCCTAGAGGTCCCCTCTTGCCTCTAGGGAGTTTGCACACTTTGTACCCGACGGCACGGGGAGAACTGGCTGCTTCCCACCGTCGCTCAACTGAGCATGTCCCCCTTATAATACCCTTAAAGAAATAATCCCTATTTCCACCACTAGACATTGGATTTCCGATCTGCATTTTGGTTTTCCCTCCTCCGGCTCCAACTCTAGATCAAGCAAGTTCTCTATTGCATAACTCAATGGGATTAATTCCTTAAGGCCTTCTGCTCCAAGGCTTCCTCCAACCTGCTAATATATTCGCTCGGCAGCTTGCCTCCCGCAACGCATCTCGGCGCTCTGCGAGGATGCGCGTGCCTCTCGCGTCACGGATAACTTATCCAACCTAATCCCGAGATAATCCCGAGTCTTAGGTGTTATCCCATGACACGTGGGAACGTTTATCAATCCTCTCAACAGCTAAAGTCTTATGTTGAGGTCCTACACCAAGGTCTCACAAGATAGTTACTATTCCAAAGATCTAAAGTCTCAAGTTTGTGCTCAAAAGCTTGGAGAATTTTCCAAATGTCTTTCCAAGGGTCTAAGGACTATTCCAAGGGTCTTCGAGGTCTTACTAAATGTGCTCAAAATTCCTACAGACTAACCCCAAGGACTCCTAGGGTGTAATAAAAATTCCTCAGGGCTACCCTAGGGGACTCTTAAGGTGTGTCAAGAGCTCTAATAATTTTTTGAAGGTCTACAAGGACTATCTCAGGGACTCCTATGATGCAATAAATTTTTCGAAGGTCTATCCAAAGGGATTTCCAACGGACTCCTAAAGTTAGCTAAAGCTTTCAAAGGACTTCAAGGGTGTTTTCAAATGACTCATAATGTATGTCAATAATTACTAAGGATTATCCCAAGGATTCCTAAGGTCTTCTAAGGAGGTTATTGCACATATGTAATAAAAATCATATCTCTCTAAAAGGGAGTAAAGAGAGTTACCTTAGCTCCGAGGTGCGGAGGACTTGCTTCAACCGAGGTCCGGGGAGCAGAGGTGTTTCAGGACTCTTTCTAAGAATTGCACTCTCAGGAAATTGAATCTCCAATTTTTTTACCTCTCTACTAGTTGAAATGAAGGCTGGTGAAATGAAGAAGTTTTTACCACATAATCCATTTTATAAGGGGGTGGAAAATTAGTATAGAACAATTATTTTACAGACCCTGGGACCGAGGTGTTGGCCCAGGGCCGAGATCCAAGGTCTCTCATATATAGACCTCTGCCAAGGTAAGGTAGAGGCAAGCAAAAAATAGCAGACGTGATATACTTTTTACCCTACCCTCCCTAAACTGCCGACAGAGACTAACTTAAGCATCGGAGAATCTATCCCTGTGGACAACCCTAGGGTTCTATTTTGCAGGTTGATACCGATGATCGACCAACCTCGAAAATCTGAAGTGTCGCAAGACCTCAGATCCGACCGTTCCGGTTCCTGACATCATCACTTACAAACACTATCATAAACTAAGGATTGCTCATATTATTTTATGTGAGCAATCCTTACAAAAGAGTTGGTAACATGGAATGATATAATATAAAAAAAAAAAAAAAAATTACTATATCCGGGGCAGAACAAAATAAATACTCAATACATCTCAGAAAATTTCTTATACAATTAAAAGAATAAGTTACATGTTTATGCATTATCATATGAACTTGGGAATAATATAACTGCTTAATGAAATACAACAAAGAACATACATTCAAATCTGTGAACTGCTTGAATGAATCCCTAAAATTGATAGTAAGTGGGTACTACAAAATTGAAAACATTGAAACCTGAAATTGTTTTTTTCTTGCACCTCACCACATTGTAGGCACATCCACTTACCAACATCTTGAGACAACTTACGATGGCATGACAAACATGCCATATACCAAACATTTTTTGGATTTCAACCTTAGCTATAGTGCAACAAACTTGGAATGAACTATTGGTCCACGCTTCGTCGGACGTGCCAAACTAAATAGTATATGTATAAATGAAAAAATATATATATACTAAACCTTGACCTATAACTCTAATCAGTAGAGCGATAAGTAAGGGTCGATCCCACGAGGAACGGCAGTCTAATGTTGTTTTGATATGTCAAGCAATTGTAAAATTCAAATAAGAACAAAAGCAAACAACGAAAGCAATAAAGGTGGGGGGTTTTGTTTGTCAAACTATAAACTATCAATAACTATTAGGAACAACTATTTAACTATGATTAACTAAGCTTAAGATTAAATTAACAAAAGATAGCAAGATAGGTAGATTGATTTTTGGATTTTAAAGTATGATTAAAGTGTTCAACCCTTGATCAAGTATCCCCTTGTTTCAAACAATCTATGTAATTATTGTCATTAGTCAATTAGTTAGCTATGGAACTCCTACTCCAAGATTGATAACAAGCTCTATCAATCTAATTGTCTCTTAAGTATGATTAATCAAAATAAGCTCTTCAATTAATCCTACTCAACCTATCAAATCCTAAAATAAACTCTTTAAGAATCAATAGTCGAGTGCATTATGAATTAAGACACCAGAGTAGATTCGATATGGAACTCATAAACTCGGTTCTAGTGGTCGAAATCTATGTTATCCTCAATAAAATGAATCTATTGTTTTCTACCCGGGAATCAAATTCATAACAATTACAGATTATAAGCTCAATTCTAGCAACACACTAACAAATATTCAAATGGGTGATCAAACCACAATTCAATTCATAAGTGTGAATCAATAATCCCAAATAACATAGAAAATTTCAAAGACATAATCCAATCGATTAACAACAGTAAAAATTACATAAACATTCTCAATCCAAGGTTCAACTAATGATCAAGGGCTGAAATAAGGGTGCTAGCCACTCATTACTCCTAATACAATCAGTAAATCAAAGGAAATACCATAAGACATGATAAAATTGTAGAAGAAACCAAGAACTTGGGTAGAAGGAATGAAAAGCTTTCAATCTCCTTCCCAATGTAGCTCTTGAGGATGAGAGAGGCTGGAAAATATGTTATTCAATGTCCCAAGATAGGTTAATTTCGAAAGGGAGGATATATATATACGGGAAGAGTTGTTACTTCAGTTTAAGGCAAAATCGCGTTCAGAAATTTAAAACAGGGCAAGGAATCTCGGCCGAGATGCAAGTGTGTCTCGACCGAGACGTGAAAAAAGACGTTTTCCAATTGTGCATCGAGGGGTGATCTCAGCCGAGATTGGGTTGCATCTCGGTCGAGACGTGAAAAGGGAAATTTAGGGCTTTTTAGGGTTTAGATTATCTCGGCCGAGATTGGGTTTCATCTTGGCCAAGATCTTCATCTCTTGAATTTCTGAATTTTCCCTGGAGAGGTATCTCGGCCGAGATGGAATATCCGTCTCAGCCAAGATCTTCAATCTCTCAAAATTCCAGGATTTCCCTGGAGAGGTATCTCGGCCGAGATGCAATATTCGTCTCGGCCGAGATCTTCAATCTCTCAAAATTCCAGGATTTCCCTGGAGAGGCATCTCGACCGAGATTAATCCTTCAGCCCTATCCCTTGTGCCTTGACTGATCCATCGACTCCGCGACCGTTTGATGTTCTTTTTCGATCCTTTTGCACCTGTTTAACACATAAATACCACAAACACATTATTTTTCCCATGAGAATACAAAATCACTAAATACACGTGGTTATGCACATTAATGACATTAAAATGGCACTAAAATGCCCTAAAGTGCGTGCACAGGACACGTGTACCAACCATCCCAAAATATGCACTACAACAAAAAATGTTAATCACTACGCCCAAAAGATAACGGTTTTACGCAATAAATGTAGTCTTTTAGCACTCAACCATGGTCATTGTACAAATTGTATTGTTTTACATTTTTTTTTCGCTAAAAGACTACAGATTCGCTATATCGTTGTGGTTTAGCCGTAGTCGAATACCTATTTTTAGCTAAAAGACTACGATTACTGTTGTGATTTAACCCTAGTCGAATACCTATTTTTAGCTAAAAGACTACGGTTCGTAAAACCGTTGTGGTTTAATCGTAGTCGAATACCCATTTTCGATAAAAGACTACAGTTCGCAAAACCGTTGTGGTTTAACCGCAGTCAAATACCTATTTTCGCTAAACGACTACGGTTCGCAAAATCATTGTGGTTTAGTCCTAGTCGAATACCTATTTTTTCGCTTAAAGACAATAGTTTGTACGTTCGTTGTTGAAAGGTCTGTTGGATTTGTATACTGAAAGCAAAACTTTTTATGTACAATGTTTCCAGTTATTCACTGTTTATCTCCTATCTGATTATATTTTCATTTTCACTATGTATGTGTCCCCATATCTCTTGCAAATAAGTAGATCCTATGGTGTGTTGAAGATCACAGAAGATCATATGATTGGTTAAACTGAAAGTGATATAAAATGTAAATCACAGCTTAGATAACTTGAGGACTAGTTGTTGGTTTAGGCTGCAGTATTAAGTAGAAATAGTTTATCTTGACTATTTACTTATACTAGTACGTATTTACGTATTGATAGGATCACAGTGAGATATGTTCTTCTGCCTGAACTTAGTGAAGAACTAGAGATCTCGGTGACTTACAATAATCTAAAGCCTAAATAAGATTACAGCTATGAATGCTTGTTTGTGTGTCACTTTGATTTACTATGGGCAAGAGTTAAGATATAACTTTTATACTATGTATTTTGGGTGACAGCAACTTGCATATAATAATTGATAATTTGTATTTAAGTAACCGTATCCGTTTAGGATGATGATATCCCCTTAAGAAGCTCAAAAGGTTTATTGTACTAAACCCTGCAGGTTGATTAAGTTCAGGTACAATAATAAGGTTGAGTGGTACTACTTAAGGAATAAATAAGAAATTAATTGATTTAAGATGTCAGAGGCTTTAATTAATTAATGGATATTTGATATCTTAAATACGGGGATTAATTAAGTCTAATTCAAGCCCCGACTCAACTCGGGAATAAAGGGGTAAGTCGGTATTAATTCTCTAGTGGAATGAATTAATATTTATGAATTAATTATGTTCTGGGCTGAACAAGGAAGAATTAATTCATAGTTAGGCCCATCTTTATTTCTTGTATTTGATCTCTGGACTGACCTATATAGACTCCTAGTCCAAGTAGGAATAGAGAATTAAATTCCTAATCCTAGAAGGAATTAAACTACCAGGTTTGGCCCACACTCAACCATGTATTATAAATACATGGTCTCTCATTCTGTGAAAAAGAAGAATTAACACTCAAAAAGATCACTGAATAGAGAGAAAGAGAGAGTAGGCGGCGGCAGTTTAAGGTGTTCCTTCCCACTTGGAATTCTTCAAAGTTTGTCGTTCATCCGGCGTTGAGGATTGAGTAGGGGATACAATCCAGAAAGTTAAGACGGGAGTCAAAAATCATTCAATCAGAAATCGACCTCTTGTGTAAACAACTATCAGGTCGAATCCCTTAACTCCTATGTGTTATAGGCGCATGTTAGGGTTTATATAAATTTATAGATCCATCTCTAGGGTTAATTAATAAAGATACAAATTATGACAACCAAGAAGGGTCCTAGGGAAAGGGATTAATTATATTACTTTCTACAAGAGTATTATAATAGATATAAATCCGACAAGGTCGTTGTCAATATATATTTTAATGGATAGTTTATAAGAATTATTTTCTATGATTAACAACGGTTATGCTATCTGTAGTTAATCGAGTGTTGTCATTATCCTTTTTAATTTCCTTAACTTTTTTAATACATATTTATAAGATTAAAAACTTCTAATGTTTTACAATTAAAAAATGTTTAGTATTAATTTTTTAAAACTGTTCTGAATTTCCTTGATGTCTACTATTGACCTCTAGTATTTTGAATTCAGTTGTACAATTTTTTTTTTCTGTGTACAATATTAATAGATTATTGTTCATTATCAGCAATATATTTTATTTATTGTATATATAATATATTTATATATCTTTAAAAAATAAATCCTTCGGCGGATTGTCGACAGACTAATTTTTCGTGTCGATATTTAGCAGTAAAATAATGTACTAATTTTAATACGACAAAATAGCGACTATTTAGAGACGAAAGACTACGACGGATATAATTCAGTTGGTAAATTTATAATCCTATCGCAAACCTTTACGTAAAATATAACACTACAAGAAAATTAAGTTTTAATGAGCAAAACTTAATGACGGAATGACAATTGAAAACATAAATCTATGTAGTATTAAAGAGGAAAAAAGACATTCCTAGTTAAAGACTTACATTCTTTAGTGAGGAACTTAAAATTTCCTAGCTATTGGTAGATAAACCCTTCATTATTTGTATGTCGGAAAAATCCCGTCGTTATTGGTTAAAAATAATTAGCGGCACTCAAAAGTCTGAAAGTTTTGGGCAGCCCTTCCCACCAAAATATGTCTATCAAATAAAATAGCAAAAAGAAAAATCATTTTCACATATTACTTTTTCTCCCAAATCAGCGCACACCAATCTCCCAAGTCGTGTAAAAAAACTGTCGCCACCCAGCCGCACCATCACCGTCGCCGCCTAGCCGTTATTTTGCCGCTCAACTGTCTCTGTCACTGCGCTCTCAATCCATTTATTCTCTCCTAACATTTTTATTTTGTACTTCTCACATTTTTATTCGTCACAATCTCTCACAACATTTCAGCGCACCTAGTTTATTTGTTTCTGATGTGTATATACGTGGTTTTTTCTTTTCCTTTTCTAGATAGTTGTTTCTGATGTGTATTCACTGGTTGCATAATTAGTGCTCTTGTAAAGTCTGTATCTGTATTTTTTTTTTTTGTGTCGGAACAACTTATTAATCTGTTTTATATTACGATTTGAAGAAATGTTCATACTTTGACTCTACCAAGCACACATTTTTGGTGATAAATTTGAGGGGTGAGGAAGGTACGGGTGGGAAGGTGTAAGGTACGGGTGGGAAGATTTATTGACTAGAATTTTAAATATTGAGAGATTCTATGATGCTTTTAGCATAAGAACTGGAATAGAATGCTAACTGAACAAATTTGTTAACTTATTGGGTTCATTAAGCTTTTGTTACTAATGGAGATGTGTTGTGTTGATTCTTAATCAATATGAAGCTTTGTGCCATGAGTTTATTTCCACTGCCATATTTCAATTTCTTGTCTTTTTTGTGTGTGGGTGGGTGTGTTAAGGATGGTATTGTTCGCCTTCATTATATGTGATAGTTAGGGTGGATAATATTTGCCAATTAATGTTATGAACTAATATAGAGCTATTGAAGTCTGAGATGCAGCATTAATTTTTCTCCGAATTACATGTAGGTTGAGGGCATGCATGTTCATGCCAATGAAGGTGGCATAACTCAAACACGTTTTTTGTAGGATCCCAGTAAATTCTTATATGGTTATGGTGATGATAACAATGGTAAATGTTATCTTTTGGACGTTTAGAATGACATTTTTTTTTTTTTTTTTTTTGTGAACTTACCATAGGAGATGCTTCTTAGTTCTATGTGTTTTAATTACATTTAATTAGGCTTGAGCTTCAAGTCATTTATCAGGTTTGGGGATTATTAGTTGCTGATCTTTTTTTTTTTTTTTTCGAATCTATAGCTAGAACTCTAAACCAAAGTATATTGTTAGGTTTTAATCCATATTCTTAGAAGATAAATCTGCTAAATTATCAGGAAATATAATCTAGATCATAATTGGTTTATATTTTTCTTATGACTCATTGGAGCCTTTTACAGGTAAATTAATTTATTGCAATATCATTATCGTGTTATTGTTATTTGAAGGGGATTATTGAGTTACTTAGAACTCCATAGCTAGTTGGATTTGTTGGTTGTAACTTGGTTCTGGTGTGTTATCCTTTTTCATTTTGTATGGTGCTTATTATTATGATTATTGTTTTTGCATGGAAGAGACTGCGGCAGGAAAAGAACAGCGGCTGGTCGAAATAGAACAGAATAATAGCAGTGCAACGGGGCTACCCACGTGCATGCCTCTATTATGCCATGGTGGTTCTTGGAGATTAACAGTGTGGCCTTGTAATGCATAGTTCTTGTGATAACAAATGCACATTTTATGCAAGTAAATATTAGATGTGACTCAGTTCTTTCTCCAAAATCCAGTATGCATACCTCATATGTTATGGAAAATAGACTAAGATGTACCTCGGCTAGTAAACTGTGGCTACTCGTAATATGATTCTCATTGTAACTTTTGTGAAACCATGTAGGGGAGACACACACTGAAAGTAAAAAAAATATTATTTCAGGGAAAATATGATTACCAGAGTGTCGTTGTTTTTCAAGTATTTCATGTTTATAGTATTTTTTTTACCAAGATAGTGCTTTGTTTTTATCTTGGTAATCAGTGGTTGGGTTATTTTGCATCACTATTAGCTACTACATAGAAATAATTTTATTTAAAATTAGCAACGGGCCAATTGGTCTAAAAAAAGCTCCATTATACAATGATTACATCATGAAGTTAGAGACCGACTCCAATACAATTGAGATAGAATTTTATGTTGCTAAATAGCAACCAATTTGAAATCTCTTTATACAATTAGCAACCAGGTTTGTTGAGACTGCTTACATCATTCACTAATCGGTCTCTAAACAGTTTTAGTGACCGACTTTTAAAGTTTAGAGGCAATTATTTCGGTCACTAAACTGTGAATTTCTTGTAGTGAATAGCTTCCAGCTCAGGTCGTAATCTCTTGTCTTGTTCTTCGGATTTCTCACAGGCGATTTCCTCCGAAGGTGAAAGGTGTTTCTGGGACTCTTCAAGCTTCGAAGAAAGGGCTAAAAGTTGTTGGTTAGATTCCTCTGCATCTTTCTTGATTTAACACCTTTTTTAGAATTTTTCTCATGAATTTTGTCTCAACTCCCTCTGCCTCTTTTTCTAAATAGATTTCTAAAAGGTGTTTATAAATTAAAAGCTTAAGGTTGTTTTATTTTTCTTGGAAAATAAATCAAATCTTAGTAATGATTGTTATAATCTAATCAAAATATGAATGTGTATGGATTATGATTAATGAGTACACTTAATATTCTTTGTTTTTCTCTCTGGTCCAATCATCCACCTTATATTGAGCAAGAGGCTGTAATGTATAACTCATTTTTGTTCATAATGCTTTGTTCGAAGATTTCGAGCGATTGGTAATTTCTGAACTATTTTCTACAATTACTGCATTTTTCAATTTTCGTAAGATCTATTTGGCTTGTTCTTTTGTCATTTAGCTCTGTTTGTTCATCTTTATCTTAAGATTTTGAGCGATTACGGAGAAGGGGAAGTAAAATAATGATATATATATATACACACATGTTTCCTTATTATAGATTTTGTTTACTTTAATTTTTAAATTCGTGGATTTTGTTTTGAGCTTAATTATGTTATGTGCAAGTACTGGGGTCCAAAGTAGTTGCTGGATAAGATTTTGGAAACATCGCATAAGTTTAAACTAGTTGCTAGATTTGTTATGTGCAAGTAAGTGGTAGGCAAAAGTAAGTAAAAGTAAATTTTGCTTAAATAACAATGATCATGGTATCAACATTATGTAAATCGATAACGAAAAAGTATGGAATTTATAGAGAATGATTGACAAAGTAAACTCTTTTTATCTGATTCTATATTGTAGAAACACTTGATCCAGAAGTGAAAATCATTAGCCTGGCAATAAAACTGCTGGTAGGAACGATACTGTCCTCCCAATCCCCGAGGATAAAGCCCGAAAAGCCCGTGTTTTACTATGAAGAGGGAAGCAAATATAATCTTGTCTTTACTTTCCAGGTCATCAACAATATAGGAACATAATTTCTGAGTTAACATTGTGCCTTAACTTGTCATATATAGGTCCTGGATGGATGTTTTATTTTGTGATATTCATTCAAAAGGCAATCCATACTGGCATTATATTTCTGTTGAACCTGCTGAGTCAGTGCAGATAGAATGCATCACAGCTTCCACAAAACTGGCCCACAAAAAAAATGATAACATTGGGAGTTGCTAAGGGTGTAACTCATTTTAATCTTATTTGCTCTCACTTTATTATCTCCCTTCTCCTAGTTTCACATTTTAGGATAAATGCATTAACTTAAATATTAATTGTTTATTGGTCATATTTGGTTGCCAGCATAAATAATGGATAATCTAACAAGAAATGATATCAAAGCAAGAATTACATTAACTTAAATATTACTTGTTTATTAGTCATATTTTATGTTGTAGATATCTGGATTAACAAATAATTTTTTATGTTTAATTCCATCTTTTTTGGTGTTTTTTTTTTCTTTTTGCAGGATAATGAAAGATAATTTGAAAGAAAAGATGCGCCTCTGTAATGGATGTAAGTATAGAGAAATTAATTTGCAATTTTTTTCTTTTCTAGCTTTGAGACGTAGTGTAACTTTGATATTTAGAAATAAATGATTTTTTTTAATCTAATATTTACTCTTTCATATGTGATATATTATTGAAGATTAAACAACGCACATAAATATTAATTTATGTCATATATATAAAATACAAAAGAAAATAAATATATATATATAAAAAAAAAAAAACTATAAAAGAGCATCAACTACAACAACGGTTTATGAAAAAGAAAAGACGACGATCTTTGACCGTAGTCTAAGAAGTCACCAACCGTGGTCGTAGATACTACTATTACGACAACGGTTATCAACCGTAGTCATTATCACTAATTACTACGGTTCAAACCGTAGTTGAAGAAAATCACGAACCGTGGTCATTTATACCGTAGTCGTAAATACTACTATTAAGGCAATGGTTATCAACCGCAGTCTTTATTGTTAATTACTACGGTTCATTAACCGTAGTTATTAGTGGTAGGTCTACCACTACGGTATCTACTACTACGATCACTGAATGTCTTTAACTATGGTTTTTTATCGTAGTCTTAAACGTTTTTTGTAGTAGTGATGAAAGAAGAAACATTAAAGATAGATTTATAATTTTTGTGCTAAAATTTAGAATTAATACCTCTACCTCACACAGTTCGAGCAGGTTCTTCACAACTGCCCGTCTAGTAAATTCGGTAGTTGGCGATGATCCAGACCCAGTAAATTGATAGATCGTAACGGGCCTTGCCACTGTCGGTGATTCATCTATCCTATATCCCACAATTAGATAATTGCAATATAAATATGAAATTGCTAAATTAAATTACTTTTTTTCAATCAGAAAGATTTAGCTTGTTGCTTTTTGAACTCAATTATCTCTCATACATCAACATTCACAAACATCTGGGTACAATTATAGGTGTTTGAAACCTTAACTGAATCTGCATAATAGTAAAAAAAATTAAAAAATCGAGCATTTAATTTGTTTTGTAACTATATCATTTACGACATTTGATATTAATATAGACTAACCTTTGAATACCTTTGGGCGACATAATTGCATCACAACAACAACCGGATCCAATGTCGAAGAATTATAGAAGCCCAGTCACGCTTTTTAGCATGAACATTACTAATTTCGCGAATACAGGAGCCATTCTAGTGATGCAAGTAATTTCGAGAGATAAAGTGATTTCTTGCCGTAACAAATTTCACATGGCAGTGTGATCAGAGGAACCTGATGAGCATTTATATAGTTGTAAATTAGGGTTTTCAATTATAATTTGTTTCCTAATTTTATGCGAAAAAAATATTGCAGATAATTTAGTTTGTTCAATCCTTTATTTTAGCTAATTTTGTTTCAAGATTGTAACATAAAAATATGATTTCGTATTTCTATTAGTGATGATTTATTTTCAGTTTCTTAAACAAATCTTCATACAACAAAAAATGCTCAAAATATGGAATGAAAGGTTCTCAATCATTCAATCGAAAACAGAATTATCTCATGATACAATTACTATCATAATTTACCCAGTCAGTTGCTGACAAAATGGTAGGTATTGGGGGCCCACAAATCTGTATTAAAAATCAAATAAAAAATCATTTTCGAAAAAAATAATTATCAATATTAGTAAGTGCAAATGGGCGGGAAAACATCACTCTTTCCAGATCAAGCATAAAACCATTTTGTTATTAGATATATATATATATATATATATATATATATATATATATATATATATAGATATAGATATAGATATAGATTACGACTGATATAACCAAAATCTATACTAATATAATAACAAAATTCGCCAGATTTAGAAACCATAATAATTTCCCGCCCAAATCAATATTACTAAACTTGGAAAATCGTTACTTCCAGCTTTCAAGCGCTGACTAATTGCCTGGAAACACATTTAAGCATTTCTAATATGGTAAATTAGATCATACGAATTTTTTTGCCTAAATTTGCCCATTTAGCAAATATTAATGAACAAATTACACATGATAATGTTTAGGCCTATGTTAGGGAATATGCATATTGGCAATAATCACGAATGTAATTAATAATATAAAATAGTAAAAGCCTATGTAAGGTGGGTTTTGGGGTTAGTGTTGGGTGTGGGTGTGGAAGGTTATAAGTATAATTAAAATATAAAATAACAATAAAAACCCAACTAAAAAAAAAAAAAAAAGAAATTATCAATTCATATTTTATATAAAAAATTGTTAAGAATAATTTCAAAATTATCAAATGTATTTTTTAAATAAAAAATATATCCAATAATTATTAAACGATCATCAATTAACATCTTATGCACACCACATCACTTTTTTCAATTAAATATTACTCCCTCCATTCCATATTAATTGTCGTTCTAGCTACTTCTTCCTGTTTTTCAATTAATTGACGTTTTAGACATTTTTCACAAATTCTACCAATTTTCTCTTTAGGCTCAATCCTAGAATATCTCTACTTTTTAACCTTTCACATATATTTTTTTTTTGGTCAAATCTTTATCCCCTAATATTAGCTGAGGGTATATCTGTTAAAATATTCATCCTTAATTTGTTTTTTATTTTCTAAAACGACATTTAATATGGAATGGAGGTAGTATTATTTAACCTACAACCACTACTACAACAACTAAAATAGACACCATTTTTTTCATTCAACCACTTTCAGCTAATAGTGTTACAGTTATCCCCAGCTCCAAGTAAACACAGTTCACCAATAGAAAGAAATATATATATATATACACACACACACACATGCAACACTCTCTCTTGTGCATGTGTCAATAAATCTATTTACGTTTCCTGATAATGCGCGTTCCGGTTATCAAATAAACTCTGAACGAAGAAATGCTGGAAACGCAAACCAATGCAAGAAACTAAGAGAGCACAGGATGTACGTGGTTCGATCCGGAGATCTACGTCCACGGGCTAAGAATCTCACCCGCCGAGGTGTTTCTTTACTATATTCTTCGAGTTTACACGTAATAGTTTTAGTATACAAAAATGTCAACCCTAATTCTGAGTACAATTCTCCTACTTATACTACTCAACTCAAACCCTAACTAACTCCCAATAATTGCGCCTATTATCTCTGCATGGGAGTTGGGAGAAGACCGTGGGGATCTTACTTCCCCCATACGCCGTGATTGGGCCGTTTTAGGTTGAGTGCGCTCTTCTGGGCCGGTTGTTGGGCTTGCTTTCATGAGCTCAGTTAATTCGGGTCGGGTTGGTCTGGCCCGAGGTGCTGACCCGACCCGGAGTTGCTGGGCCATACCTATCAGATGCCCCCCCACCAGCCGGAGCGAGGAAGGAGCTACGGTTATAAGCAGGGTGAGGTATGACAGGCGCCGAGATTGGGCAGAGCAGCAAAGTAGCGAGCGCGATGGGTTGTTGTCCATGGCTAGTCGAAGTACCCATAAGGACCGAGAATTAGCTGGAGTCGAGAGAACCTACCCCCGAGGTGGCGGGATCCGCGAGGAGTAAACTAAACGAACTGAGTGTCCCGAAGGGACGAAGTCGACTGAAGCCTTAGTGAAGCACCCCCCGGGGGAAAATCGACCGGAGCCGAACTAAAGTACCCCGAGGGCAAGAAAGTGCGGCGGAAGCGAACTGTAATTTGGCCGAGGTGACGGAGACACCAGAGTGCTTCCCAAAACTTCCTGGCCAAGAATGAGGTTGATTTGACTGGCGGCGCCATCATGAGAGAGAGGGATGTGAAGTGATGCGTTTGGAGATTTCCAAGAAACCTGTTCCCCACGCACCTAGGGAACTGTAAAGCGCGTGAGCAGCACGGTCAAATCTGGGACGCAAAATTTGAAAAAGCCAGATCTAAACCGTTGATTCGAAAATATATATATTTGAATATGTGCACAGTATACTCATCTTCATCATTTGCGATTGTAATTTTCAGAAAGCGGGAAAAAACGAGACTCATCTGTGCGCTTGTGATCCATCACAATACCAAGATCAAGTAAGTATGTCTTCTTCATCGTCTTCTTCTTCAGTTAGAGAAATAGGAACGGATAAAGCCCCGCTAAATGTACCACCCATACGCTTTATTATTCCAGAAAGACTAGTGAATAGGATGGTGTATAGGGCCGATTTTAGGGAGGCCGGTACCCGGGCAGTGGGATTTGGGGAATGTTTGGAAGAGGAATACGAAGTGTCGGCGGTAGCCTTGCGGATGACACGGGTGCAAATAGAAACCCTGATCCCCTCGTTTTACTTTCCATTTAACTTAGAGTACATAGTGCCGGAGCCCCGTGACAGGGCCTGTTGCCCGCCGAAGGGCTTCATTAGCGTATATATAGATCATCTGAAGATAGGGTTGAGATTTCCCCTCTGGACATTGTTATACATCTGCTGAGGTATTATAACATCGCTTTGAGCCAATTAGCACCCAACGTCGTGAGGCAAGTAGTCGGGTTCACCGTGGTATGTAGGAATGCCGGGGTGGAACCAGATGTAGAATTGTTTCGATATTTCTTCCAGCTAAAGGCCTTCGGGAAAGCAAAAGGCTGGTACTCCTTCAGCCCCCGGGCCCGAGGTGGTTTCAAAGTACAGAACCCGAGCAAGGTGGAGGGGTGGAAGGAGAAATTTATCTTCGTGAAGACAGACGTGACCCTCCCGAGGTGGAGGAGGGAGGAGGTGTTAGATAATGCCCCGGTGGTGGAACCGGAGGCCGAGGTGGTGGGACCATTCCGTGCACTGGGGACGTTCAAGACCCTTTGCACCGAGGCGGAGCTGGAGGAGGCAGGATTGAGCCCATATTACTCGGGCAATGCTGAGGAGGTGTCCGCCCGGGGGCAGGAGTCGGGAGCCGGGGTTGCCGAGGAGAGTAGGAACTCTTATAACTGTGCAATATTGGTATCTTGTGCAGGACTAACTCCAATTTCGTTATGCAGTGGGACGCTTCGGAAAGGAACCAGCTGGAAGCCCCGCGGCACCGGCGGCGGCGAAGTTGAAGGGGAAAGTGACTGAAGTATCCTCCAGAGGGGGGGTGTCGCCCAGCCCGAGGCCATCAACGGGATCGGAGGAACGAGTGGTGGCAGCGGGGTCAACCCCCGGTACTAAAAGGAGGTCGGAACCATCCGTAACACCTCCGGGGACAGCAAAAAGACTCCGCACGGAGCAGAGCACCGAGGTAAAGCGTACATAACCATTTCCGAGGTGTAACCTTTACGCAAATTTATCATATGTTACCAGTATTAACCCCGGTGTTGTGTTGTGAAGGGGCAAGGGCCCATAAGTTTGCTGGGATTAGAAGGGGCGGACGCCGAGGAGCTGCTGCGCTTGGCGCGGGGGATAATGGGGCTGGGCCGAAACAGTGAGAGGGAGGCCAAAGAAGAGTTGGCCAGGTGGCAAGAGAGTTGCGTACGCGCAATGACTGACTTACCCTCGATCTGGCCGAAGCGCGCAAGAGGGCGGCCTTGGTAGAGAATGAGATCGCGCGGCTGCACGAAGTGGAGGCGGAGGCCGGGGCTCTCCGTGGCGAAACGGCTCAACTGCGGGCAGAGATAAAGGCCCAAGAAGCAGCTGTTGTTGACGGTCAGGAGGCAATATTGAGAGCATTTGCCGAGAAGTTGTTCCAGACGAGCACCTTTCTCGACTTCCAGACCAACTTTGTCGCAGTTGGGGATGCAGCCACCCGATCGGTGCTGCTGGAGAAAGTTAAGGAAGTCTATCCGAACGTGGACGTCTATCGCCCAGAGTTCGGGTACGACTTCAACGCGGTGGGAGGAGTAGAGGAGGCATACTACCAGGCCTTGGCGCATATCCCGGAGTGGCCCCTCGTGAAGGCACTGGCAGAGAAGAGGAAGATCTTAAGTGCTAAGGAGATCTCAAGCTGCGAGGTGGACCAAGACCAAGAGTTCTTGGCATTTTGTCGGGGTGAGTTTGTCCCAGAGCCCCGAAATAAAGAGCCACCCCCCCGCATGGAGATCGCCGCGGAGGCCGCGGGAAATGAGGCAGGGATGGTGGGAGAACGGCAGGAGGTGGAGCACGAGGTGGAGGGGGAGGACGATGTGGTGCCCGAGGCCATTGAAGGGACCGAAGAGGGGGAGGTCAGTCGTTCCCCGCAATTTTGATGCCCTGTCATAATATAGTAGATGATAGGGATAACTGTAATTCCGTTGTAAAAAACTGTTGACAATGTATGCTTGTTTTGCTGAATATAAGTTGAATTGTTCATATGACTGAATATTTGTCCGGCGAGGCGTTGATACTTATGTGTTGCACTGATTTTGCGATCCAATCAGGAGGATACTGCGGAGCTGCATAATACAATAAAGAAACTCATGCAGTCCTTAGACTGGTTCCGCGGGGAGAAAGATAACTTGCAGAAGCAAGTGGTACCGCGGTTGGAGAGACGGGTGGCCGCAGCGGAGAAGAGGGCTAAAGAGGCCGAGGAGGCAAGAGCTAGGGCCGTGGAGAGGGCTAGAGATCAGGAATTTAAGTACTTGTCGAAGGTGGCCGAACTGGACCGCGTCCTTATCCATCAAAGGGAGTACGACCGGATACTTGCAGAGTACAGCCTGCTAACTTTTGAGGAGGTTGAGGAGCGGATCACCGAGATTCAAGGTGAAATTTCGTCACTGATGACGACTGGTCAGGCAGAGTCCTCGGAGCTGATAAGAAAGCGAGAGGTGCTGGAGTTACTGCTAAATATGTACGAAGGACTAAAAGGACGCGGCAGGTGGCGGTGCACCGCCGAAGAGTACATCTCGAGCTCCAGCCGGGACCAAGGGACTGCGAAAGCGTCTTGGAAGGGTCAAAAGAAACCGGCAGGGAAAAGCAAAGGGATAGTAATCCAAGAGCCAGCCTCGGTAACTGCAGTCGAGGAAGTCCCCGTGGTTGTCGCGGAGGAAGAAGTCGAGAAGCTGGCTGAGGAGATCGAGGTGATGGACCCCGCGGAGTGGGATCCCGTGGAATGGGCCCGGACGTGGAGGCCAGCGCCGCAGCCGAGTCCCCGGGGCAGGGCGAGAGGCGAAGTCCCAAGACAAGTACCAAGAGTGAGTCCTCAGCGCAGGGGGAGCCGTGGCAGGGAAAGAGCCGGGCGCAAAGTCGAGAAACGTCAGGATCCCGGAGGACAAGGAGAAATTCCCGAGACAGGTCTCAACGCCGGAGCGCCGAGTATTGGCTCGGAGGCCGAAAGTAGGTTTTACCGTTGCAGCGTTGTATATATTACATAAAGAGGTTTTTGGGGTTAAAAAATGTTAAAAACATTTTGGTATGTAATTATGTATGTTTGAAAGAGAGGTAGTGAACTTTGAATCAAAATGCATGCGCAATTACTTTAACAGGTACTCAGGAGCACCATATGTACATGATGCCCGTTAGAAAAACAAGGCATAGAATCTCCCCGGACGGATTAGGCGGGAGTTAAGGACCTCTCCGATTAAACGGGCGAGAGGGAATATAAGTCCGGGGACCAAATGTGAATCTCCCCGGACGGACCGGGCGAGAGATCAAACCGTCCGGAGACGGATAATAATAGTAAGACTAAGCTAGGGCGTCCCCGTAGCGTAGAAGAAAGGACAGTAAGATTCGTAAAGTAAAAACTTTATTCAAAGTAATTGTCGGAACAATTAAGAAATACAAAGGGAACTCACAACTAAAAATTAAAGTAGAAGGAATGTTTAAGGAGAAACGATACTTGTTTCGTGGTTTCATAGATAGAAACGCCTTAAGTTGGTAACATGCCAGGTTCGGGGAATCGGTGTGCCGTCAAGATGAGCTAACTGGTAGCACCCGGAGTCATGCGCGGCAATGACACGATAAGGTCCTTCCCAGGGGGCATGCAATTTACCCTCGGGGGCAGCCTTGCTGGCAGAGTTGAGCCGGAGTACCAAGTCGCCGACATTAAATTGAGTACTCCGAACCCGGAGGTGGTGATACTGAGCTGCACGTTGCTTACACTTGGCTTGCTGGATAAAAGATTGATCACGACGATATTCGAGCTCGTCTAGATTAGCACGGATGGCTGCATTATTAGCCTCGGGATCCAAAGTCACGAGGCGGGGACTAGGCACGCCGATTTCCGCCGGAATGACGGCTTCGGAACCGTAAGTGAGGCTGTAGGGGGTCTCTCCGGTTGAGGTGTGCGGCGTGGTGCGATAGGCCCAAAGAACCTGCGGAAGATTCTCGGCCCAAAGACCCTTAGCTTGATCTAAGCGTTTCTTCAGACCCGTAAGGAGTGTGCGATTAGTGACTTCGACTTGACCATTGGCTTGAGGATGAGCTACCGAGGTGAAAATTCTCTTAATGTGGAGCTCCTCGCACCATGACCGGAAGGGGTCATTGGCGAACTGCTTGCCGTTGTCTGAAATAATGGTGCTCGGGATGCCGAAGCGGCATATAATATTACACCAGACGAACTTCAAGATTTTCTGACCACCCATTTGGTGAAGTAATCAACAGCGACCACAAGAAATTTGAGTCCCCCCTGAGCGACTGGAAACAGGCCTACAATATCAATTCCCCATTAGATAAATCGCCAGGCGCTTTGTATTCCAGTGAGCTCGGTTTGCGGCAGATGCTTTACGCGAGAGTGTCGCTGACACTTGTCGCACTTGGTCACCAAATTATGGGCATCGTTAATCGATGTCGGCCAGTAGTACCCCCACCGAAGAATTTTCTTGGCCAACGTCCGTGAACCGATATGGCTGGCGCAGGCCCCCTCGTGAAACTCCCGAAGAACCTGATCAGCCTGGGCGGGAGCAAGGCACCGAAGACTTGGTTGTAAGTACGACTGGCGGTACAAAATCCCGTCATGGAGTGTGTACTTAGGTGCCTTAAGAACTATCCGCCGAGCTTGCAATTTGTCAGTCGGCAAAGTACCATCCCGGAGATAATGGATGATCGGAGTCATCCAATTGGGACCGCTTGCAATCAAGACGGAGACCGTGGCCTCATGAATTGCCGGATGAAGGGCATCCTCGACTACGATGTCCGGAGACACATTGGTAAGGACCGCGGAGGCCATTTTGCTGAGAGCATCAGCTTGAACGTTCTGTCTACGGGGTACCTGTTGGATATCAACCGAAGCAAAAGATGACAAAAGTTTGAGCGTTAAAGTGAGGTACCTTCTCATCGTTTCATCCTTAGCAGTGTAGGTGCCTTTGATCTGATTAGAGACAACCTCGGAGTCCGTGAAGAGCTCAAGATGGGAGACTGCTAAGGATTGAGCGAGCCGGAGCCCGGCAAGGACTGCCTCATATTCCGCTTCATTATTAGTCACTTTAAATTTGAATCGGAGGACGTATTTGATTTCAACGCCCTCGGGGCCAATGAGAAGCACCCCTGCACCACTTCCTCGAACCGCGGAACCAGTCTAAGTTGCCACTTATGGGGTGGAGCTTCAAGGGCAGCAGGGTGAGGACTAGCGTTATGTGCGGAAGATTCGGGATTATCCACTGGTGTCTCGGCCAAAAAAACTGCTAGGGCTTGACCCTTTATAGCTCGGCGTGGGAGAAATTGAATATCATACTCTCCTAGTTCGATAGCCCACTTAGCGAGGCACCCTGACACCTCGGGCTTGACAAGAATTTGACGAATGGGGTGATTAGTAAGTACCCTGATTTCTCGTCCTTGGAAATAAGGCCGCAAACGCCGGGCCGCCATGACGAGAGCTAGCACTGTTTTCTCCACCACGGAGTATCGAGATTCTGCCCCTTGGAGTGCTCGGCTCGCAAAATACACCGGGTGTTGTATGCCATTGGCCTCGCGTACAAGAGCTGCGCTAATGGCTTCTTCGGCGGAGGCTAAATATATATAAAGAGGCTCTCCGGGGAGAGGAACGGACAGAGTGGGCAATTGCTTAATATGGTGCTTTAGAGCCTCAAAAGCTTCGGTGCACTGCGGGGTCAACTCAAATAGCTTAGCCTGTCGCAGAATTTTGAAGAATGGAAGTTGACACTCCGCGGCCTTGGACAGGAAACGATTTAAGGCCGCCGAACCGCCAGTAAGGCGTTGAACTTCTTTTACTGTCTTCGGTGGTTGTAGGTCCAATACATCCCGAATCTTGGCCGGATTGGCCTGGAGGCCGTGTTGTGAAACCATATAGCCGAGAAATTTACCGGAGCCAACGCCGAAGGTGCATTTTGCCGGATTGAGACGCAAATTATAACGCCGCAAGGTACTCAATGTTTCAGCAATATCTTGCACACATGAAGATTGAGAAGTACTTTTGATAACTAAATCATCAACATATACCTCAACATTACGACCAATTTGACCTCGGAAGACGTGGTCCATAAGGCGCTGGTACGTGGCTCCGCATTTTTTAGCCCGAAAGGCATTTTCTTGAAGGCAAAGCATCCGAAGTCAGTGATAAATGCGGTTTTGAGTGCGTCCCAACGGTCCATGTGGATTTGGTGGTATCCCTTGTACAGGTCCAAGAAGCAAAGTGCCTTGTGCCGAGCGGCACCTGAACAATGGTGTCCCCCAGTGGTGTAGACGAATTAGGTATGAGAGCCGAGGTTGTTACCTGAAACTGTGGCTTAGGGGGAACCTTTGCTGCCTTTTTTAGCGCGACGTACATGCACTCCTTAGAAATGCGCTGATTGCCGCGGATAGCCACTTCACCATGTGATGTAGGGAATTTCAGTGCGAGATGGTATGTGGAGCACACGGCTCTTGCCGGAGTAAGCCAGTCCCGACCCAAAATCATGTTGTATGGGGACGGAGAATTAACTACATAAAAATCCACAAAGATGGTTTTTATCGCCGGATAAGTTCCCAGAGATGCGGGGAGATTAATAACTCCTTCAGGCTGGACTTCACCCTGGGTGAAGGTCTGTAGCGGCCCGGGGGCTGGTCGGAGCTGCTCACGAGGAATCCCCATTTTTTGAAAACAGTCAGTAAATATGACACTAACTGCGGCTCCATTGTCGACAAAACCCCGCTTGATTGTAACATTAGCTACGGCCATGTCAATGACGATGGCGTCGGTATGAGGGGTGAGCTCGGGAACAGGATCTCTGTCTGTAAAACTGACGGTTTTAGATTGGTGGAGGCGTTTGTGAGCGGCTCCTCGGGAGGAGGCCGGCGTGCCTCCGCCTTTAAGGCACTCCGGGAAGCCCCGGTGGGATGGCTCCATAAATCACGTTTATGACATGAGTAGGCGGATTATCTCCGGGTCCTCCCTGAGGAGGCGGTGGCAGCAAAAAGTGGGGTTGTTGACGATTTCCGCGATCCTGCCGCGCATAGTTGTTTTGCCCCGGCCTGCTATTCTGCCATTGCGGCCTGTTTTGACGTGAGCCACAGTCATTATAGCTTCCGCGGTTTTGTTGTGAACCACCATTCTGGCTTGACCGAGGCCTGTCGTCAGTCCGAGCAACGTACTGCCGCAAGAAACCTTTCTTTAGACAATCTTCAATTTCCTTGCCGAGCTCCCGACACTCCTCTGTTTCATGTCCATGATCATGGTGGTACGCGCACCATTTTTCGCGGTTTCGCTTTTCAGCCGGAGCAGTCATCCGCGGACACGGCCGCAGATCATTCTTGTGAAGAGAAAGAATTTCGGCCCGTGATTTTGTAAGCGGGGTGAGTTGTGGAATATCTCCGCGAGATTCTGGACGTCCCCGGTTTAGACGAGAGAAGGCACTAGGTCGCGTACTGGGTCCTGCTTGTGCCCTATCGGACTGCCGTTTGCTAGCATGCTTCTCACGCTTACGGCGAGTCTGCTCCTCGGCCTTAGCATATCTGCACACAATGTAGAGCGGCCCAGGACGAAGGCCATTCATGAAGGCATTTATGATAACATCATCCTACCGGCTCCCAACTTTAAGACTCTCCACTGTAAAGCGATCAAGAAATTGGGTAACGGTTTCTCCATCCCGTTGTTCCATATTCATGAGGTCGGCCAAAGTGGCCATAGGCTTTGCACGCGTAGGAAAACGAGCCCAAAACTGTTCGGCAAGATCACGAAAAGAAGTAACGCTACCCCGTGGTAGAGAATCGAACCAAAGTCTAGCCTCGTCCTGGAGATATTCAGGAAACACCTTGCACAGGTGGTGAGGAGTGCAGTTGCGGTTGAACATAGCGTACTTAAAAGCATTCAAGAAATTACTTGGATCCCCAGTGCCGTTGTATACAGCCACTGGGGGGAGTTTGAAACCATCAGGGAGTGGGACCGCAAGAATCTCGTCAGAGAATGGGGTGATGATCTCCCCGTTGGCATCAAGACCTAAAACCTTGTCGAGCTCCGCGGCAAATTGGGCCTGCTCTTGTTCCACAGGATCCAGCATACGAGATTGGTCAAGGCGAGGACGCTTCGGGACGTCAGCAGGTCGGCGGCGATGTGTGCCGTCACGGACGTCTCGGGGCCTCGACCCATTAGAGCTACGGTTATCCATCGGAGAAACTGTCCTCCGTCTCCGACGTTCAAGTCTCGCTCGATGAGGAGGATCCTCATCCAAGTCACGTGATAAGTCACGAGATGGATTTCTTACATGTTCAGCACCATTGTTGGCACGCTCACCGGAGTAGTGGGCGCACCGGTTGTTCCATTCTTGGAACAAAGCAGCGTGTTCCTGAAGGAAGGCATGTTGCACCTGCGACAGCTCGGGAGCTGGCGGGGGATCAACTTGCGCCGGACCATCAACAGGGGGATGATTTGGCATGTCAACATGCGCTGCGGGCGGATCTTGGTTCTGTTGACGGGGGGGTGGAACCTGGTCCACAGGAGGGTCACGATGGGACCGATTTGGATGAGTGGACCTACGAGTATTCACCATAGCGATTGCGATAAAAGACTAGGGTTTTCTGCAAACGTTCCCACAGACGGCGCCAATTGATAATGCGTGATCCGGTTATCAAATAAACTCCGAACGAAGAAATGCTGGAAACGTAAACCAATGCAAGAAACTAAGAGAACACAGGATGTACGTGGTTCGATCCGGAGATCTACGTCCACGGGCTAAGAATCTCACCCGCCGAGGTGTTTATTTACTATATTCTTTGAGTTTACACGTAATAGTTTCAGTATACAAAAATGTCAACCCTAATTCTGAGTACAATTCTCCTACTTATACTACTCAACTCAAACCCTAACTAACTCCCTATAATTGCGCCTATTATCTTTGCATGGGAGTTGGGAGAAGATCGTGGGGATCTTGCTTCCCCCATACGCCGTGATTGGGCCATTTTAGATTGAGTGCGCTCTTCTGGGCCGGTTGCTGGGCTTGCTTTCATGAGCTCAGTTACTTCAGGTCGGGTTGGTCCGGCCCGAGGTGCTGACCCGACCCGGAGTTGCTGGGCCATACCTATCATTTCCCAGTAAAATTATATAGAAAACTAAAACAATTAATAATACGTGTTAATTTTTTTAAATGGTGGACTTTGCATTCATATATCATAAACACTTGTCACATTCAACGTTACTTAAACGGTTATGACATTTAAGCATCACAAGGGAACGCTTTGGAAGTCAAAGGCAACGTTGCTATGAATTTAATTTGCTAACACTTAGAGCTATGTGCATTTGTTTACAAGAAAACTTCCACAAAACTCACAAGCAAATCTTTGCACATGTTCAGCTCAAAAATCATCCAAGTTCATGGCATGAAACAGAATACAACAGTAGAATTCACCTCACAACAACATGAAAGCGAGAAAACAAACCTCCACAACAATAGTAGTAGTAGTAGTAGTAATAATAATAATAATAATAATAATAATAATAATAATAATAATAATAATAATAATAATAATAATAATAATAATAATAATAATAATAATAATAATAATAATAATAATAATAATAATAATAATAATAATAATAATAATAATAATAATAATAGAATCCTCTATAAGATATTTTGTGACTCATTTTAATTTAATCATTATTCTCAAATTAAGATATATATATATATATATATATATATATATATATATATATATATATAGTGATCAAGAAAAAAAATAGTTCTGAATTTAGAAATTTTTATTGGCAATTTTCGATATATAAAAAAATATAATAGGAGACAACAAATATTAATTTATTATATATATGAAAATCCATTGTTGAAAAAGTAAAACATAAATAAGTTTTCATTACGTTTTCATGGTTTTATGCATAATATCAAAATATTTTTTTGTAGTTTAATTTGAAATTTATATCACATTTTCTAGTTATAGTTGGTTTTTTATTATTTATGTCAGATTTGTATATGCAGTATGAAATGGATTGAGTTTGAGCTGCCGATAAAATTAAATAAATATGTTAGAAAAATATATATTTTTATTAGTATTTGTTTCATATCTTTTGAAAAATACTCAATTCAGAATATTTTTAAAATCTTAATTTTATTACATAAAGGAATCCATATAATTTTTATTGTTTTACTATAATTATTTAGAGATAGTAAGAAACCAACAATTTTTCAATTTTCAAAATTAGAGATAATATATTTTTTTACAGGAATTAAAAGGTTTCGTGTGAGGGATAAGAAAATTTAAAGATGTTTTTTTGTAGCTCTGTCGAGCTCTGTCTCTCTCTCTCTCTCTCTCTCTCAATTTTTCTCAAAATATGTATGAGGCGCCTAGATGTTTGAAAAAAAAATATTGGTGGTTTCCTCTAACCGTGTCATATGTCGTAACATTTAATAGAATTCAAGGTCAATCTTTATCTCATGTGGGATTGTTCCTAATAAAGCCATATGCAGTAAGGGTCGACTATATATTGCGGTTTCGAGACTCACAAATCGAAGAGAATTAAAGATACTGATTTGACATGAAGAAAATAAAAGTTGTAATAAAACAACAAATGTTGTTAACAATGAGGTGTGTAGATATGTGTATATTTGTTACATTTTCAAATGAATGATCCAATATAATATATATAATTTTTTTGTACTTTATGAATTCTTAATCTTTTTTTTTTATCTATTGATTTTTTTTTATACGTTTCACATAAAATATATGATTATTGATATGTAAGTTCATTCTTATTTGTATGTATATTTATCAAAATAAAATGTACTTAAAATTATCACATAATATTATAATATTTAATTTATAATTTACTTTTAGAGACACTAATATCAATTAAACGTTTCTCTTTATCATTTACGCACTCATCTTCTATTTTTTTCCTCCCTCTCTCTCTTTTCCATTTTCCCCCTTCTTATCTTTCTCTCTCCTTCAAGCACGCCTCCGCGGTCTCCTTCTCTCAAACTACACATTTTCCACTATTTTACATTTCCAATTTCACCTATTTTACAGATTCTGTATCAAACTGCGTTCTCCGCGAAGAACCTAGCTTGATCTGAGAGACGCTAATGACTTGAATGATGCACTTAACCTGTTTGAGAAATGACAAAAATGAGTCCTCTTCCCTCGGTCAAAGAATTTACTCAACTGCTCTCACATGTAGTCAGCTAGAGAGAATATACAGTGGCTGTTTCCATTTTCAAAGGTATATGCAGTTCTAGAGTTCTAGTTAATGAATATAGCATGACTGTGGCCATTAATAGTTACTACCTATCTAGTCGGGTGAATTATGCATTTTCTATTCTCGGTTGGTTCTGCAAGCTCGGACGCATCCATGATGCCTTCACCTGCGTGTTGTTGAAGGGTTTATGTCGAGAGGGGATGACTAGGGAAGCAAAAGAATTTTCAGAAGATAGAGAGAGAGACTGCGTGAGCTAAATGGGATCACTTACGGGGCCGTGATTGCTGGATGTTGCAAGGATAAAATGATGGATACTGCCTTGAAATTGTTCGGTGAAATGCTTCTAAGAGGTATCACGCCTAATGTTGTCACTTACATTGCTTTGATGATATTATTTGTTTCATCACATTGACTGCGCATCATTTTCTTTAAGAAAAGTGAAACCCATTAATTTGGCAATCTACAGTTGATCTTTGCCTTGAAAGAATCAGAAGGTTGTTTATATATGGAGTGATGAAACGATGAGAGATGAAAACTTGAAGAAAAACAAGGTTGGTTTATGTTAAAGAAACTAGTCCATCAATTGGGATTTTCTGCATTGTTGTTTACCTGATTGTAGTGTTTCTTGATGAAGCTATCATGACCTAAGACACTAATCAAGAAATTGTTCAACCTCGAGTACGAAGCTGGGGTCTTTCATACTAATGACATCATTATGGAGGTATTTAAATTATGTCATTCTGGAACTTATGAAATAAAATAAATATTTTTAATAGTGATCTTGTTTGTTGTATTCATCTTGGTGGGATAAAATTAGATTGTGCTGTTTTATGCTAAGGAAATGTGGTATTCGGTTGTAAAAGTTAAGCTTTAAATACTTTCTAATTCGTTCCCTTTTTCGGGTGAATGGAGGAATAATTACTTTGAGAGGGATAAAGCACTATCAAGAAAAGCATAACAAGCTCATAAATCACAATAAACCTTCTTGTTTGGGGTGTTGCAATTTATTGGATTAATTTTGCAACAAACTTATTAAAAATTGAAGTCCGTGATTCGATTAATGAGATTTTAACTGGTTTAGATCAACATTGATTACCCTGATTATATCTCGCATGTTGTTGTGTCACTATGTGAGACAACTTTTATTTTTAGTTATCTTTTATTTCTTTTGACTAACTGTTGGTGACTTGGTGAATTTGCAACATGCAACCATTAATAAAAGTCTGACCGATTTATTCTCCGATTCGTTGCTGGAAAATATCCAAATAAACTCTGAAGTTATCCAACGCAAAGAACTCGTACGTGCTCTCTCGTATCTATATGTTAATGTTCATGTTAGATTAATTGACTGGTAAATTTCTGTTTTTTACGTACTAAATTAGGATGTTGAACAGTTCGAGATACGTGAAATTCTTAGATTTATGTTTGCTTTCTCTCCCTCGATTCTATTCTGTTAATGTTATCATTTTATTCCTTTTGACTAGTAAACACTCCCGGCCTATTTTTTTAAACAGTAAATCAATATTAACATGAACAATATTTTTTATTGAAAATGCATTTTTAATTGATAATATATAACAAAAAAGAAATGGTTAAAATTTTTTACAAAGAAAACTTTTGTGTTCTTTTGCAGTGTTATTCATTCCTTGTCTCTTACTCCGGAAAATCAGTAATTTCCGCTAATAAAAATACATTTTAATTTTTTCACGAATTTCTTACTCGTATCTTATTTCAGATTTTTTTTTTATCTTGTCTCTATCAAAACATTCATATTAAATTATGATAAATTTTGAATAGATTACACTGATTGATAACAATAAATAAAGCGAACATACATAATCCAGAATCCGATATCAGTTAATAGAATTGAGAAACAAATAATCTAAAGGATTATTCTTATATAAAATATTTTATTAGTTTACGTACAAAACATCTTCTATTAGAAACAAAAATAAATTTTTTTAAGGATTATTCTTATATAAAATATTTTATTAGTTTACCTACAAAATATCCTCTATTGGAAATAAATTTTAAGAAAGACATAGAAAATACAATTTTATTTTAGGATGAACTGAATCTTCATAGTCCATATCATGAGCTCATTCATATAAATAGAGTTGAATTTGGATTTAGAATTTTAAAAGACATAGATGACCTCAAATCTTTCAATTTTTTTATCGAATAATCTCCTATATCCATAAGATGAACTCATTAATATAAATAAAGTTGGATTTTGATTTAGAAAATTGATGAACTAAACTAATAAAATACTTTATATAAGAATAATCATTAAGAAAATATATTCTTTTCTCAATCTTATTAAATGTATTGCAATTTTGGATTGTATATCTTCGTTGTTTGTTTATTATTATTATTAATCAGTATGATCTATTTCAAAATTTATTATAATTTAATATTAAGATTTTGGGAAAGAGATGAGAGAAGAAAAAAACAAATAAAATTATTTTTGAGAGAAGAAATAAAAAGGATAAAATAATTTACAGATAAAATAATTTTGGGAAAAAAAATATTGTACAGTGAAAAAATACTAAAAAAACTGATTTCCTGGAATAAAAGGCGAGGAAGAAATAAAAAATATATTTAGTGTGTTTTTTTTGATAGAGTGTGTTAGCTGGCCGAACACATTATGGGTGGGCTCTATAAAAAAACTCACCGGTGGTTCCATATCATTATTGATATACAATATCATATCATTATTGATATAAAATAATCTATATATAGTTTGATGCATTGATTTTTACAATTTATAAATTCGTTTTTATAGGGAGTATAGAAAATTAAAAATCATATCTGAAAGATTTGGAATGACATTTGCCGTTTTTATAGGGAGTATAGAAAATTAGAATCATATCTGAAAGATTTGGAATGATCTGGATATTCTGTTATCAAATATCTCCAATTAAATATTACATATTATTATATATTAAAAATTTGATAAAAGCACATCTATTTATTGTAAAGTATGATAATTCATATATTAATATACACATCATAATTATAATTCATATTAAAATAAAAATCGGTTGATTTCACTAATCATTCCAATTATGTGATAGTTCTAAATTTATATGTGATATCATTTTATAGTTGTTATCCACCAATCTGTATATTAAATTTATTTTGTTTATAAGATAATATTTTGCAAATTTTTCTGCAATAATTCATGATAGTTGTTAAATGGGATATTTCTTCTTAAAAGTACTGCGTATAGTCGACTGAGTTTTATCAAAGTTTAATTGTAAACATATTGTAATGACAAAAAAACTCAAAGTTTAATTGTAAACATATTGTAATGACAAAAATGAAATACTGCGATAAAATTAGAATTTCAATTGAAGTTGATACATGAACTTATTTTTGCAGAAATTAAAAAATTGAATTGTGCTACAATAAAAATCAGAAATAGTCTTCAATCTCAACTTCCTCGAAGAGTTGATTGTCTCTAATCTTTTGCCATGTCTTTAATCTTTTGCCAATATTTTGAACGGATTGAGATTGTACATGTTATAAACAAAATATAAAATTTAGCATAATATATATACAATAATATAAATAATTCACATAACAGAAATTAAAAATATAGGTTGAATTTTTATATGATTACATATTACCTTAGAAAACGATGATGGTAGATAGATTTTAATTCTGCAATCATCAAACTTGTTTTCGCCAGAATCAAGATTCAGTGTTGCTGACTTTTTCTTATATTGATTTGCATTTAGTACTTCGAGCATCCATTGTGAAATTATAGAAATTTACAGTAAAGTAAATTGTGAAATGAACTATCAAAGTTCACACCTAATAATAAGGAAGGAATTATAAATTTATTGCGAAGTGAAAAAGAAATAGGAATATCCAGCTGTAAACGTGAGTCTCCACTAATGTAAATGAAATAAACTGAAATAATTGCGAAATAAAGAAATTGCGAAATGAATAAGAAATAGAAATACCAGCTGTAGGCGTGATTCTCATTTACTGAAGACCGTATGTATTTATAGGAGCAATAATGTTATTGGATAAAGATTTTTTTAAAATTCAAATTTCAAAATTTTAAAAAATGTGCAACAAATTCTGTTATACATATATGTACAGATATGTTATTGCTGAATTTTAGACGAAAAAATATTCGAAAATTTGAATCCCGCTAATATCATCGGACTTTTCAAATTTCAAAATTCAAATTCACATCTATTTATGGTAACCATTAAAATGGGCGGGAAAAATTTCAACTTACCAATTTCAAAATTCAAATTCACATTATTTATGGATGAAGATTTATTTAAAACTCTAAAATACACATGTTTAAATATTTATTCTGTTAATTAAATTAGCGAAATAGTATATTTCACAGAATGTAAAATTCCTGAAATATTTCAACTACATTTTACACTATATCTTAAAATAAATTACATGTCTATTCTTTTATTTTATTTGGTCCGGATATTTAAATCTTCTAATATTCAATTATATTTTACCGTTTGATTTTAAATATGTATTGCGTTTTTTTATTCTAGCTATATATATAAATTCTTTTATTTATAAATTGTAGTATATAACTAAATTTTAAATAGATATGATGTACTTTAAAATTCTAGAAAACATATCTGTAAAATATTTTTTAATTCCTAAAACATCTCAACAACATGAACAATTCAAAATTAAATGTATACTATGTTGATATGATTTGGTCTAGACATTTAGATCGTTTAATATGACAATCAGATTTCCAATTAAAAAGTAAATTAATATATGGCCTTTTCAACTCCACGAATTTTTCAATAGAAATATTTTGATTTATAAATATATATCTCTACGTTTTTTTTTCTTTTTAGAATATCTTAACTAAACAATGCTTTTGTCGAGATATTTTAATTTATATATTTCAATGATTTTATATTGCTTACTAAAACATTATCAGAATTATGAATAATGTCGATTCAATTGAAGTTGATACATGGATTTATTTAAATAAAAATTATAAAATTGAAATCTACTATAATAAAATCAGATTTAGTCTTCAACATCAGCGGATCCTTGAACGTTTAACGAATCTCTAATTGTTTTCCAATATTTCTCGCGGATTGGCTATATACATGTAATAAATCAAATTATTTTTTTATTAGAAAAATATATTGACAACAATTTAAATAATTCACATAACAGGATTTAAATAATCTAAACTTTTTATATGATTACATATTACCGTAGAAAAAGATGATGGCAGATAAATTTGATTTTTGCAATCTTTAAAGCTGTTTTCGCCAGAATCATGATTCGGTGTTACTGATTTTTTCTTATCTTTATTTGCAGGTCGTCCCTTTGGAGCATTTGTGAAGTATCTATCAAAGTTGACACATAATAATTAAGGAATGTCAAAATAATAGAAATTTGCATCCACAAATGTGAATCCAAAAACCTGTAATAGTTACGAAACTAAGAAATTGCAAAATGAATAAGAAATAGAATTACTCAGCAAAATCGAATATGAATCAAATAAACTGAAATAGTGGCGAAATAAAGAAATGAATAAGAAATAGAATTACTCAGCAAAATCAAATATGAATCAAATAAACTGAAATAGTTGCGAAATAAAGAAATTACGAAATGAATAAAAAATAAAAATACCCAACTGCAAATGTGATTCTCATTTACGTGATTTTCATTTACTGAAGACACTGTATTTATAGGAGCAAATATGTTATCAGATAAGAATTTTTTTAAATTTCAAATTTCAAAATTTTAAATAATGTAACGAAATCTGTTTTAAATATCTTTACAGATTTATTATTGCTGATTTTTCGCTAGATCTCAAAATATAACATGGATAATTCAAAATTCGAAATTCAAATTTACTTCTATTCATAGTAACTAAATAATTGGGCGGGAAAAATGTTAACTTACTAATTCTGGATGACTTGGCTTATTATATATATATATATTTGTGATTATTTCCTGTACAACTTCTTCGGTTTAAGTTTGTATTTTTAGTGTGGCAATTACATTCAGGTTGTGTTGATTCTGTGTATTAGTTTGTAATTTTATAAATTATTTTTTATCGATTTCCTGACCTCTTTGGTTCAGTTGGCATCTATTAGAATGTCGGAGGTTTAATATGATAGATTTTTGAACCACTTTGTTAAGAGTCAGCTCCATCTTGTTGTGTTTCCTGTTAATTTTTCATGGTCATACTTTATTCCTAGGCACCATGAAGTCCTGCTATAAAACCTTTCAGTACTTAGGGTAGCCCCACCACAAGTAATTATAATTTACATTCATGTTTTGTGTTCACCAAATTTCGGAAAATGTATAAAAATAGGTCACAAGTTACATAGATGCTTCATAAGTTGTTATTGCTTTTAGAATTTTCTGTTTTTATATGTTAATAAAGAATAAAAACAGAGTCTGTCTTTTTTTTGTATTTTTCAAGTACAAGGGCTGTGTTTGTTAAGAATTAGGTAGAAATTGACCACTTGTGTGTAATAAGATACACCATTTGCCAAGAATTATTAAGTTCATTGATCGGTTGGAGGGATGAGGGTTCCATATATAATTCGATGCCTTTAGCTGGAGTTGAGAAGTTGGTTAGCTTCATGAAGGATTTTCAGGCCAAACATACTATCTAAAAATTACTGGTATCATATAATTATTCTTTTTGAATGCTACTTTATGATATTGCGGTAACATTTTCTTGATTTTGCAGCGTAATTGGCTCTGTAGTTATGCTCAGTTGATTTGTTTTTCGATTTTGTTTGGACTTGTGCAATTTAGTTTTGACTATTTACTACACATGTGGTTGATGATTGGTTGTTAGGAGCTGCTGGTATTCTGTAAGAAACTTGAAAGTTTGGAATTGAGGATTTCTATATATCAGTTTAAAGCACCTCAATTTTCTTGGGTGGTGTTGTTACTTCATAAGAAACTTGAATTTTGTGGTTTATGCCCTTGTTGCTTGAGGTATATGTAGTCAGTAGTGTTGATTTTAAATCTACACTGCATAGTCACACACACAAACAAACAATTGGTGCTAGTTAATGAACTTAACAAAATAGATGAATAATAGGTGACATGTGTAACAAGAGTAGGGGATATCAGCAGACTACGAAATCCAGAATCTAATCTCAAAGCATGTGGTATGCTATAATGCTTGACTTTTGCTATAAAGAATAGGACAGCAAGAATCTAGACTATCCAAGGATATGGGGGGTAGAATGTGCGTTTTAGTTCGTTGGATAGATCAAAACAAAATCTTCTTGATGCCTTCATTATTTAGGGGTAGAGGGAAAAGAACTGTTGATTGGGTTTCATATTAAACAAGAAGTTTTATTTAATTTTGTATTCTTTCCTATAAGATGAGGTTTCCCGGTGTCCCAACTGGACCAACCTTCAGTTCTAGTGCAGTATAATTGTAGATCAAAATCAAAACTTATTTGTCGAAGTCGTCTTCTTTTTTTTTTTTTTTTTTTGCCTTAATTATACAATTATTAATAGTCACCAACTTCTCAAAATGCTCATACGTTTTGAACTTACTTTGGAGCATCGAATGCATTAATTATGTAACTAATTTTCATCAAATAGTTCGAAATGCTACCCTTCTCGAGGTCCCCCCCCCCCCCCAACCAGCTTATGAACAGAACCCACACGACATGTGGCCAGTATGCTAATAAGTGCAATGTTTCAATTGTTGGAGTGATAGCTATTCTAATATTTACTATGCATAATGTGAACAAGGAAAATGGAAACCAATCTTACATTGAAAATGTACAGCGTTCAGACCTACTTTAAAAGCTTTTACAGGTACTTTCAAGATTGTGAGTTGCATGCTTAACAGTGTAACAGGTTAATGATCCTTCCCCAATCACAAGTGAATAAGCTCAAGTCACAGGTGACTAGGTTCGAAATGAAGTGATCAATTTGAAAGACCAGATGGCTCAACAAGGTGCAACTATAGACAAGCTTATGACTTATTTAGAAAGAATTGGAGCACAACACTAAGACGTCTATAAGGTTAACTTACTCTCTTTGAAATATTGACTTTTTTTTCCATTTCATTTGATATTGAACAATTAGTTTAATATATTTTTTTTTTTTGTCTACTTTTGTGGTTTTTTTAGATTTGGTGCATTGGTGAAGAAGTTGAAGGACGAGAATACTTTGATCATTACCATTTTGGAGTATTAAAATGAGTGAAGTTTGAGAATAAGATTTAGGATTTCAGTTTTTGTTTCTCCTAGGTAGTCATGTTTTTTTATTTAAGTGATGATTACTCGCAACTCATTTCTTATGTTCTAAAAGATTTTATTTATTTCAGTTATTTAGTGATAGTTTTTCATCTTTGTCGCCAAAATTACACTTTTATGACGAATTGCATCATTGTATATAAATTTATTTTATGTCATATACGAATGCAATAGATTACGGTTTGAAAAAAATGTCACAAAATTAACCATCTGTGACAACTAGTGTGTCACAACTGTAAATATTTATGTTAATGACGAAAAATATCTTGCCTCCAGTTGACACTTTATAATGACAAAATATATCGTCACTATATCTATGTCTTAAGTAGCAACTTTTATTACCATTACTTATACAATTATATGGCGACACACTTCAGTTGTCTCCACTTGTACTCGTCATTTAGTGACAGTAAATTCTTTGTCAATATCTGTCACTTTACAATGACAAAATATATCGTTGGAATGTCCACGTCTTTAGTGAAAAATGCATTTTTCTTCACTTCATGCAATTTTAGGGGGTGTTTGCAAACAAAACTGATTGTGAAAAAGTGATTAAAATTGATTGTTGTAGTAAAATAAAAATTTGGTAGTGTTTGGATAAAAAGTGATTTTAAGAATTGATTCACAGAAGCTGCTCTCTCATTGATTCTCAAAAGCAGCTTAAAAGTGCTTCATATAATTGATTCTGAAAAAGTAACATGAGTTTGCAAACATAACTGATTGTGAAAAGTGATTTTGAAAATTGATTTTGGGGTTGTTGTTGAGTTTGCAAACACCCACTTATTGCGATAGAACACGTTGTCACCACTTGTATATATTTAGTGATGGTGAAATTATTTCACTAATTTTTAGTCTTTGCTAACGTAATGTGTTGTTATTAAAGATATTTATAAAACAACGATATGTCTTTTGTAACTACAAAATAACTCTTTCGTGACGATTTATATTAAATATGACGAAACAATGAATATAGTAGTGACGATGATAGCGTCACCAAAATTTGATGAGTTGGGTAATTCATTGATTTTTGTCACAAAAATTTGATGGTTTAATGACAAAAATAGCTTTCGTCATATTACATGTTTACTTTCAATGACGAAATACAATATAAGATGACAAATTTTGGATGATAAAGGTGACGAATTATGCGTCACTCTAAATATAATATATAGCGACGATCAGGAAAAATGTCATTAAAAGTCATATTTTTTGTGACGAATTCAAATATAGTCACATATATCTAATACCATGAACATACCATGACGATTGTTGTAACGCTAAAATTTCATCGCCAAATACTTATGGTGACAAAATATGACCTTTATATGACGAATTTTATCGTCGCAAAAACTCAAATTTCTTGTAGTGCACATAGGTTAGACAAAGGGGTGATTCGTTCATTTATGTGTGGAAAAATTTCCATCACTATGAGGCAATCTCGGTGCAAGCCCAAATTGCACAACGGTACGGCTTCAGAGAAGTCCAAAAATGATAAATATTCTACATGATTAATGGATGTCCACATGGACTCAAGGAGTCCAAAAGAATTATCTTTGAAGAGGACATGAGCTGAATTAGATGGATCTAAGTTTACTGGGCTAAATCGATGACATAAATTGAATTGTTAAAAGGAATTGAGCCCAAGTGCCAACTAAAATGGATACAAGTTCAATGGGTTAAATTATTGATAGCTGAAGAAATAACTATGTCGTTTCCAGACTACAATTTAAGTAGTTCAATCTATGGATTGATTACTTAAAATATGCCTAGATACCCTTATATGGTATTTAAGTTTCCATATAAATGTTAAAATGTGAAGAGATGAAGTCATTTCACATAAGTATTTAATTGTGGGGATACATTCTTCCCACATAAGTGCTCAAATGTGGATGGTGTTCAACTAAGGTAAAAAAACGTACCTAAAGCCAGAATTGGAGGCCATAAGGTAGTTGATCTCTAATAGAAGAATACAGATCCGTGAATGAAATTCTGAATGAGAGATCAACCATGCTGCATGTTTAAGGGGAATGAGTTCTTAAAACCACACACAAAGACTAGGCATAATGGTAATTCAACTATGATGAGTGGAGATCCCACGAACTTGGTTCAATGGCAGAACTAAGTTATGAACAGGTCATTCAACTCGAATGTGTTCAGTCTAAAACTTGGAACTCATTCAAACTCACTCCCAGAGACAACCAAGTGCTTTCCTGATGGCGTGTGATAAGGTTAAGCGAGTATGTACCAAATGTAGTGGGGTATTTAAAGTTATCCTTGGATTAAGACCTAAAACGAGGTCGCCTATATAAATGAGAAGAGATGACGCTTCAAGTTAAACACTTATGAATACAAGATATGGTCCACGGCCCAATAACGGAGACAAACTGAGAATCGAAAGATATAAGATTGTCATTGTGTGAATGTTATTGTCTTGGTGTACACAAAAACTGTCTTAAAGACATCGCATTCATTGAACCGCATGTACATCCGATATCATCTCACTAGGGAAGATTCAAAGTCGAAAGCTACATATCTCGATATAATGGAAGTTTTTGGGGACTTTCTTTTGTGTGTGTCAGTCTAGAGTACATGCATGAGTTGTCATTCATGTTGAGATTGTGTTAGAAGTTGGCTTTGGAAGGTTGGTGCTGACCAATCTTTGAGCAGTTCTAACATTTTTCTATTCATGTGGGGATTGTTGGAATTTTGTAGTGTGAATGGAAAAGTGTCTTTTAGATGAAAATGTGTCATGAAAAGTTGTAATTATTCAAGTGGAATAGGAGCAAACAATTCGAAAAAGGACACAATCTAACCATTAGATCGTGATATGTAGCCAGGAGGTACGATCTAACAGTCGTTATTGATCAAGTTGAAAAGGTGCAACGGTTCGCGAAATAACGCCAAGAAGTCTATAAATAGGACTTAATATTTTCATCAACCAAAATAACCTGAATCATTCACCAATACAATGACAATTATACAGTCTGCATTTACCGTATTTTGCAAGTAGTGGTCTTTTGAGTTGACAAGAAAGTCCTGAGTATCAAGTAGTTCACCAGAAACTTTACTTTCATAGTGCCGCGATCCTAAACTTGAAATTCTTTGTATTTTAAGGACGATTACCGAAGACCACGAGCACTTGGATGCGGGGCAATATTATCTTACAGACAACGAGTCAAACTCGTGCCTCGACTTTATCGGTCCCGTCATTTTAGAGTCATTTTCAAATACACCATTATTAATATATTTTCCAACACCTATACAAAGATTGCACATACAAGGAGCGACCTATTTGTTCGGGCCTTTGTAGTGTGTGTGCAGCGAATTCTATGAGCTAAGATTGGTCATGGGTAACTTAGTTTGGTGGTCTTGCAATTTGTATGTGCTTCGGCGTATATTTTTTGAACGTTAGTACAATGTGATTCATTCAACATTTGATGATCTATCCAATGGGTGGCGATCTATGTTTTTTGTTTTCTAAACTCCATTAGATTTTAGCGACCTTTACAACGATAAACGATAATTAGTCATTAATGCACGTGATTGCGAGGCGATCATCCACAATCACCATGTCATAATAACTTCTAAAAATTTGTAATTTTAGTGTTAAGGGAGAATGACATAATATTTTCTAGAAAATTATATGTAAGCAGAATCTTTTTAAACTGAAAAGAAACAAACAAGCCGTTGAGTTCTTGGCTTCCTTCACTCGTGGCTTCTCATTTACAATAATAGTCTGAACATCTTTAGTTAGTTTAATCCCAACAGGATATATGTATCATTTGGTGTGAGCACGATCAAACCCATCCATGATTCTACAAACATTTGACATGTACTCTAAAGCAACGATGAACTTGTGTATTCGGGTGCTTCTCGTGATTGTTGCTTTGCACTATCTTGAGATTCATTCATCAAATAGATGTGAAGAAGGTGTTTTCTAATGGTGAGTTGGAAAAAGTAATATGGATGGAGCAACCTGAAGGTTTCGTTGCACCTTGTCAAGAGAATAATTTGTGCAAACTTGTAAGGTCAATATAGCTCAAGCAAGCTCCGAATAGTGGCACGTGAAGTTTGACACAACTATGTTGTTAAATGGGTTCAAAATTATTGATTGTAACAAGTGTGTATATTAAAGGCACACATGAAGCATTTTTCATCATCAGCCTATATATTGATGATATGTTAATCATGGGTAGTAGTCATGAGATAATCATGATCAGAAAAAGTATGTTGAATCAAAATTTTGACATAAAAGACATGGGTCTTGCGGATGTGATTCTTGAAATCAAGATTTTTAGAACATCAGAGGGAATTTTCTTGTCACAATCTCATTATGTTGAAAAAGTACTCAAGAAATTCAACGTCTTTGATAGTCCTCCTGCTAAGACACCCATTGATCTTAGTTCACATGGGTAAAAATAGAGGTCAACCATCAGCCAATGGCTTAGTTGGATTAATTTTTTTTTGTATATTTGATTGTGTCTAAGGTGTCCATTTTATACCTACTAATGAATTATTGTAGTGTTAATTAATATAGTAGTTTTGTTAAACAAGATCCCTTCTTCTATACAAATTTATTTTCTCATCTAATATCATGTATTCACGTCATTCAAGTTTTCATCAACTAATTTCTTCTTTGGCAAGGTAACAGTTATTATTTTTCAAACAAAGTTGAATGAATTTTTATTTAAAAATTGGCATAGTTTTTTTTAAACTAGCTTCTTGGGTGATTTATGATATTAAATTTATCTTGAATCATATATCATCTACAAGAATGTTTTTTTTTTTTTTTTTCTAAATCCACATCTCTCTAGTAATTTTTAAATTAATCATGTATTGATCAATCGTATATCAACAAGGAAAAACGAGACAACGAGAGTGAGAGGCAAATCAAGTATATTAACATGTTACTCCAGCTAATTGTCTATTGAGTTTCTTATTAGATTTTTAAATTTTATTTGGAACAAGTTTTAAATTTTTTTCCGGGGTTTCTTTCTTTTTCGTGGTTGGGTTAAGTCATAATAATTTTTTTTTTAGATTAAGTTATCCAGCAATATTCTTCAAAGAGAAAATGAAATTGTTATGTTATGAAATTTATCAAAATATATTAAAATCAGAATAAAATGATTTTAGGTATATAGTTTGAACTTTTTTCATAATACAATCTTATAGTTCAAGATACCATGTAATGATGGTAAATGACTTACAAGCAACATTGGAGTTTTTGTTGGGGTAGTTAATATTTTACCATTCAACGATGCATAGTTTAAACATTAATATTGTCGAACTCTTAATGACGCTAGATTGTGTCTTTGAACTATACAATTAGACATTTTACCATCTTCCAATGAAAAAGTGCAAATATTGTGAAGTTTAAACAAAATATCTCGTTGATGAAATCTATTAGGTGTAAGATGCAAAAAATATGAAAGTTGGGTTATAAGAATTAACAAAAAGAATGTCAGAAATTATGTGGAACCACATAGTAGGAACGACGGATGCAATTAACCTTCATGTCTAAATTACTCGTCTAAGTGTGACATAGGTTGTGTACTATTATAATACCAACAAAAAAATTCGGGGGTCTATTAACTTTTTTTTGAGAAAAAAGTTTAATTTAATGTATAAACACATTTTTTACTCCCAATAACTTTTCGTTATTTTTAAGTATATTATAAAGATATCTATGAATTATAGTCATATAATAATAATATTTTTTTGTTTTTAATTATATTATAAACAATATCTAGGGGTTGAGTTACGACTGTAAATGAATAGAGTTGTGTTAAATAGTTCGTGAACAAACTCGTTTGTTTGAATAAACGAGCAAATTATTTGAGCTTTTTTCATTAACGAAGAGCTTGAACGTTGATTAGCTCATTCATTAATAACCCGTGCCAGCTCGTTCGAGACCCCCTTATAAATAATAGTAATAGTAATAATAATAATAATAATAATAATAATAATAATAATAATAATAATAATAATAATAATAATAATAATAATAATAATAATAATAATAATAATAATAATAATAATAATAATAATAATAATAATAATAATAATAATAATAATAACAACGACAACGAAAAAATAACAATTTTCACACGACATATAATCTAATATTCTTATATTACCCGTTATGCTAGTAAATATTTGGTTAAATTCGTTTATTTGTATGAAAACTTAGGAAAATATGTGTTCATTTGATATTCATGAGCACAGTTATTAGTTGCTTACAAGCACAAAATTTTAAGAACATGGTCAAACACGTTCATGAACACACTCATGAATACGTTCATGAACAAAATAAAATATTCTGAAACACCACCTGGCTCAGCTCAGCTAAAGTTCGATTAAGAACAAACGAACCAAACATGAACACCTATAAGCTCGTCTCTGCTCAGCTCTTTTACAGCCTCTAGTTGTAGTCATATAATAAAGAAAATGGAAGAGAGCTAAAAAATAAAATTTGGTAAAGGAAATTTTTCAACATAAATTAGGGATTCAACTTAATTAATATTTTAATAATTTATAATTGATTTTATTATAAAAATTATAATATTAATTAGAGTTATAACTCAAATATTACAAACAAAAAAAAAAAATCAACTCGAAAAATGGAAGAGAGAAAGAGGAGGGGGGGGGGAGGATTTAATATAGGTGATTTTTCAACATTCACTTAGGTTTTTGATAATTTTAAATTGATTTTATTATAAAATTCTATAAACTTAAATTTTTTTAGAGAGTCTCACTTATTCAAGTGATTTCTCTTGTAGTATATAAAAGATGTGGAATTTTGATATAATTAAGAAGATTGAAGAAATAATTTACTCAAAGTACAGTAAAAAAAAAAAGAAAAAAAAATAATTGAATGGATTAGTTATTCCTTTGGAAATAGTTATGCATGACTATGACATACGTTGGATTACATATACCAGTAAAAATCTTTTTTTTAGCCTACTAAATAAGTAGAAGGACTGTATGAATATGCAAGTATTATCAAGTAGTATATGGTATAAGTAACAGAAGGAAAAAAGTAACTAAATTTTATCAAAATATGTAATATGGTTTAGTTTGAACTATTTTTTATTAATATAGCTCTATATAGTTCAAAATAACCTTAGTATAAATTAACTAAGTTATTTCATGTAGTGAAAAAATTATTTCATGAAATTATAGTCGAACATAAATCAAAATTCATATAAGAAATTATTAAGATTCAAATTAATAAATGTTGACTTAGTTATATATTTATGCAGTTTACTTTAACTTTATTCTTTTGCAATATGTTAATACACAATCCGGAAAACACCCAATCGAACAGTAATTAATGCAAACAGAATGTAAAGACACACAATATACGTGGTTCGATCCGGAGATCTACGTCCACGGGCAGAAAGCGGCAATAGCCGAGGTGTTTCTTTTTCTTGAACGATGAGTTTACAGTGCGTATCACAGAATGCAAAGTGCGAACCCTAATTCCGAGTTCTTTTCACCTATTTATACTATCAAATCAAAACCCTAACTAAATCCCTATAATCTCGCCCACCAAATCTGCATGGCAGTTGGGAAGAGATCATGGGCCTTGATTTACGGATCAAACCACTCGCTGGGCCGCCACGCGTTCCGGGGCCTGCTGGGCCTGCGCGTAGTGGGCCTTGCTGTTAACCTGACCCGAGCTGATCGGGCTATCCCTATCAGATGCCCCCCCCCCCCCCAGCCGGAGCGAGGTTGGAGCTCCGGTTACCACCGGGGTAGAACCGTAAGTAGGAAGGACCGGGGTCGCTGGCGGGCCAGAGTGTTTTCGGAAGACCGAGCATATCCGCATGCCTGGGGCTCCTGCGGAGTCGTCCGCGAACGTGGTGCCGAGCTAAGGCGAAGTGCACGGGGCAAATAGTGAGGCACCGGACTTCTCAGAAGCGAAAAAGCGCGACGTGACAACTTAGCCGAGGTGGATGGTACACCGGGGTGATTATTCTGGCCACAATGGAAAGGACACCGGAGTGTAGTAGCTTAACCGAGGTGGAGGGTACACCGGGGTGTAGTGTGAATCTTCCTGAAGAAGGGTGAGTCTGATGTGATTGGCGGCGCCATTATGAGAGAGAGGGACGTGAAGTGACACGCTCTGCGAGTCCCAAGAAGGTTGTTCCCCACGCGCCTTGGCAACTGTAAAGCGCGTGAAGGACACGCATGAATCTCAATCACTGAATTTGAATAGGCTGCATCAGAGCCGTTGATTTTTTGCGCTTATATAGGGAATAACTGCACTGCAACTATTCACCTTCTTCATTGCGATTCATCGTTTTAGAAAGCGGGAAAAAGAGGAATTCTGCATTCGCGATTCATCTCAGACCAAAACTTCTCAGATCAACCTTCTTTCCACCCAAGTAAGTATGTCTAACTCATCCTCATCTTCATCTTCATCTTCATCTTCAGTAAGAGGGGTTGTCCCTGAAGGGGTGCCCGTTAGAGCCCCTCCTATTAGGGTGGTCTATCCGGTAAATAGTGAAAGTAGGCAGGTTCATCGGGCCGACCATAGTGAAATAAGAGTAGAAGCTGTGTATTTCCCCCGATGCGAGGAGGAAATTGAAGGGTTCGAGGTAGCCGGGGTAAGACCCAAGATAACTGAGAAGCAGATAAAGCGATGGATGCCGAACTTCTTCTTGCCCTTTGATCTGGAATTCATTATTCCCGAGGGTAGCGACAAGGCCTGCTGCCCTCCTCAAGGATTTATATCTGTGTATATAGATCAGCTCGCTGTAGGTTTAAGGTTTCCCCTATGGGAATTTTTGGTGAAATTATTGGATTATTACGGAATAGCGCTGGGACAATTAGGTCCGAATGCTGTAAGGCAGGTGGTGGGCTTTTTGGTTGAGTGTAGTAAGGGGGGATTAGTGCCCAGTATTAGCTTATTTAGGCATTTCTTCCAACTGAAGACGATGGGGAGAAATAAGGGGTGGTATTATCTTAACCCCAGGCCGGGCAAGAAGTTTAAGGTTAAGAACCCCAGTAAAATAGAAGGGTGGAGAGGGAGATTTATATATGTCAGGCACAAGGCCGTATTACCCAAATGGCAGAGGTTAGAAGTGGTGGATAGTGCCTCGGTAGGAGAACCCCAGGGCGCGAGCGTTCTGAAAAAGGTCGGTGTGCTGGAGTCAGTATTCCCGGAGGAAGTACTGGACAAAGCTGGAATGAGTCCGTACTATTCCAGGTGGGCCGGTGGGACCTCGGATTCCCAAGAAAGCGGCACCCCTGCCGGGTCTGATTCTGACCGGACACCGAGCTTGTCCGAGGGGGAGAAGATTAAAACCCGGGCTGAAGTAGAGGGTAGGACTCCTATTGCTTCATAAGTTGTGTAATTTAATGGTCAGCATCTTTAATGTGTGTTTGTTACGTGCAGTGGGCAAGTTCAAGAGCGCTGCCAGGAAAAGCACCGAGGCCAGCTCGGGGGGCCGAGGTGATAGCTCGAAGACGCCGGAGCGACAGAGAACAACAACTGGGGGTAGCCACAGGGCGGACCCTGAAGACACCATTCCCCTCTCTGGGTTGACTCCGACCACAAAGAGAAGGGTCACTACCCCGACGACACCACCTCCTGCCAAGAAACTACACGTGACCCCGGCTCACGAGGTATACTCGTAAATGACTTCGTTATTTTCTGCATAGATCCATCATAACAGCAAGTTGATGCAGGGGGAAGGAGGAGAGGTGTCTGCCACATGGGCCGAGCTGGAGAAGCTGTTGGAGCCTATCCGCGGGCTGGTGGGCCGGCTGGAGAAAGAATCCTGCCAAGGCAGGGTTGCCGAGTTGGAAGCCGAGGTGGCTAAGCTGAGAGCTGGCTTCGCGGAGGCTAAAAGGGGTGTCCAAGCAGCTCGGGACCGGGCAGCGGTTGCCGAGAGAGAGGTGACCAGACTGCGCGAGCAGACCCTCGAGGTTGCCAGTTTACGAGGCGACCTCTATGCAGCTCGGGAGGAACTAAATAAGATCATCTCTGGTCAGGGAGCAATGCTGGAAGCATTTGCAGAGAGGCTGATGCAAACTGGGACGTTTCTGTAGTTTCTGAGCTCCTTCGTGGCTGCGGGTGATACGGCCACTCGAAGCGAGCTGCTGGAGATCGTTCACGACAAATACCCGGAGGTCAACGTCTACGATGAGAGCTTCGGGTATGACTACGAAGCTATCGGGAACGAAGACGGTGCTTACTTTGACGTGCTGACCAAGGCTCCAAAGTGGCCCCTGATCGAGGCCTTGGCGAAGAAGAATACCATCCTTACTCCCGACATCATAAAACGGTGCAACGAGGACGAGGACAAGGACTTCTTGGGCTTCCGCAACGGGTTCTTCATGCGGGAGATGAGGGACCGAGCTCCCATTCCGCGTCCAGAGGTGACAACAATTCCCCCCGCGCTGATCGAAGGTCCCAGCAAGACAACTGAGGGTACAAGTGGTGTTGGGGAGGCCCCGGGAGGAGATGAAGCCAACCCTACCCCCGGAGAGGTCAGTGACCTCCCAACTCATGAGCAGAATATAGAGTAGATAAGCATGTATATAGGATTTCATGTAATCGCTTGCTTTGTAAAGAAAAACCCGAGCTGTCTTCTCTTGTAATAAAAAATCTTCTTTTGTATGAATGATAAATGCTACTTCTCTCATATATACGCTATGTATGGACAATAATAAAGTCTGAAAAAACCGAGGTGTCTCCTTTGCCAGGAAAATATTGAAAACCCGTACGAGGTAATAAAGCAACTCAACTCATCGATAGTTTGGTTGCAGAAAGAGCGGGATATGTTGATGTTGCATGAAGTTCCCCGACTGTCAAGGACTCTTGCTTTAATGGAGAAAAGATACGCCAAGGTGGAGAGCGCATGGAAAGAGTCCGCACAACAGAATAAGCAGTACAAGGCACACTGCATTGTGAAAGATCTAGAGCTAGAGCAACTCCGTATCAACCAACAAGAGTGCGAGCATCTTCTTGTGGACAGCGGTCGAGTATCAACGAAAGATATTCGAGCTCGGCGGGCCGAGGTTCGGGAAGACATCCAACACCGGAGTGAGCGAAGTGATGCGAATGACCCGGAGATCATTAGGAGCCGGCTAGTGTTAGGATTTCTAGTAGAGCTTGAGAAGAAGATCAAGGCCCGGAATGAGGCTTTGAATATTGCCGAGCAAAGTGAACCAGAGCCTATCCGCAAGGAAGGATGTCGGGGCAAGAAAACAAAGCCTGATATCCCTCAAGAACCGGAAAGGACTCACCCCGAAGAGCCAGAGGCTAGTGGTCCGGCATTGACGGCGCTGGCCAAGGAGATCGACGAAATGCCTGCCGATGAGTGGGATGCTGTAGAATGGGCCAACACTCGGGAGAGGGAAGGGAGGAAAAGCTCAACTCCGCAAAGATCATCAAAGCCCACTCGGCACAAGACGAGAGAAGGCATAAAGAAAACCACCGAAGTGATGAATCCTCTGGCGCCACTAGAGTGGGGCCATGCAGAATGGGCCACCATGTCAGGGCCAAAGACGAGAACTGAGTACACGGTGGGTGACCGGGGTCCCCATATGACGAGCCAGCGTCGAAGCCGAAGTGAAGCCGAGCACCGTCGGAACGTGCAAGAACCATCCCGGAGGATGGGACATGCTCAGTCAGAGACAAGACGGCGCGGTTTTGGGTATTGGCTCGGGGAAGACTCCGGAAAGAAATAAACAATTACTGATATCTTTTAGCAAGGTTTTTGCTTTATTAGTTAGGAAAACTGTTCGGGAACACAGTGAGAACTGTTAAATGTTTCAATCGTTAAGTAGTTAATTGAGTGTTCGGAAACACAGTATGAATAGGTTACTCCCCGGACGGATCAGGCAGGAGTAATGTCTCCCCGGACGGATCAGGCAGGAGAAAACACTTCTCCGATTAATCAGACGAGAAAGTGATACGAGTCCGAAGACTAAATGTGAATCTCCTCGGACGGATCGAGGGACAGTTGTGATGGTCCGGAGACTAACAACGATCATATGTTAGCGTTAGGGCGTCCCCGTAACGTAAAGAAAAACACAACGAGATGCATAAACCGAGATGTTTTATTCAGTAATAAGTGCCGGAGCAAACTTCAAAAGTACAAAGGGAAATAATAACTAAAAAAGAAATCAAAGGAAAGATAGTACTTGCGGTGTGGCTTTCACAGATAGAAGCGTCTCAAATTTGTGACGTGCCAACTTCGGGGGATCGGGGTTCCGTTGAGATGTTCAAGTTGATATGAGCCGGAGTCGTGTGCGGCAACGACTCGGTAGGGGCCTTCCCAAGAAGCATGTAATTTGCCCTCGGGGACAGCTTTGCTGGCCGAGTTGAGCCGAAGAACTAAGTCCCTGACATTGAACTGAGTACCTCGGACCCGGAGGTTATAGTATTGGGCAGTTCGCTGTTTGCACTTAGCCTGCTGAACGAACGCTTGTTCCCGGCGGTTCTCAAGCTCATCCAAATTTGCGCGAAGTGCCTCGTCATTATCATCCGGAACTAATGTGAGTACGCGAGGACTCGGCACACTGATTTCAGCGGGAATAACGGCTTCGGATCCGTAGGTAAGGCTGTAAGGAGTCTCCCCGGTGGAGGTGTGCGGCGTTGTGCGAATAGCCCATAAGACCTGTGGCAGGTTTTCGGCCCAGAGACCTTTGGCACTATCCAGTCGTTTCTTTATTCCCGTGAGAAGGGTCCGATTGGTGACCTCAACCTGCCCGTTCGCTTGAGGGTGGGCAACCGAAGTGAAAATCTGTTTGATGTGGAGTTCTTTACACCATGAGCGGAATGGATCGTTGGCAAACTGTTTACCGTTGTCCGAGATAATAGTGCTCGGGATGCCGAAGCGGCAAACTATATTGCGCCAGACAAATTTCAAAATATTCTGTCCGGTGATAGCCGTAAGTGGTTCGGCTTCGACCCACTTAGTGAAGTAGTCCACGGCGACGACCAGGAATTTCAGTCCTCCCGGAGCAACAGGGAATGGTCCTACAATATCGATACCCCACTGAATGAACGGCCATGCACCTTGGATTCCGGTGAGTTCAGTCTGCGGCAAATGCTTTACCCGGGAGTGTAGCTGACACTTGCTGCATTTGGTCACTAGATCGTGAGCATCGTTAAATAGGGTCGGCCAATAGTAACCCCAGCGGAGAACTTTCTTGGCTAAAGTTCGGGAACCGATATGGCTTGCACAGGCCCCTTCATGAACCTCTCGCAGAACTTGAATGGCCTCGGCAGGGGCGAGGCACCGGAGGCTCGGTTGTAGGTACGATTGTCGATATAGAACTCCATTATGAAGGGAGTATTTAGGGGCTTTGAGTACAACTTGTCGAGCTCGTAGCTTGTCAGTGGGCAGAATACCATCTTGGAGATAATGAATGATCGGAGTCATCCAGTTCGGGTCACTGTCGGTCAGCACCGAAATTGTAGCCTCATGAATTGCTGGATGGGCGAGGTCTTCGACCTTGATATCCGGGGATATATTAGTTTGGACCGCGGAGGCCAACTTGCTGAGTGCGTCTGCCCTGGAATTCTGGGCTCGCGGGATTTTCTGGATAATAACTGCATCAAAAGTTGATATGAGTTTGAGTGCTAGAGCGCGGTACCTGACCATTGTTTCTTCTTTGGCGACATAAGTCCCCTAAATTTGCTTAGACACGACCTCGGAGTCTGTGAAGAGTTCTAGGTGACGAACACCTAAGGATTGTGCGAGCCGGAGCCCGGCGAGAACTGCCTCGTATTCCGCTTCGTTGTTAGTCACCTTGAACTTGTATCTGATGACATATCTAACTTCAACCCCCTCGGGGTTGATGAGAAGTAGTCCGGCGCCACTTCCTCGGACTGTAGACGCTCCATCTACGAAAAGTTTCCACTTCCGGGGTGCGGGAGCGAGTGTGGCGTGGTGCTGTGTATCATTGTCTGCGGGGGATTCATGATTGTCTGCCGGGGCTTCGGCTAGGAAGTCGGCAAGTGCTTGACCCTTAATTGCTCGGCGGGGGAGAAATTGGATGTCATATTCGCCCAACTCAATTGCCCATTTGGCGAGGCGCCCAGACACCTCGGGTTTTACAAGGATCTGGCGTATGGGGTGATTGGTCAAGACTCGTATCTCACGTCCCTGGAAGTATGGTCGAAGACGCCGAGCTGCCATAACGAGGGCTAAGGCAGTTTTTTCAAGCTCGGAATATCGAGTCTCGGCCCCATGGAGCACCCGGCTTGCAAAATACACGGGATGTTGAACCCCCTCCACTTCGCGCACAAGAGCGGCACTGACAGCCTCTTCGGAGGAAGACAGATATAAGTACAGCGGCTCTCCGGGAAGAGGTACTGACAGAGTAGGCAGCTGTTGTATATGACACTTCAAGGCTTCGAAAGCCTCGGTACATTCTGGAGTCCACTCAAAGGACTTCGCTTGCCTCAAGATCTTGAAAAATGGGAGCTGGCGTTCCGCTGCCTTCGATAAGAATCTGTTTAAGGCCGCTAGGCCACCTGTAAGGCGTTGAACATCCCTGAATGTCTTTGGTGGTTGCAGGTCTAATACATCGCGGAGTTTAGCTGGATTGGCCTGCAGGCCATTTTGTGAAACCATGTACCCAAGGAACTTCCCGGAGCCAACACCGAAGGTGCATTTTGCTGGATTGAGTCGCAAGTTATAGCGCCGTAGGGTGCGCAATGTTTCGGCGATATCCTGCACACATGAAGGATGGGAGGAGCTTTTGATGACCAAGTCATCGACGTAAACCTCAACATTGCGACCGATCTGGTCATGGAAGACGAAGTCCATTAGACGCTGATAGGTGGCTCCAGCATTCTTAAGCCCGAAGGGCAGTTTCTTGAAAGCGTAGCACCCAAAGGCAGTAATAAACGCCGTTTTGATGGCATCCTGTGGATCCATAAAGATCTGATGATAACCTTTGTACAGATCTAAGAAACAAAGGGCCACATACCCCGTAATGGCTTCGGCCTTTTGATCGATGGAAGGCAGAGGATAGCAGTCCTTCGGACAATGCTTATTGAGATCGGAAAAATCAACGCACATTCGCCATGCCCCACTGCTTTTTATTACCATTACTGGATTGGATAACCAGGAGGGGTAGAATACCTCGAACAAGATGTCCGCATCTAGGAGTTATTTCACCTCAACCCGAATGGCTTCGTTTCGCTCCGGAGCGAATTTCCTTTGCTTCTGTTGGATTGGCTTAACGCGAGGGTCGATATTTAGCTTATGAGTAATCACCTCGGGAGAGACCCCGGGCATATCCAGAGGAGACCATGCAAAAACATCGGAATATTCTCGCAGGGTCTGAATAATGGCCTGATGTAGCCATGGCACATCTACGGCCCCTACGGTTACTGTCTGCTCCGGCTTAGACGGATCTAGCGGGATTTGAGCAGTGGCATCCCCCAACGGGGTACATTCCCGAGGTTCTAGGACCCGTGATGTTACTTGAAGCTGATGTTTGGGCGGAGCCTTGGCAGTCTTTTTGAGTGCCACATACATGCACTCTTTTGAAACCCGCTGACTCCCGCGGATGGTCGCTTCACCATGCGAGGTGGGAAACTTCAGCGCGAGGTGATACGTGGAGCATATGGCTTTTGCCGGGGTGAGCCAGTCCCGGCCCAATATCATGTTATATGGTGATGGGGAATTCACCACATAGAAATCCACGAAGAGTGTTTTTATCCTCGGATAGGTCCCCAAAGACGCGGGGAGAGTAAGGATGCCTTCTGGCCGGACTTCACCCTGGGTGAAAGTCTGTAGTGGCCCGGGGGCTGGTTTGAGTTGATCTCGGGAAATCCCCATCCTTTCGAAACAGTCCGCGAATATGATGCTTACTGCGGCCCCATTGTCCACGAAGACCCGCCGTACTGTTATGTTGGCTACAGTCATATCGATGACAATAGCGTCAGTGTGGGGTGTTATCTCTGGAACCGGATCCCTATCCGTGAAGCTGATAGTCTCAGATTGATGGAGGCGTTTGTGACGTGGCTCCTCGGGAGGAGGACGTCGAGCTTCTGCCTTTAAGGCATGCCGTGAAGCCCCGGTGGGTAAGGCTCCGTAAATCACGTTTATCACATGAGGAGGTGCATTATCTTCGGGTCCCCCCGGAGGAGGAGGTGGTGGTGGAAGACGTGGTTGCTGGCGATTGCCAGAATCATGTCGAGCGTAGTTATTAGGCCCCTGCCGGTTATTCTGCCCCGGTGGCCGATTTTGTTGATTGTCTCGGTTTTGGTAACCTCCGCGGTTATGGGACGAACCCCCATTGTAGTTTGCCCGAGGTTGGTTATTAGTTCGCACAACGTATTGCCGCAAGAGGCCCTCTTTGAGGCATTCCTCAATCTCCTTGCTAAGTTCCCGGCACTCCTCTGTCTCGTGCCCATGATCTCGGTGGTACGCGCACCACTTTCCACGGTTCCTCTTCTCGGGAGGTGCTGTCATCCGTGGGCAAGGTCGGAAATCATTTTTGTGGAGTGAAAGAATTTCAGCCCGTGACTTCGTCAGTGGAGTCAATTGCGGAACTTCACTCCGGGATTCTGAACGCCCTGGTGTCAAGCGTGAAAACACGCTAGTTCGTGTACTAGGTCCAGTTTGTGCCTTTTCGGCCTGTCGCTTGACTGCGTGCTTTTCACGCTTCTGCCGAGTCTGCTCCTCGGCCTTAGCAAATTTACACACTGTTTTGAACAGTGCTCGAGTTGTGACCGGTGTGTTCCGAGCTAACTCGGTGTGTAGTGCTCCGGGGCGGAGCCCATTCATGAAGGCGCCAATGGCCACGTTGTCGGGACAATCTCCCACCTTGAGACTTACCGTTGTGAAACGGTCCAGAAATTGGGTAACGGTTTCACCATCCCGTTGTTCCATAGTCATGACGTCGGCCATGGTGGCCATGGGTTTCGCCCGGGCTTCGAACCGTGCCCAAAAGTGCTCGGCTAGTTCTCTGAAAGAGGATATGCTGTTTCGCGGGAGAGAATCAAACCACACCCGAGCTTCATCCTGTAAATACTCCGGGAAAATCCTGCAGTACTGCAGGGATGTGATGTTATCATGACTAAGCATGCTGTGCCTAAAAGCGCCCAGAAAATTGGCCGGATCTCCAGTGCCATTGTAAGGTGGTATAGTAGGCCGTTTGAACCCTTCGGGAAGAGTTATGGCCATGATTTCTGAGGAAAACGGCGTGATGATCTCTCCATTGGCATCAAGGCCCAGGATTCTATCGAGTTCAACGCTGCGTTGAACTCGCTCATACTCTTGGAGATCCAGAGCATGAGAATCAGCGTATCGAACTCTTTTAGCAACATTAAGCGGACGGCGGCGATCCACATCAGTTGGTTCCTCGTGCCGAGGTCGGGATCCATTTGAACTCCCAAGGTCCTCGGAAGAACCAGGTCGTTCCCGTCGTCGATCCTGACGCCCCCGGTATCCAGGGTCCCGTAGACTGCGTGGACGGGGTGGAGGCACACCAGGATTATCATTATGGCTGGCAGGCTCCGCGGCAGGCCCCGCTGGATGTGGGCGATTGGCTGCCCAATCTTGGAGAACATGTGCATGTTCTTCTAGGAAAGCCTGAAGCAATTCTGGGGTAATTTGAATGTTTACCGGTGGTTGAGCAGCAGCAATATTAGGGTTTTGATGGCCTTGAGGGGGTGGAGGGTTTTGATTACCCTGATGATTGGATGCACTCGCTGCCGGCAATTGTCTCGGCGGTGCAACTTGATCCACGGGTGGATCTTGATCGGAATGGTCTCCACGGCGAGCTTGATTCAAACGAGTCGTCACCATGATTCTTGAATGCAATGTGAACGTCAAAGATTACCGGTTAGCGCGTTCAAAAAACTGCCTTGTCGTTCCCACAGACGGCGCCAATTTGTTAATACACAATCCGGAAAACACCCAATCGAACAGTAATTAATGCAAACAGAATGTAAAGACACACAATATACGTGGTTCGATCCGGAGATCTACGTCCACGGGCAGAAAGCGGCAATAGCCGAGGTGTTTCTTTTTCTTGAACGATGAGTTTACAGTGCGTATCACAGAATGCAAAGTGCGAACCCTAATTCCGAGTTCTTTTCACCTATTTATACTATCAAATCAAAACCCTAACTAAATCCCTATAATCTCGCCCACCAAATCTGCATGGCAGTTGGGAAGAGATCATGGGCCTTGATTTACGGATCAAACCACTCCCTGGGCCGCCACGCGTTCCGGGGCCTGCTGGGCCTGCGCGTAGTGGGCCTTGCTGTTAACCTGACCCGAGCTGATCGGGCTATCCCTATCACAATATATAGTAAATCACATCTTAAAATATTTAATTGGACAATTAGTTAATTGAACAATATTTTTTTCTCAAAAATAGTGATTCACGTGCAATGCACGTGATTCTTAGTAGTACTATTAATAGTAACAACACCGACAATAATAGTTGATGTTTCTTTAGGCTATGGTTCCAACGGAGAAAATAGCAGAACTCATGTTATAACTTATGTCGGACTGTCTCAAAATAATTCAGTTATTTCTTTTAGTTTTTCTAGTTTGATTCTTTTTAGACGAAAATTAAAATTTCCATTGAACGACGTGGTAGCTCGTGTTTTTTTATTTTCTCTTATACATAATGTATGATGAAATATCTAGTTTAGATGGGCACGTGCGCACATGAGCGAATTGTTTCAAGTGGTCATCACCACGTGTCTTCATATAATTGGATATTTGAGTTTTAGTAGTACAAGTAATTAGTAGTCATGTTTATTGTATTTAGAATATACATCTCCGAATTGTATATTTGAATATTTAGCTTGAGCTTCAAGCTTTTTTACCGCTTCATTAATGGAGTTTTAATTATGAATGTGAGTTCATGTGTATTTACACATATGATTGTTTAGCTTTCTACTTGGTGTCAGTGACATAGGTTCAGTCAATGGCTCCTCTGCGTAACCATGTATCGCACAATGAGGTATGGCCTTCTCTCATTGCATCCACTACAACTGCTATAGAACCCAACTCCACCACTACTCTACATGTTTGAGAAAATAATCCTATGATTCTCCATGGTTCAGATCACCTTGGTATGCATATTTTTCCAATCACTTGACTGGCAAATGTTTTTTGTCCTGGAGTCATTCTATTTAGATCACTTTGTTAACTAAAAACAAACTTGGATATATAACCAGTCAGATTAAAAAAACCTATGAATTCAACTGAGTTTGTACAACGGGAGAGGGCTGATGATGGTGCGTGCTTGGTTGTTAAGCCCTTATCTAATGAGAGTTCTGAGGCATTTTTGTATGCGAAAACTGCTAAATCGCTTTGGGACACACTTACTACACATTTCAGTCAGTGTAATTGCCCTTAACTTTATCCATTGCAAAGGGATATTAGTAGTATTGCTCAAGAAAATCATTCGATAGCTATTTATTTTACTAAACTTAATAAGCTTTGGGATGAACACGCTTTGTTCCTGCTTATGCCCACTTTTAGTTTTGGTGCTTGAAGGCTTGGCTTGAGTACAAAATGTGTTGTAAACTTCTACAATTTTCTATGGCCCTCAATGATTTCTACGATGGTATACATAGCCAAATCCTGATTATGGAACCTAAAGCATATCTTTACGAACAAATGCTTTTGAATAATGCATGTCCAGATCATATGGACAACTCAAACTTGTTTATCAGAGCCCCTGGTTCTGGTCGAGATATGGGTGATTGAACTGGTGCTTCTAAAGGTTCCCATAGAGTAACTACCACAGGAGGACGAGGTAAGGGTCAAATTAATATGTGATAATTGTCGTTTACTGGGAAATAAGATTAATGAATGTTTTAAGTTGAATGGCTATCCAGACTGGTATTTCAAGTTAAAGGAAGACAAAGACACTGCTCATCCATTGATTCTGCCCATGTCGAGGCACTCCATATCTCCACTGCTCCATCTCAATCTTCTTCCTCTGATATTTCGACTTTAGTACAGAAGGAGGTTCCAAGAATCCTAGCTCACAAAACCACTACAACTAGTTACATTGTAGATTCTGCTCCCTCATATGTTCACATGGCAAATTTTTTTAGTTTTGGGGATTTTCATTTTGCTTTTGCCATGCTTGAAGATATTACTGCTAGTTCTTGGATTATAGATACTCGGCCTAGCCAACATATGTGCACAAATACATATTTGAAAAAAATATTGTTCTAATTCAATCACAAGTCATTATCTACTGATGGAACATAAAGACTAGCCAAACACATTAGTCAAGTAGTACCAAGTAGTACTTTTTAGCAGCTTATTCTCACCGATGATTTGTTGGTGCCTAGTTTTAAATTCAACCTTTTGTCCATCTCTCAGTTAGCTTTACAATTGAAGATTAAAGTTATGGTTCTCCCTTCTCATTGTGAGCTTCTAGATCTTGCCACAAGTGTCATTTTAGCTACTAGAGATTTGGTCGGTCGACTGTATTCTTCTAAGAAAAAGGTATCAGCTGTGCCACTGTTTCCTAATACTGGTTCTGAGCAACACTACCAGAAACATTTTGGTCTTTGGCACAAGAAGCTTAGGCATGCTTCTCCTTCAACTTTACAACACTTGGAATTTCTCAAATGCTTGTGTACCCCTGCAGTCCTCCAATCGCACAGAGCTTGTGTCACCTGCCATTATTCTAAGCAAACGAGAGTCACTTTTCCTGTTAGTGACATTCATATTACCTGCTCTCTTGAGCTCCTTCATGTGGATATTTGAGGCCCCTATAACAAGTCGAGCATCACTAACACCCCTTACTTTCTTTCAGTTGTTCATGACTACAGCCAGGTCACTTGGATTTACCTCTTATCTTACAAGAAATAAGCCATTCAAATCCCTTGCCATGTTCTTAAAATGATCAGCACTCAATTAGATTCCCCTGTTAAAATGGTCCGAATGGATATTGCTACAAAATTTCGAGGGGAAGATTATCAAATAATTTTTCAGAATTTAGGTATTCGACATCCACGCTCTTGTGTTTACACACCCAGCAGAATAGAGTGGTTGAGAGGAAGCATATGCACTTGTTGAAGTAGCCCAGACTCTCATGGCTAACTCACAAGTTCCCAACAATCTGTGGCCATATTCCATCTTGACTCCTGCTATTTGATCAACTGGTTGCCTACTGTTGTTCTTGGCTAGAAAACTCCTTATTCCTTATGTTTAACACTCCTCCCAACTATTATAATTTAAAGCATTTTGGCTGTGTCACTTATGCAACCAATGTCAAACCTCTCATATCTAAATTTATACAATGAGCTCATAGATGTGTATTGGTTGGATACACCCCTAGTCAAAAAGCCTATACGCTTTTTGGCATGGAAAATCATCACATTTTAGTGTTCAAAGATGTCGTCTTCCTTGAACACCTCTATCCCTATGCTGACAAAAATCCTCCTCATGTCGGTTAGACTCTTCCATTGCCTTACTTCGAGGATAATTCTGAAAAAAATTCTGCTCCAGTTCCTTCTTCGATTCCCTCTGTTTCGTCTGTTGCAGAACCACAACAATAATCTCCTCCACTTAGAAGTAGTTCCAGGACCCTTACAAAGCCCGCATACCTTAATGATTTCGTGAGTACTCATGCTACTTGTTGAAAAAAATTATAATCATGTATATGAAAATGACTCTATTAAAAATGACAAGACTAGTAAAGTTGAGGCGCAAGTTTGACTCGCTATCCGTAAGACGATATTTCTCGCATCCAAGTGCTCGCGGTCTTCGACAATCCTATCAAAGATACAACGACTTTTAACGTTAGGATCGTAGCACAACGAAACTATTTTTTCTTTTGGCGAAATACTGATACTTAGGTCTTCTTTAGACTAAAAAACCACAATTTGAAAAACATGATAAATGCAGACTATAGTGATTATCGTTGTATAGCGTATTTATAGATTTCTAGACGTCATTTCGTGAACAATTGCACCCTTTCAACTTGATCAATCACAACCGTTAGATCGTACCTCTTCACCAAGATCACGATCTAATGGTTAGATTGCATTATTTTTCGAACGTTCACGACCTTTCGTTTGCACCTATTCCATTTGAATAGTCACAACTTTTCAAGACACCCTTTCGTCTAATAAACTCTTCTCCATTCACACTCAAAAATTCCAACAATCCCCCACATGAATGGAAGAAGTTTTTTCAATGTTAGAACTGCTCAAAGATTTGTCAACACCAACCTTCTAAAGTCAACTTCTAACAAACTTAACATGAATGACAATTAATGTATGTACTCGAGAATGACACACACAAAAAAGTCCCGACGAACTGGCATTACATCAAGATAGGTAGCTTTCACCTTTGAACCTTCCCTGGTGAGATGCTATCGGATGTACACGTGGCTCAATAAACGAGATGTCTTGAACTGGCAGCTTTTTGTGTACACCAAGAAAATAAAATTCACATAATGATAATTCTGATATCTTTCGATTCTCATGTTGTGTCCGTTATGGAACGTGGATCATATCTTGGATTCATAAGTAAATAACTTGAAGCGGCCTCACTTCTCAATTATATAGATGACCTCCTTTTAGGACTTAATCCAGGGGCAGCCTGAAATACCCCTCCACATTTGGTACAAGAGTCATTAAAAGCATAATCTCTTAACCTTAACAAGTCATCGGGAAAGCTCTTGGTTGTCTCTGGGAATGCATTTGAATTAGTTCCAACGTTTAGACTGAACACATTCGAGTTCCAAGTGCCCGAATAACCCATTCATAACTAAGTTGACTCATTGAGCCAAGTTCGTGGGATCTCCACTCATCATGGTTGAGTTACCGCTATGCCCAGTCTTGGTGTATAGCTATTTGAACTCATTCCGCTTAGACATGCAGCGTAGTTGATCTCTCATTCAAAATTTCTTTCACGAATCCATATTATATTGGAGATCAGCTACCTTATGGCCTCCATTTCTAGCTTTAGGTACCTTTTTACCTTAATTGGACACCCCCACATTTGAACACTTATGTGGGAAGACCGTACCCCCCCCCCCCACCCCCCCAATTAAATTCTTTTGCAGAAAGACTTCATCTCTTCACATTTTGACATTTATATGGAGACATAATTCCATATTGCGTCGTCTTGGCCATGTCTTAAGTAATCAATCCATAATTGAATTACTTATTTGTAGTCTGAAACTGCGTAGCTATTTCTTCAGCTACCAATGATTTAGCCCTTTGGACTTGTATCCATTTTAGTTGGCCACAAATCTTTTTAACAATTCAATTTATGTCCACGATTAGCCAATGGACTTGCATCCATCTAGTTACGCTTATGTCTTCTTCAAAGACAACACCACTTTTAGCCCAATGGACAAGCATCCATCTAGTTGGGCTCATGTCCTCTTCAAGGACAATACAACTTTTACGACTCCTTGGGTCTATGTGGACATCCATTTGTTTAATGGACATTTATCTTCTTTAGTCTCTCCGGAGCCTGTACCGCTTTGAAATTTGGCTTGCCCCAAATCACCTCATAGTGGTGGAGATTTTTT